>RPOG01000273.1:2991-493761 GCA_008086565.1 Thalassoma bifasciatum | reverse complement strand
CTAATTCTGAGCAGATTGCAGCTCTCATTAAAGGATTTTAATGATTAAGTCCAAAGAGCGTCGTTAAAATCAAACACAGGACTTGAATGTTGTTGGATTTTTTGATCATCAACAAACCGGATCACCTTTCAGAGGCTCATGTCACTTCTTTGAAGATAACCAGTGTCACAGCTCTCTCTCCTCTCATCCCCTACATGGACTGTTTTCTTTTCCAACACGCCTTCAAGGAAAGCCATCATGAACAGAAAACTTTCCACAAACTCTTTCCACTTATTATCTCACTGCTGGTCAGTGCACACCACTCACACAAACACACACACACACACACACACACACACACACACACACACACACACTGACCTCTTGTTAAACCCTGGTGCCCTTTGCAGACTCCAAGAAGTGACGGTAGACTAACAGACTGGGGTTGTTATGAAGAGATTAACTCTGTGTCTTGATGGCGTAGGTTTCTGGTGAGCTTGGCTTGCAGACAGACTTCAATGTGCAGTTTTGGAAGCTGCATGAAATGAGCTGTGTGTGTTCCTGCTTTGGGTGGAGGGTCTGTATCTGTGTCCGTCTTGGATGAAGCCTTTGGTTTGGGGATAAAAGGTGTAATGCAATACCAATGACGTGTGTTTGTTTTCCTGTTTCTGACATCTTGTAGAAGAAGTCTCACTCACATGGCTCATGTTTGCCAAAGCTTTGCCTTTGTTTTGGAGGTGGTCATACTCATTTTCAAGGTTTGGCAGCTATTTCAGATTTATCCTGGAGATGAAAGTGCTAATCATGCCACAGTTTCATCTCCAATGGCAACACATTTTAGTCAACTTTCAGTCAAGGTGTTTGAGTCTAAATGTTTTCTCTCTTGAAATGAAGATCTCAAGATTGTACCTTGAGACTTCAATCTTCAGTGTGACCTTTTTTTGAACACTCATGTGATATCCAGATTTACTTCTTTGGTTGGTGATTCTAGCTAAGGCTCCCCCAAGAATTTAAAGCTTTCTTTGCAGATCTGAGGTGAAGAAAACACCAAACAAACACGCAAATATTGAGTAATAAAGGTATTTTCATGCATCGTGATCCTCTGCACAGGGATACAGTGGATCGTGCTGCTGCCTCGAAGCAAGACATGCTTTTCCAGAGCATGTGTGGATTCTTCCCTGCTCCCAAAACATATTCATCAGGTTGATTGTCAGTTTAAATGGCTGGAGGTGTTAGTGTCCTCCTGAGGACATGATTGGTTACTTGTCTGTATTGCCCATTTCCACCAAGCAGTTCAGTTCAGCATGCATTTTGTGGCGTTTCTTGTGACAAAAACCAGGACAGGTTCCCAAATTACCAACCTGTACTTACCCACTTAATGGTACCTTTCTGTTGGGGTGCCAGACATATCGATCCAATCCCATATGGTGGATGATTAATTGGCTGAGAGAATTGTCAGTTCTAGTGTGACAGCTGTAGTTACAAACATCACATAATAGACCATATCTGTCAAACTTTTTCCTTAACTTCAAGATAGTCAAGCTTTGATGCCAAAGTATCAGAGTTAAAACAGCAGCTAAATAGTTCAATGACAGATATTTAGTTGATAACATCCAGAAGCTGGTGGCAGCTTTGTCCTCAACGTAAATCAAGAGATTCAAGCATCAGGAGCTAGCAACTTTCAGGAATACATGGCGTGCACTTGCACAAATGGATTCACAGTGGAAAAAAAGAAAATGGATTTTTAATCTCCAGCAGCAAACTGCTGATTTTCTGGTTATCTATTGTCTCTAAAACTAAAACAAAACACAAAGTTATCAAAGTTGTTATCAGAAATGTATTTCTAGCAGATAAACATCTTTGCTTGTCATTGAAAACGATGATTTACCAATATTCCTCATGATTTTCACTGATGAAGTTAACAGCTCACGGACTAGGCAGAATCAGAGTTTATAAGAGGTCATGCTTCTAGAAGAATTCAGATAGACAAAGTAATGTATTGCTATCCCTCAAGAGTAAGCTGCGAAACTGCACAACAAACGTGGTCACCTTTCGTACAGATGCATCCAGAGATGTTCCTGATGTTACGAGTCTCAGGTTGATGCTGACACATATAGGACAGCAGTGATGGAGTAAATGAGGAGGATGGGATGGAGCAGCGCCACAGGGGAAGAGAAAACAGCTGTTGCTGTGTTAAAACTGACAGGGGAGAAATATAGTTTGAGAGCAGAAGAACCAGCGAGGCCAGAAGTATAATCCCAGGCCCAGCTTGGCCATTTTGGACCAAAAGTAGAGGCCTCTAATGAACCTAAGAGATATTTAGAGGGCTGACTTTCAACAATCTGCAGGGTTGAAATATTCCCATTCGAGCTAATATAGGTCAACTCAGTCCTTTCCTCGCCAGCTAAATAATTTCAAACCCTCAGTGCTGAATCTGGCACGAGGCTCAGAGACTTTTTCACACTTCATTGCCTTAAATGAAGGTGACTGTTTCACAAAGGAGCCATAAAACATCTGTCTGTGTCTCCAGCGTGTGGGGAGCCAAATCTCCTCCACCTCTCCTCTTCCAGAGCAGAAACTCGAGAGGCTGAAGAGCTGTGAGCCAGAGCCGCATGAAATCACACACTATGCACGCACAGGGGGGCGTTTAGATGTTTTGTGTGTGTGTGGTATGATGGGTGTCATCTACAGTCAGTTTGACTGATGGTACAGCCGTGACACAGCAATAGTTTATACCCACATTTAGTCAGGGGGATTTACAGTCAGCAGAGCGCAGCTGTGACGTCCAGCAAGTCGGGAAAAGACAAACAGTCACAGCCTCTTTACTCTTTGAGGAAAGCTACAACTCATTTTCACTAAACTTTGGAGACAAAATAAACCCTGTTTTCCTGCTCTTTGAGAGTTTATCGTCAGATATTTATAGTTCAGAAGTAGACACACAGGAATGAGGCAGAATCTGACCTCAGCGCTCTCTCTCCTTCTACACCCCTCATCATCTGATCCGAGAACATTTGAGCACAAAACAACTGCCAGTGCTGGAAACGTGTGGTTTTGATCACATCAGGCTCTAAATCACCATGTCCTCATGCCAGCACGGCTCATACTGTACAGATGCACGTTTTATTGTTTGTTTTCAAACACATAAACATATCATGTTGCTCGGCAGCTGAAAGCAGAAAGAGTTTGTCAAAATGACAAATCCATTAACCCACTCCCACACCCACTGGATTATCTGATTGTAGAGAGTTCCGCCAAGATTGAGCTTCCATCTGATGTTGTTTGTACTTGTCAGGCCTTTGGGTTTACATCTTCCACTTACGAAGACCAGGAGAGCTTTGTAAACCTGGTAAAATGTTTATTGAATGATGTGGCATTGTTTATTGCATAATCTATTCTGTTTATTGGCTGACATCAAGCACTGTGATGGATTTGCCCATCCTGTGATTGTTCCTTAATTCCCTGCAGGAGGGAGAACGTTCGCTTCTGTCACGATGTTTTAATTGATGGGATTACTTTCTTCTGTGGAATCAGCTGTCACCATTTCCTTGACTAACGCGCACGACAAGAGCGGGAATGATTCTTATGAAACTATCTCTAATCGACAACCAGCTCTAACATAACATCAAGCAGATGTTTGTTCAAACCACAACTCTGCTGTTGGTTAATTCAAGGCATCATAACATGTCTTTGTCTCAAAAGTGATGCTTTGATTTAAACCAAGGGCCCCTGGGCAAAACCAAATGAACGGCTCTTAAAGTGTTCCTGGGCTAAAACAGAAAAACGTGACCACAAATAATGCTGTGGTTGTGTTTTTTTGTCTCACTACTATGCTTTGCTCTTTGGCCTTTTTCTAATCATGTCTTTAAGTAATTTAGTGGCTTTTTGAACTCCTTAAACTCACTCACGCGATACGTGAGTCCAACGCAGAAGCCTTTGCTCATAACTTTAAGTGCAATCCCTCAAACGTGCATCGCCCAATTCACACTTGATACTGTATGTCCTCCTACAGTTCAACATTGGATCTGACAGGTGTAAATTCAAGATGCATTCCAGCTGTGCTTCAGCCCCAGCAGGTTAGGGCCCTCTGGATCAGAAATGCCTGCAAAACTTACAGATTTCCAAAGTTGGAGCAACAACAGGTTTTGTTTGAGTCTGACAATGCATGGAAATGATGCAGATTGCAAGTCCAGATTGCAAATCATCTCAGCAAGTGCTGCTCAACATCTATCAGCTCCAACCACAACATATCTTGTTTGGATGATATATTTAAAAGTCGCCATAGTTTCATGTGCGCACAAAAGAAAAGTGGCAGGACCAGAAACACAAGCATACTAGCCCCTATGCAAAGTATTGCAGAGCAGGTCAGCAGATTTAAGTTGAGGTTGCAAAATGTTGTGATTTAGCTCGGACTAAATAGATATGTCAAAGCTTTACATCCAAAGACAAGATGTTTTGCTGCATTTTCTGGCACGTGATCACCGAATTATGTCTGTCAGTGAGTAAGGCACTATGACTTCTGCATGTTAAGACTCAAGATTTGACCTATGACAAGGTGTCAGATTTGTGGTTTAGATGATGGTGTACTTTGCTTTCAAGCAACTTGAGATTTTCAATTCAACTACTGCTATCTGAGACCATCCTTTGTGGCCACTTTGAGGTTATTTTTGTGCAGGTGTTAAACCCAAGCACTTGAATGGCACTTATGAACCATTAAAATGTACCATTACAGTTCTACAGATTTAAGTTGGGTATCCTGTCCCAAAGTTACCTTAAAATTAGAGCCAACAGGACCTATTAGTCTGTGTTTTTGTTGTTGTTTGTACGTCCTCTTTTATATTAACACTATATCAATTCTAACCTCAACACTGATGACTGTTTCTTTCTGCGAAGCCTGAGCATCAATCCATCTATGATTACCAAAGACAGGATTATGGGTTTAATTATCCTTTAGCTTCATGTCTTTTAGTGAGGTTGTACATCTTCAATGATCCCATATGTTCACATAATCACTCACTATTTTTCTCTTTGTGTATAAACAACCCCACACAACATGACTGCATGGTTCAGTGATTTTCTTTCTACCACAGTTGATTAATCCTGTGACTGGATCCATTCCTGAAGCTTTATTCATTCTTCTCTGGAAACACTGATAAGTCTTTTACTGTCCCACTGAGGGCCAAACGGCTGGGCTCACATTGAGGTGTCATGGAGCTGAGCCAGTGTTTGCTTGTTCTGGAGTTGCCATAAGTTTCCTAATGTTTCATCCTCTCAGTCTGCGCCAGTTCACTTGTGTTTTATCAGAACTATTGATGAGAGAATCAAAACAAATGCCATTTTGATAGAAAACACATCGCTGGAAGAGCAAGAGAGTATTTTTCTAATCCAGGGCTTCCCCCTCTTGCTCTCTGTGTCTGTATTGGCGTCTTGCAGCTGTTGGCTTTTTTCCTCAAGCAAAGTTCCATTAAATCATTTAATGCTGAAATATTAACCAAGGACATGTGCTGCTCGGAGTATAGAGGTGCACAAAGTGAAATCCAGGCAGCCTTGTGACTGTGAGGGGTGGACGAACAAAGATTTAGTTAATTTTCTTTCTGTTTTAAAAACTTAATAAAGCATTAACAGTGCAGTGTGCAATAATTTAGCTGAACAGATATGGCAGAAGTGGACTCACACATATGCATTTCTTCGTATCATCCGAGGCTGCACTGGAGTGGTTATTTATCATTCCAACCGCAGCCAACTGTCAGTCATAAGTCACGCTTCTGGCTCAACTACACTCGCCTTCATATCCTGATGTTTATTAGCAAAACGGCTTATTGTTAGCGTTCACATTTTTTAGCCACATGCGAAGGGCCACGTGTTCAAAGCAAGTAATTGATTGAAAAATAAGCAAAATCATTCTTTTGTTTGCACGAGGAGAGTTGATTAGCTTTCTGTCAGATTGCTATCTGACATGCTGCCATCACAAGTCAAGGTAGCAAGGTTTAAAAACTGTGATGTTGATTGAAGTGTTTGTTTGAGGATGACAGCTAAAGACAACAAATGGCACTGACACATGGGATATTGAAAGGGGCATACAGAATACAAATGAGAGTGCTATGTGTTGAAAAGTTTGGATTTTGATCTTGCTAGTTCTTATTTACAGGTACACCAACTTTAAACGCTTCCAGTTTCTTTTTCCTAAAATTTAGATTAGACATTCAGATTATTGGATTAGTTGTTGTGCCCTCTTTGTCATGCTGAAGATGTTTGGTTGAGTAAATGGTTCAACACAATTGGTATTTCTATCACTGTAGCCTTGAAATGTTGTTTAAATGTTATTTAAATGCAGCCAGCCACCACTGGAGGGGGCTATAGCTTTGCTTACTGGCCATAACACTGTAATGCATGACTACCTTGATGGAAACAGTCACAGATAACAGATGATGCATTGCATGGATTGGCAGGATTATGCTCTAGATATTGGTGATAAAGTTGTCAAATCTGGTTTAACTGTAAATAACACAAGATTTTAACCTGTGATGAGAAACGTGAGTGATCGGGATGCTAGCTCTACTAACTCTAGCTTTTCTTAGTAAACTAGTATCCCCTTGCTAACATGACTCTGCGATCCCATGTTGAACAAATTTGGCTCTATTTTGACAGTTTTCTCTTTTTGATGGAGCTTTCTTACTTGGGGCTAGTTGGACCTTAGATTTCACTGACTGGGAAACTAGTCACTCTGGATCACAGCTTGTTGATGATTGTAGTATTTTCCAAAGAAGCGCTCTCTGTGCAATCTCAGCCCTGCAGGCCAAGTCATGGTTGCTTTGACTAGCAATAAACAAGCTGTCTTGGTTTTGCTTTACCCTGACCCGCCCTCTTCTGCCTGCTCTTTCTGGTGCCTGTCCCACGGCTCTCCTGATTAGGACTGCTTTCTGTACAACTCAGCCCTGGCAGGGAATGTGAGGTTTCTTGTAAAGTGATGTCAATGTGATGAAATATAATCTCTAAGTGCCAGCATGACTTCATTCCCTTTTCTAGTCGACTCAACAAAAGCTAGAGGCTGGAGCTTTAATAAACGATGTTAACAGGTTTTATTTTATAGAAAGAGTGTTTACATTTCAGGAGCTCCTTCTGAACCAAGACCTGGTATAAAAGTTTCAATCTGTAATGTTCATTAAGTCTTTTAATGCCTGTACTCTTTATAAAAGTTGTGTCTAGTGCTCTTTGTATTGAGCTCCTTATTAGTTTTACCTTAGAGGTACAACTCAGCAGGTTTTGCAAGACCAGAAACAGATTTGCTTGAACTACACGAACCCTGTGTGCCTGTTGAGTGTCGAGTAACAGGATTTACAAATTGGGGCAATGAATGCTGTAAAAGAAGTACATTTATTCAACTATTATATCTACATAACACATTTGTTGTTTTGCTTTTTAAAATGAGACTGAAACTGAAAGCAAGAGAGTCAAAGGATTTTAGAAATAGAAGTTCATGTATCCATTTTACTTTTTTCCCTCTGTAAGGCATGAATCCCATCTCCTGGATGTATTTGCTTGACTTAGCACATCATTAAAAGCTGTGAGCCTCTATTGTTCCAACAAACTAGATCGCTAAAAAACAGAAATCAAGTTTTTGTTCCACTATCACCGAACTCTGTCCTCCCTTTCCCCCTCAGTGAGACGTCAGAACATGAAAGTCCGCATCAACGCCACAGGAGACACCATCGTCATGAAGTTCCTTCGCCCTAACTCTGACACTAAGCTGGAAGGCTACATCCTGGGCTACGGCAGCAGCATGTTCTCCAAACAGTTCATCCAGCTGCCTGAGAATGGACAGCCATATGAGACTGAGTTTGGTAAGAGTGTTGATATGAGAAAAGATGTTAAACATCTGCTATAACTCTCATGATGCACATGTGAAGTGCATTTAAACCGTTTTAGTCACGGCTCAAAGGAAAAGATGTATAAGCTCTCGGGATCTATAAATTCTAGTTTGGTCTTCCTGAGCAGCAACCCTGAGGGCTGAAAATGGAGCCAGTGTTCAGATACTTTAGTTCTAGTCCACATTCATGACAGCTGTTTAAAGGGAGAACATTTGTTTTTGTAGGCACCCATTTAAAAGCTTTTATGGCTCAGGCTTATGGATTATTAAATGACTGGTCCAAGTGACTCCAAGTGTCTTGAGGCACTCTGATCATGGCTCACGTCGAAGAGCATCCAACTGTAGCCACTGGATTCTTGCTGCTGGCACGTTGTGAGCATTGCTGAACTTAACCTTCTTGGTTTCAACTCTGATCAAAATATGGTTTTCTGGCGCCAAAACAAATGAGATGAAAATGTCAAAAATTCAGAAACTGTTGGTTTCAGGAAGGCAGCAAAACAAAAGGTATTTTCATCATGCCCTGTCTGTGTCCTTTTTAATTTCAGATGCTGAACCCAAGTATCTTATAGCTGTCCAGCCTATCCCTGTAAATGATGTGAAAAAGCAGTGCAAAGGTATGCATGACACAAAAACATGGAAATAAGGCATAAAAAGAGCAAATTAGATCAAGGTAAAGTCAAATATTGATTTATTTTCAGGTAAAGTGCAGCTGGAGAAGCCTCTGCACTTGGTGATTGGTTCAGTAACACCCACCTCAGTGCTCCTGTCCTGGGGCACCCTGCTGAAAACCCCCTATGAGAGCAATGTCATGAATGACTGTCTCGAGGATGGGTGAGTTTCTGCACCACTATGCTACTATGCTAAGGTCCCATTTTCAGCCTCATTTCATGAGTGGTGGTTGTACTGTAGTTCAACTGAGCATAAAACAGATGGTAGGGGAGTGCAGAGCAGTGTTTGCACGTACTCTGGTCTAACTACCTTACCAGTTAATGCTTCCCTGAAGTCTCTCAGGTTACAGAGCAGAGAATCCAGAAAGGCCAAACAGGTGTTATGAGAAGTGCCCGCCCACACAACATCTGCAACAGAATTTCTCTTCAACAGAGAAGTCTGAGAAGTCATTTTAAAATTTTGGATGAGAAACCTGATCCCCAAGCTTTGCAACAAAAGGCCTTCTGTTTTTATATACTCAGCATTAGAGAGTTGCATACTGTTGGTGCATTTGACATAGAAACAAATAGAGCAAAACAATGGATGGACACTGCTGTATATAATGAGATTGGAGAGTGAGTGTCTGCGAAGAGTTTGACATTCAGAATAGAGATCACTATTGTTTTTCTCTGTCTTTGGTTCAGACACTACACAGTGCGCTATCGTGAAAGGAATAGGAAGTGGAATTACCAAACCTGCCCGACTAGTGACACCGTCATTGACCACCTAAAGCCCAACACAGTCTATGAATTCGGCGTTCAGCCCAGCACCAAGGACGGCACTGGCGTGTGGAGCAAACCAGTCGTTCACAACATAAGCTCAGGGGGCGTAGAAGGTATGTGTGGTGGTTTTCATCTCATCTTAGACCTCTAACCTCTAACCAAGACTGAGCTCCTGCTGTTACTGTTGTAAAAAAAAAAACATCATGGAAACATTTTCTCACAGATGTAAAATACAGGTTACAAGACACACCTTTGAAACCTTTCTGGTAATCAAGAAGGTTGTCTGTTTCCTGTACAACTGCAAAACCTATAAAGAGATGTCTCTTAGAAGTAAGTGGACACCTTGCTGTACAAAGAGTGATGGATACAGGTGTGCCAGACGAGGCCAACAGTGCCAGTGGTGCTGGTTTTATAAAAAAAGACTGCTAAATTGCAGGCAGGTGACAGGAACATGAGGACGGCACGTCTCCAAAAATTTGTCACAGGTAGAGGATTTGTCTGCAGCGCACAACCCGCGAGCAGGAGGGTGAAAGCATGAAAAGTGCTGCACAGCTGCATTAAAAACTGCACATTACTGGATGCAAAGAAGATTGTGGCACAAAGGAAAAATCTTTTTTATTAACCCCAAAACACACATTGTCTGCTATAAAGAGGTTTGTCTTATGGTCCAGGTTTTACAGTACAGATTTGCTTGATTCTAATCCTAAAGGCTTTAGTTGCTGAATCTTAACTGTCTTCGTCTTATGCATGCTTTCAATGGAGTTTTGTTTTTCTGCACATATTCATTTTCTGGTTTTCATCTTGTGTCACATTTACAGAAAAGGTCGTCAGGAAAATCTTTAAACCCATCACCTCTGGGGTATGTACTGGACACATTTTGAAATTTCTATCAAAGCATACACAACCCATTCTAAGAGTTATTCCTGAGTTTTCCCTTGACGGGTTGACATTTGACACCATTTGAAAAGCTGAATAAGATGACAGTCATAAATGAGTGAGACTGGAGGCACAGGTACACCTTCACCTTCAAATAAATACTTTTGGGAACAGGGCATGTGTGTTTGGAAGAGGTAACAAGCATCAGAGTCCATCTTGTGTACTTTGTGAGCTTATGCTTTTCCTAGGCTTGTTTGCCTCATTAATTTTCCATCCAACTGCAGAATGGAAACAGCACCAAAGCAGCCAGAACCAGCTGAGCCAAGAGATCAGTCTGTAGCTTGCTAACTTTTGGAGTGGAACAAAGTAGGGGGACAGAAAAGGAGATGAGAGGGACGGCTACAGGGGCAAAAATGACAAGGAGTTTAGAGGAGAAAAGTGGCACTGATTTACCGACAGTGCAGGGGTTATGTTTTACGTGTTTCCAGCTCTGTTCTCGTAAAATATCACAGCTGCCGAGAATCTGCCACAACACAGGGATTTGTTGAATAACAAGCCTCTCACCAGGGATTTCAACAATTAGACATGGAGCTTTGTGAAATGCAGAGAAAGCAGCAGAGAAAACAGGTAGAGTTTCATGCTGACTTAATGTTAGAATTGATCACAAATACCTCTTTATTCTTTCTCTCTGGTCCTCAGAAACCTGCAGGCCCACTCTCCTTCCCCTTTGGTCCTCGTCATGGTAAGAGACTTGTTGATTTTGGTCAAACCCACCAAACTTTTTTAATCCAGAAAAATAATTCTTGTAAAACACTTTGATTTATCCCTGCCACAAATTTTCTGTTTGAACTTTACTCACTGACCCCTGCTTTAAGACTCTGAACTGGAAGATTATCAATTGGAACTCTGACTTATTCTTTTGCAGATGGGATCCCATCATAACTGTCTCATTGTTTTAATCTTTGATGATTTATTGCAGGAGCTGAGCAGTTTAACTTTTTCCAAACTTAATATCATAATCTGAACTTTTTTTTTTTATCTATAAAGAGACCTCAAATTACTGTATGAATGTGAAACTTATAAGGCAAGTTTTTACAGCTCAGTGCACCTCCTGCTCTTCACCCACACTGGTTTCAGGATCCTTGTTCTTAATCCATACATGAGAAATAATATATCTGAGTTGTTCTGCTCTCTTTTTTGCACATCTTTTAAATGTCTTATTTCTGACACTTTCAGTTTAACCTCTCCTCTGATGTTCTTGTCAGATCCCCATAACAGGACCCAGGGCAGACTGCCCCTCTCCAGGAACATATCCCCAAAGACAACTCTTGGTAATTCATTTTCTGACCTAAAACTGGGCTCAAGAGTCAGACAAACTTACATCTGGCCATTCTACTTGACTTCTACCTCACTCTCCTGATAATCTTAGCCTATTATTGTGCAAGGAAGATTGTAAATTTGTCTCCCAGGTCTGCTAATGTTAACTGTATTTCTCAGCTCCAACCACAACTACTAGACAGGCCTCTCTGTCAACCCCTGGACCCACTCTTCCTGTGGCCACCAAACAGCCAATTGGTAAAGAAATAGTTGTGATAAAAGGCTTGATGGCTCTCAGTGTGGCTTGGTGCAGTCATAAACTGTAGCTAAGATGCTGTTGCTTCTTCAGAGCTGCATGAGCGAGAGCAGCATGCTCTGAGTCATTACAAGAAACAGAAACTTCATGAGGAAATCTTTGGTGTCAGCTGATTGTAATGACAGTCAGGTAGGTGGCCTGAGCTGCATGGCATTTCAGCAGAAAGATATATTTATCGGAGGCTCTCAGATGGACTCAGTCTTTCTGTGTCATTTATTAGCCATTTATTGTGCCTCAATGGGGGGAACAGTCCATAACTCTGTCTGTAAACATACTGTAACATTTAATAGGATGTTTACAGTATGATTTATCATGTATATTTGAGCCAAGTGCCAAGCTGAGGCTTTTGCTTTGATTGCAGGCAAAAGTGTAAAGTCTGCATGATAAAACAGCATGAAGCAGAAATATTTCTCTCCAGCAGGAACTGACTGACCTCCGTTAAGCGTTTATAATTCATTTCATTTGCAGGTAGCCTCAAGTCCTATAAAAATCAACCCTTCTTTCACTCTCTCTGACTTTGGCTTTGATTTTCCTGTCTCTCTCTTTCTCTTTCATGAAGGAAAACTTCCAGTTAAATTAAAGAACCAATTTAGCATGGAACATCAAAATGCCATAGCAACGATTAGTCAGTGGCTATTAAACTTTCTTCAGGACACAGGCAATGGATTTCAAAGACCTTTACTCACAGGTTCCTGTGTCTGTCTGCAGTAACACGCCTGTTACATTGCAAATACCTCCATATGGTCTGTCTGCCTTTGAAATTGGAGATAAGCGCCAGGTAAAGGCGATTGTGTAACATTTGCTTTAGTCCAAGATCAGCTTTGTGAGATCTGGAGCCAAAAGTTGCTGGCACTTCATGTGATCTCAATTTCAGCTGTTCCCTGGCTGCTTTTACGTCTTATTTTCATCATTTTCTAGGCGATAAAATTTCATCCTGTTTCATTTCTTCTGAAAAAGATTCTTTCCTCCTCAAAAAGCCAGCCTACAGTTTTATTTACGGCACAGTTTGAATCTTCAACTGCCATATTTTCTCTCTCTCACACAACCCAGCAGGAGGAGGCCATCCCAGATCTATCCTACCACCTTCTCTGGAGATCCCGTTAGCTCCCACACTTCCTGCTCCTTTACACATTGCACCCACCAGGAGGCCCAATTCAGCCCCCCAGAGAAATGTAGACAAGCATGGGTATTCCCCAAGTCAACCACAAGTAGTACCCCAGTCCCAACAGAATCCAGAACCTCCACCAAACCCTCAGAGTCAGCCAGAGTATCCATATCCACCACAGTCAAAGCCAAGAACCCCAAAACCTCCACAAAAAGAGTTTGTCAAGGTTCAGCCTCAGCCAACATCACAGGCCACACCCCGTGCCCATATTCACATACAACCTAAACCAGGGTCCCAGTCTGGACGTCCAACTAAACCACATCCTGAACCACCATTCAAGAGGGTATCAGATACCAAAACGCAGACCCAACCTGAGTCTGAGGTAACATCAGAGATGCAACCCCAACCACATTCAACAGCCAAGTCCGTTTTCCAGGTTCAACCTAAGCTAAAACCAGATTCAGAGCCCCTACCAAAGACCAAACCCCAACCAGAATCTGGGTCCATACCCAAGACCAAAACCCAACCAGAATCTGAGCCCACACCCAAGACCAGACCCCAACCAGAACCTGTGTCCTTATCCAAGACCAAACCCCAACCCAAGACACCATCCAAAAATATTTCTAATACCCAACCACACCCACAACCAGAGCCAACACTCAAACCCATACTCCACACCAGACTTAAACCCAAACCAACATCCCAATCCATTTTACAGATCTTACCACAAACACAACAAACAACCTACCTTCCACCCCAGATCCAAACAGAACCAGCAGGACCAGCTAATCATCCTATACTGCAAAGAAAACCAAAACCACTTTCAACACCAAAAAAAAATCTCCACATCCTATCTCAGACAAGACCAGATCTTCAACCAAAGCACCAAATCACAACCACAACCACAACCACAACCACACAGCTCCCAGCTGAACCCAGACTTAAACCAACACCCCAGCTCAAGGCTCAGACCCAGCCTCAAACACAACCACATCCTAAGACCCAGACACAGCCTAAAATTCAAACAACAACCCAGCCCACAATTATGGCACATCCTCTAATATCTGAACCTACACCTAAGCACAAACCCAAGACCCCCAAAAAGGTTAACACCAAACCCCAGCCTCAACCACCATCTAGGTCTACAGCTAAGAAACAAATCCAAATCAAACTTCAACCAAAGAGTGACCAACAGCCTAAACTAAAAACTGACCCCAAGACAAAACTAACAACTCGGCAGAAATCTAATATCCCGCTGACACCAAAACCAAAGACTTTGCATCCCAAACCCAAAAAAGAACTCGAGACTAGAAGCCAACCCAAGCCTCAACCCCAAACCCCGCCAAAGAGGCCCCAACCAAAGGTCCAACAACCTCAAACTAAGAATCAGCAGAAACCCCGACCCCAACATCCAATAAAAACCCAGACTGAGCCTGCTCCCCATTCTCAACCTATTCTCCAACCACAACCTCCAACAAAAGCCCTGTCTGAGTCCCAACATGATCCTCTACCAAAGCCACACCCTGTATCTAGACCCCTACAACAGTCTCAACCTGGGCATCATTCTGAGTCTGAGTCCAGGATCTACTCTGATACCACCGAGGTCACCCCAAGGAAAGCTGTTGCAACGGGTAAAGACCCACCAGCAATCCAAATGTCAAGTATTAAGACCTTGTTTCAAATATATTTTAAAGGGGGCATCAGACTGATATAATGTTTGTTCCCTGTTGGGTATTTTCAAGAAAACATGACACAGATTGATCTTTGAGTCCAGTACAGACATCATGCCTATCAGAAATATGCCCCTTTTAAAGTCCAAAACATAAACATACACATACATTTATACTTGGTTATAATAACAAATAGATAAATAGTGAGTTTTTTTCCAAACAGCTTCTAGTCCACCAGAAGAGGGCAAGCCTCTACCAAGACCTGCCCTGGCCACAGAGGAGTCTGGTAGTTACACTCCGGGTAAACACCATGACAAGTTTGTCCCATCACCATCTCTGTTTCTGTAACCTCACATGAAACCCAGTGTTTCCAGTCGTCCCTCAAACCATCGGATGATGTCACTGCTTCCCCATCACCATCTCCATCTCACCACCCCCACAATATCCACCCCATTGTTACCCTTTCCTCCACGTGTGCCTCCATTTTCAGCCCAGCACACTCACACTGCAGAGCACTTGCTGCCTCTATCATCTCATTCATCGTCCTTTCTTTTCCATCCTTTTGTGTTTTGTCATTTATTCCATTCAGGTAAAGCTGTCATACCTTGAAATTCATCACCCCTTAACTCCTTAATTGCTTTTCTCCTAATCTAGGTTCTGGTGCCATGAAATCATCCATTGCTGAAGTCCCTAAACCTCCTCTTAGCTCATCAGTTTCTCAAGCAGGGAGGAACAACTCAGTGCCTCGCAGCCGGGTTCCTCAAAATTCCAATCGCAAAATTGTTCGGCCACTTTCTCCATCCAAGACACTCACCTCCTCTCAAAGCTCCAGCTCACCTGGTGGTAAAGGATTACTCATTTCCCTTTCTCTAAGTCTCTCTTCTCAGGTAGCTACCCTCTTTCTTGTGTTCCTGCTGCAGCTGTGTGCACTCTGGTGGAGACAAATCTTTCTATTTAGAACATGATCTTTGTTTGAATGCACTCAGTAGATGTTTGGACACTTGTTCTTTTCTCTGAGTCTTACTTAATCTTTTGCTTCCCTGCCTCTCACAATCCATATGTTCTCCACGTTCTGCCACATGTGCTCGGTGTGTATTTCATAGTTTTACCACAAGCAGCAGTGGTGTCTCTGGGGTCGGGATCGTTAACATGATTTACAGGCCCTCTTGCTGGCCGTGTTGGAAGCCTGGCCGCAGCACCGGCCAGGACACACCACATTTTACACCATCCATGCCAAGCCAAGCACTGTGCAGACAGAACGGCCGCCACAGCCTGCCTCTCTCTTTCTTCCTCACTTTGTATCTCCATCACACATAGTGTGTACTCCCAAAAGAGTTCCAGAAGTGCAGAGAGTTAAAAAGTCTAATAATATCATTAGGGTATTAAAGCCATGGAATTCCTCTTGTATATCCAGAACGTCCAACCAAGCTGTTTCTAGAGACAGTGAAAATGGATAAGGCAATAGAATGATTCAAAGTAAGAGGCTTTCTTCGCAGAACATTTCATAACGGACCTTTTTCTTCCCCCAGCACTCGGAGGAGCACATCATAGGGGAAATGCTCTTCCTAAACCTGCGTCGTGGCCAAGAGAGAAACCTGGTAATGACAAACCAAGCCTTTCAGTGTTCCTCACTCACTAACCAAAGAGGCACTGTTTGTCCCGTCCCACATGGCCACACTCGTCTCTCCATCTGCTGCATTCCTGTCACGCTTTATGATTGTTTACTTGTCAGCGTAATGTTTTGTGTCTGGTCTGTGTTGTTGAATGCATCCCAGCAAATTTTACCTGACTGAGACTGAAGCCGTATATAATTGAAAATCTGGCTGATAGTTGTCTTTTCCATGTTGTGTAGTCTACTGCACATATGGAGCCGTCATCATAAGCTGCTTTGAATTAGTTTGAGAACTCTTTTAGCCCCCTTGTTGGATAAGCTAAATATGTTCTCCCCCGATTATTTGGTTGCTCAGATTTTTTCCATACCGTCAAGCAGGCTTGGTTAATTAGAGTGATTAAAGCCATCTTTAACAGTTATGCAAACCACGTCTGGACCACATGTATTAATGCTGATGCTCCACTCACTCTTTGTTGCTTGGGGTTGTAAAGAGAGGGTTGTGCTTCAGTCCCATGTCACAGCTGGTGTGTGTTATTTCTGGAAACTTGGACAGTTTCAGAGGTCTTCAAGGAGTCACAAGGCTCTCTGGAAGCAACTCTAAGGCAAAGAATAGCCGTTTTGTCTGCCGCTCTGACCACACGTTCAAGCACAAAGCTGCTAATGATTGTTTGTGCCTCAGGTACTCGATCGTTATACCTTCCTGCAACAAAATATTGCATCTCGTACCACATAATACTCCACATTTATATGCTTTAAGTTTAATTCCAATAGATCTGAAGGCCCCAATGATGGTCTTTGGGTGCATGAAAGACACTGTTTGGATTTTTTCACCAATTTTGAAAAAGCATCACTTTAATGTTGACTTTGCTTCATGACCTACGTTAAAATTTATTTTTTTTCTGTGTAATCTGTGGGGCCAGCAACTTCTTAAAAGGGAAGACTCATTAGTTGGCAGGCCCATTAGTCAGAGGCCCTGTTGTTTAGAAGGCCTGATAGTTGGGAAATTAGACGGCCCTTTAGAGAGAAGGCCCACTGGTCAGAAGGCGTTAGGAGGCCTTTTAATCAGATGGCCTGCTTGTAAGAAAGCCATTGGACAAAAGAGAAAAAATGCTGCAAATTCTTATTCTATTAGATTTGGACATCAGGGCTGGGAGGGGTAACGTTAAACTTTAAGCTTACGCAAAAGATCAAGTTTTGTTGTTGATATATTATAGCATTTTGTGTGACTTGATCAAAAGTTTGTTTTAAACAGAAAAGTAAAACACGGTGTATTCATGCTAATGGAAAATGCTGTCTTCATCCTGGAACCAAAAATCAACACAACATGACATCTTATCGTCCCTTGAAAGATGATTCACCCCTGAAATCTGAGCACGTGGTGCAACACTTTGTGAGGTTAGCCATTGTTTGGTGTTTCAGTAAGAATATTTTCCCCGAAAGCAAAGTAAACCCCTCTCTTTGGATTGCATCTGTTTTCACATTTTTATCCCCAAGAGGACATTTTCGATAGAAACCAGCACTCACGTCTCTGCTGCTGTTTTACATCACAGATCACAGTCTGGAGGCTTTCGCACTTCTGAGACCCGACCTGCTGTTTGAAGGGTTTATAGCGCGACAGTAAACCAAAAACACCCGTCGCAGAAAGAACAAAACCCTGAAGCAGGTCGTATCGAGCACATCATGGAGACGTAGCTGACATGTATACTGCTGACATCAGATTTTATCACAGAACAACACAGCAGCTGCACATTAAGCACGAGGTAACCCCACAGGCTGTCAGCTCACATACACCAGGCTGTGCTGTTTGTGTATGTTATAGCAGACATCATGAGACTTAATATGAGAGCACATGTTTGCCATTAGCTGTCACTCAGACCACGTGTGAGTCCAGAAGGTGTTTTTTGAGTTCATCAGCGACTTGTTGGTGGATTCTTCTGGTTCATCTTGAAAGCCTTGACTCCTCACTCTCTCTTGGGAAATGGTGCCAGACATTCCAGATTTATGCTGACCAGTGGGAGGAATCAAATCCAAAAGAAATGTTTCTGGTGTTTTTTGGCCCTTAACAAATTAACAATCACAGCATCTTGTCAAAGAATCCCTGAGATAAGAAATGACAGATGGTAAAAGGAGCGGATGCTCTAGGATTAAATCACGACAGTTAAACGGATGATCTCAAAGCAATTCAAATGTGAAATGTGTTACGGAAACTGCACATGTCAAGACTCCTCCACTGTATCACAACAAAGCTGTGGTGTGTTGCCTCCTAACAAAGTGAAACATGGCGAAACACTCCAGTTAAGAAATCAGTCGAGCTGCATGAGCTGAATCCATCATTACTCCTCCAGGTTTCTAAATCCACTTAACTCTTTGAGTTTATTAAAGAGGTCCACAGTGGAAAAAGATCAGGTTTCTTTGGATGATTTGGCTTTTTCTACATTTTATCTGTAACTAAAGAAACATTCGGTGTTTGGACTTAAATCAGGTTTGTAAAAAAGAGGAGTGAAATCTGCTTTCTTCCTGTTTTAGATTCAAAAAGGGTTTCTTAATTCTCAAGTTGTTGTTTGGGGAATTCTGGACATGTGGTTAAAAAACCACTTTATGGTTTCTAGGGAATAAAACACCAACATGTTTCTCATTAGTCATAGATGTGGTGGTGCTCTGTGGCAGGACTTCACAAAAATACTCAATCCGCTTGGCTTTTATGTGCTTTATTGTTGTTTGTTTTGAGCCTTTGTTTGTATTTTTCTTTTTTTTTCAGCACACAGTGTAACTGCAGTCCACTGCCTGCTTCATTTCTCCTGATCTCTGGATCTATAAACCTGACATTCCTTCATTATTATTGCATTACTGAATAACCAGAAACACTTGTTTTCAGTTTTTTATCCCCCATTCCCTGCAGACCACCTGCTCCGTTTCAATGTGGTTGTTCATCTACAAATCATTCTCTTTTCCCACAATCTTCTGCAGTGTTGCTCCCCTCTGCTCCTGTCAACAAGAGACCCAACCTGGTGGGGAAACCCAGTGATCATGGTGAGAAACAGAGAGCAGCGATGGCTGCGCTGACCACTGAGCACAGCTGCACTTTATCCTTTAAGAAGGCTGCACATTCTCCCCTTGTTCCTCACCCTCTCTTCTGAAATGAAATGCACTCTATGGGAATCAGTGTACTCCAACAAAAATCTTAGTTTGGAGTTTTGCTGAAGGTTAGATGAGACGATTAGCTCTACAGCGGCTCTGTCCAGAGGAAACCAGAGCTGCCAAGCAAAAGTGAAGATCTGAGGAATTCACTGCCCAGCCAAGAAACAGATCTGTTGTCTTCTCACTGTTTTCTTGCACTGGTGAAATAAACCAGACATACTCTGATGGTGTTTTGGTGCCGGTAGGAAGGTTTTGTTACTTTTTGACAGAGCCATGTTAATCCTCTTCCTGTTTGTTGAGGCCCTGGGCTTGGCTTACCCAAGCTGGGGTGCAACTTGCTGTTTTTCATCCACTAGTTGTTGGAATTTTATCCTCTTCATATTGTGAGAATGGTTTAAGAGGCCTATACCTAGACATACACAGGGGTTATATTTTATAATAAGCATTTAAACAGCTAAACTAAGAATCCTGTGCCTTTTTTGTTGGTTTTCGACTGCTGCACAAAAAAGTTTGGGAACCTGTGGATAAGCAAGTGCCAAAGGATGGGATGTTCAGTTTAAGGCTACAGCCAGCAGCAAGAGACAAAATTTGCATGATGAGGTTTTATTTTTTTAATGCATCACAGTTTTAACACTTGGGTTATTTTCATCTGGTATCTTATAGTTGTTGTTGTAGTTGCCTGAATGAAGCGCTGTCATGCTTAGCTTTACCGCTAGCTGTCCTGTTTGTTTGTTTATTAATTTCTTTATTAATCCTTTCTGGAGCTTTTTCAACTTAGATTCTGCACACAAACCATAACTACAATTTAACAGCACTTTCTCCAGGAATTCATAACCTCAACATTTCTTTCAATTCAACATTAAGTTTGAACTTCTTAACAAATCTGCTTTACAGCTCAGCTCTGGTTTTTCCAGTCTTCTGTCTCTTCTCTTACTCTGTCACCTGTTCCTACTGCTCTCCTTCCTCTTCATCACAACAATAATGAACTTATACACAAACACTGGCTTGGGGAACATGTGTTAATTCAAGATCCTGAGCATCTGGGCACATCAATCCCAGAACAAGTATTCTGGCAGACTTTTTTCCTCTTTATAGACCAAAAGAGATTACTCAAAAAGCAAATTCTGATCCTTCAGCAGCGAGGAAAAGGCCACTGAGTTGCTCCGTGAGGATGGCCAGAGCAGATGGATCACAACTGTGTATGACTTTGAGTCAGATGATGAGGGTGAGGAGCTGATCTCTCATTCTCCTCCTCCTCTGCTCTGTCCTTAGATAAACCCATGGACCTCAAACAAGGGGAGAAGGAGGCCATCTTGAAGCCATTCGCTCTGGTCACAGCCAAACCAAAGCAAGAGCGTAGACAACAGACAACTACCTCCGCCCCGGCTCTAAACAGTACGAGGAAACGGAAGCTTTAATGCATCTTTGAAGGGAGCTTAGAGTGCATCATGAAAAACATTGAAAATGGATGATTTAAAGAGGAAACATAATGCATGATGTGTAACTTTATACATGCACAGATTAATGATCTGTAGATATCTATGATACAGCTTGCAGGTGTGTCTTATTTTCAGAGGAATGAAAGAAATATGAAATATGAGCAGGCAGACAAAGAGCCTGAGTTAAAGCCAGAGCAGGTGCTGGGTGCTGGCTGGCTGTTGACCTCGGCCAGAGCTGTAAAAAATGAGGACAGGGAGAGCTTCCAGAGACTGTTGGCACATAAACCGAAACCCATCTACTCACTTCTGCTTCCTTTTCAGCCAGCCGCTTTGACATCAATGAGAATTCTTCCATATTCAGGCCTCTGCCTGCGTCTGAAGTAGACATCATGGGCAAGAAGCGTTATGTAGGTAAGATTTCACCACTCAGGTGCAGAACTACACACAAGTACTGAACCCAGACAAATCAAAGTGACTGAAAATAACCGCTCTCTTCCCATCCCCAGCTCCTCATGTAATCTACAAGACGGATAAAAAACCAGACGAGCCGTGCTCCATCACTTCCTCCCTTGCTTACTTCCCGGATGAAGAGGGAGGTGATCAGAATGTGACTGGTCCTCCTCGTGTCCCTCCCTCCAATCTCACTGTGGTGACTGTGGAGGGCTGCCCATCTTTTGTCATTCTGGACTGGCAGAAATCTGACAATGAGACCAGAGGTATGCTAAACATGAACCTAGCAATGATAAAAGTCCATTGTCCGTCTGCGATTTCAAACCCAAACATTAGATCCTGTTCTTTAATCACACTGATTTAAAGTTGAAGTCTGATGTTCTCGCTCCCTCATCAGAGTATGAAGTTGTATCGACAACTAAAGGTCCAAACGGGGAAGAGGTGTCCATACTGACGACCAATCAGACGCACACGGCTGTGGAGAATCTGAAGCCAGAGAGCAGGTATGTGTCACAAAAAATGAGACACACATTAACACTTTTCTCCTCCTCCTCCTCCTCCTCCTCCTCCTCCTCCTCCTCTTTTCCAGCCTGTCAGCCCCTCTTATAATGTTTAGTTTGGGAGCAATTAAGTAACTGAGACTGTGCAGATTAAAAAACACTCAAAGGTCCCCGTTGAAGGGTTAGTATTTCGAGGAATAGTCAGAGGTAGAAACGTCTAGGCCTGAAAAATGAAGCCAATGCCAGCTGCCAGGAAAACAGCACTTCCTTAAATGGTTCATTCAGCCTCGCTCTAATCACAGGCAATCCTTCAGACACTGTCATAGAGTACAAGGTAAATAAACAGGCTACAGCATGGAAAAAGAATAATTTACTAAAAGTGTTTTTTTGTTTTTTTTTATCAACTTCATTTTGAAAAAAAGCCATTTTTGTGACCTAGCATCAGGAAGCACCAATGAGAGGTGGTCTGACGTTGAGGTTAGGGATGCTGCCACCTCATAAAACAGCGTCAAGCTATCATTCAATCCAGCGAAACAACCTCTGTTGATTATTAAGCAATAACGCAGCAAGGAAAAGACAAAAATGCCCCCAAATATGCAGCAAAGAAGAGACATATCAATCATAAAATGTGGATGTAAAAAAAACTAGTCCCTACTATCATTGGCTCTGCATTCGTGTGTTTCACATCCAGTGGAGTCACACACATGTAAGACATATTACTTTGTTACAGCAAAGCTCTGCAGGGCATCTCTCAGTTGCACCGTCTTCCTGGACAACACTAGTGACCCTCGCTGTAGATCTCATCAGGGACCGAAGTATTAAATGGCATCACATCCTGTTTCGGCCAACGCACTGACTCACGTTTGGTTTGCATTTATACCAAACAGAAAAAGCGACACAAAAGCTGATGAAATCTGGGCGGAGCAGGTCACTGAGTTTTTAATTAGATCCCAGCATCTGGAGTCTCAGAATTCACCAGAACCCTCCTCTGGGCTCGATTTTCTGGCCCAAGTATCGGCCAAACTGTTGCCAGGACATCTGAATGCAGCACGTGGAATAACCATCAGCTCTTTGAATGTGTGCGAGTATATGTGACCAACTCTCTGCTGTCTAAGGCATGAAAATATAATATGTCCCACTTCTGGGGTTTTCAGGAATTTAGATTGAAAACTTTAATCTCTCTCGTTTCTCATTTCAGTTATGAATTCACAGTAACACCGAGGAATGAGCTGGGGCCGGGACCCTCCAGTGATCCTGTGTCTTTTAGCACAGAGTCAGGTACGATCCAATCACAGCTCCCTGATGCGTTCACCCACAAAGAAACACCAATTAGTCATGTTTTGGTGCCACTGTGACCCAGCCCTGCTCTGAGACTCAGAGGGTGGCCTGTTCAGCAGTTGTTAGTCTAATGACTCCAACATGGCACTGAGGTCTGGTTGATTAAGACTCTGGGGACTTTTAAACCCCCCAGATGTCCTCAGAGGATAACTCCGAACATATCAACCCCTTTTTGATCAGCACTTATGTTATATCAGTAATAAAGGAGATGAAGATCAGCCTTGAGTTGATCGAATCTTGTTTCATTAAACTCAAAATGACAACACTTTGAGAAAAGTGCTTTGCTTATTTGGCCTCCTGCCCTGGTGCAATCAAAGCACAGCCTGTTGGGACTAAACACGGTAAAAACTCTGCCAAATGGGCTTTGATACAAGTCTGGGTTTGTCTTGCAGAATAACTCAAGATGTCTCATGACTGCGTGTTAATTTTATGATGTTTGATGATGTTATTTTCTCTGGTGTTTGCAGCTGATCCTCGAGTGAGCGAGAATGTTTCAGGTGAATTTTGTTTTTCCCTCTTTGGATCACGATGTTCAGGCTTTTTTCATCAAACTTGGAGTTTTGTTTACAGGGTTATCATTGTGTTTATGAATTCTTTCTTCCAATGGTTCCCTCACAGGCAAAGATGCCATCTGGACTCAGTTCCCGTTTAAATCTGATTCCTACTCTGAATGCAACGGGAAGCAGTACGTGAAGAGGACATGGTATCGGAAATTTGTTGGCATTCAGCTCTGCAACTCTCTTAGATACAAGATCTACCTGAGCGACTCTCTCAATGGTAAATAAGATAAGATACTCTTTTATTCATCCCACAACAGAGAATTATTCAAGTAATAGCAGCAAAAGAGATAGTATATAGCAAAAGAATTCCAGTAAAAGTAGACAAATGAAATAATATAAATGCAACCTTTTAAAAAAAATATCAAGAAGAGACGACAGCTTGGCCATTATTCTCCTTTCAGTCATCACCTCCACAGGTCCAGGACTGAGCTGCACTTCTTCACCGGTTGTTTCAGTCTCACTCTCCTTTGTCCTGTCCATCCACAACATGTGAAATCCTTCCAATTGGTGTTGTGTCTTGTGTTAGTTCTGTTAGCCATGTCTGCGAATAGAATATATGTGTGAAAATATGCTACTTTTCTGATGTTCCCTCTGGTGCTGTGTAAGTGTAACTAGCTAGTCCATCTATCTGGAGACAGATCTTACATTTTCCATGACAATGGATAGAAGAACAGATCAATGTCGTCTCATCTTAGTTCACACTGCAGCACCAGCACATGGTGCATTGTCTCATTGCCTCCTTCTCATCAGCTCACGGGGGACTTCGGGGCTAGCACGGGCTAGCATCAACATGCTACGGGCTGCTTTCAGCTGATCTCATTTGTTAACAATGCGACCATGGTTGCACAAACAATTTTTGGACACACAGGAGCAAAATTAGCCAAAAAACCTCTGTGTAGCACAAGTGCTTCTCCAAGCCAACCAGTATGCCAAAATACCAAGGATAGCTAAATCACAATCTAGTCTGGATCCCGTCCATCTAAAACTGCCAGAAATAGAAATAGAGTTGACTTTTTTGACATAAATTTGTTTCTGCTCATACCATTGGTGGTAGACTTCAAATAAACCAAACGGTAGCTAGAAAACGTAAGAACACTCAGTGTCCTGCAGGAAAATAGCTATTTAACATTAGAATTTAATTCAGTGCCGACAACAAAAATGTTTTATCATAAAAAAAATCTTTTTCCTCTGATGCTTTGCAGGAAAATTCTACAATATAGGAGACCAAACAGGGCATGGTGAGGACCACTGTCAGTTTGTGGACTCTTTCCTGGATGGACGGACAGGCACCCAAATGCTTGCTGACCAGCTCCCCAGCAGGCCAGGTATTTCGATAAACTTCAAATTAAATTATCATCATGTTTGATTTTTCAGAATCTAAAATCCATCACTTCATCTTTGAACCAGGGTTTTACAGAGCACTGAGACAGGAGCCTGTGCACTTTGGAGAGATAGGAGGGAAGTCACATGTTACTTATGTCGGCTGGTACGAGTGTGGCACACCCATACCTGGGAAATGGTAAGACCCCTGAGCTGAAGAGGGATTACTTTCTGCAGAAAAAGAAGAGGACAAAAAGAGGAAGAGGTAGAGGGGGAGGACAAAGAAGCCTCACCAGGCTTGAAGGGAGGATAGGCTTTCTTTAACACTACCATGGACACTGTAGATGAGTTTTTCTGGTTGAACTCAGCCCTTCCTCCAAGTTTGACCCGCTCCAAGACTATTAGGTCTCACAAAAACTCTTAATTTGTGTATTTATCAAAAAATGTCACAGTGGACCAAAGAACGCAGACTTTGAGAAGCAAAATGCTGAAAATATCACAGAGAAGTTGTTGGGAAGCTGGCTCCCAAAGTGTAATAACTTGTATGATGTTATTTATCAAAGGGATCTTTATTGATCTGTCTCTGTGTGCTTTCGTAATGCATGTCAGTGAACACACATTTTACACACACTTGTAAACAGAAATCATACTTCCATTGTACATTTTGGCGATGTAAAATAAAAGTCAACACAGACATGCAGAAATGACCTTCTGCTGGCCCTAAGGGATTATTAGCAGTTGCAGTTTGCACAGTATTAAACTTTTGTTCATATATGTATATGATGTTAAATAGAATTTGTATACCAGGGGTTATATAGTTTGATGTATTTCAGGTAAAAGATTAAACAGCTTTAACCAATTTATGATTTATTGGAAGTCAAAGCTTGAATAACAGTTTATGTGTGACTTGAAAAGAAAGGTTGGTGTATTTTAAATGCTGATGTAGTCTTGGCTGGTAATTTGTGAAATTACATGCAAATAACATGAATTGTGTTTGTGTTCAACTTTAAATTGTACATAAAGCCACAGATAAGAAATTTTTCACCTCTGTCATGACTGCAGCTGATTTCAAGGAACCATGTTGTTTTCAGCAATAAATCCTGTTTTTATATTTACTGATGTTCACTTTTATTGGGGTCCAAATGATCATTGATTTTTCAGGAGATCTCAAGCCCATGTTTTGGGTAAATTGAAGCTACCATCCGCTGTTA
Source organism: Thalassoma bifasciatum (assembly GCA_008086565.1). Classification (NCBI taxonomy): domain Eukaryota; kingdom Metazoa; phylum Chordata; class Actinopteri; order Labriformes; family Labridae; genus Thalassoma; species Thalassoma bifasciatum. The sequence goes on along the minus strand of RPOG01000273.1, from coordinate 467,636 downwards.
CATTATGTCAGTTTACTAGAAGCAACAGCCTTTGATGGTGGACAAATGTACAACAAGATCTGTCTACCTGGGAGCAAGTGAAACAATGATACCTGATGCAATAATCACTTCTGTGCAACATTTAGCAAAACCACACACACAGAGACACAGACACACAGACACACAGTGCAGAACGGTGACAAATGAGCATGTCTCATTGAAACATCAGGGTTTGTGGATCAGCAGAACACCCCAGTAATCTGGTAACATTATCAAAGGAGGGTTGCTTAAGCACATGAAAAGAGCAGCTTACCTGTCACTGATGCTGTCACCTATCAGCCTGCTGTTACAGTACTCTGCTTTGCTTCCATCATCCTTCATGCAGCAGCCTTCAATTGGACAAAAAGGGAAAAATAACTGCTGTAAAAGCTCAAGACAAATATTTACAACATCTCCTTGTAGTTGTATTTGCTTTGGTTGGCATCTCTGACATCCATGTATATCACATGGATGTTGTCTCTATGAGGCCACTCATTGGTTCTGAAGCTCATTGTTTACAGGTGCCATGTTGGACATGCTGACACAACCCAACTTCCTGGATGAGGAAAAGGGGCGGGGCTTTATCCTCCTAAGTCCAAAGTGGAAGGGTGTTACCATGACCTCCTGCTCGTTTTAGCAACACAGAATATAACATGCCCACCAATAATGTCACAGTTTGAGAGCTGGAACAAGCATTTTTGGGTTTCAGTCATGAAGCACCTCTCAGGTTAGCTGTTTGATTTCCTGTCTGAACACATTGGCTGGTTCAAAAATCAAGCCAGGGAAACCAGAATTGGCTCGGAGCTGTGTCAGTGTGAAAGCTCTCACAGATGTATGAGCCCTTCAGAACAAAACTGTTTTTTTGTGCCAGGCTGTAAACATGTTAATCAATTCTGCTATTATCAGCTTTTTGAATATTTGTGTGTGGTTACGGTTATTTCTGCAATCAGCCTCAAGTGGACATTCAAACAACTGCAGTTTCTAAGACTTAGCCATGCCAGCTTCATGCATGTTCACAGATAGGGTGAGAAAATTGATTGAAATTATATCAATTAAATTTTTGTTACACCTGTTTTATTTCTGTACAGTTGGTTCTTGTCATGTTTATTTTTAACCAAACATTGATTTTTCTGGGAAATTTAGGAGCTGAAAAGTCATGATTGGCTTTTCCAGTGACAGAGTCAGCTCCTGCAGCCATCTTTTGAGGAGGAATTACGAAGAGGAAATTTCTCAAACATTAACACAAGAGTCACTAAATTTTCCATAAACATGAATGTCCTCTTCAAACTGACACAAGAATCTGTTTTGCTGGTGTTTGTGCCTGAAGTCTCTTTTCAGTAATTTAATTTGGTTTGCAAAGGGGCCATTATGTTAATTCCAGATCACTTCTGCGCATGTCTTGGCTCCAAAATGCATAATCAGAGCTGTGTGTCAGCACTATTGCCGCAGTCGTCTGGCTCATTGTCTAATGTGGGGTGGCATTTGGTATAGAAAACAGCCAGCAGAATCAGCATTTTGATTTTGTGCGTATATTTAATTGTAAAATTCACTGTCATGGAAATTTAAGCTTTATATTCATCTGATGGCAGATTGATATCAATTCTTCTCGGCACAGGTAGAGACTTTGAATGTTTCTAAGGAGGTTATAAAATCGTTTGAAGACTCTTCATCCAGATTTAATCCATTTGCTTATAACAAACTGTGCTCATCGTTTACACGAGACCAACCCATTGAAATGAGTTATTCTAGCTTTGCATGAGCTCGAAGAAGAGCAACCCAACACAGTTCCTTTAATAGTCTCCAATAAATTCTGTGTGCTCAGTTCTTCTCACTCGGTGAGACAGTTTGACACAAGCGTCCAACCGCACACTCTCCTGCCACATGTCCCAGCCAACCTCAACCCACAGGCAGGAAAGCGAAATAGAAATACCAGCATTACCACAGTTTTCCATATCAGGGCGGAGGGGCAGAGGACAAGAGAAGCCAAACTTAACAGAGACATGAACTCAGAAACCACAAAAAGAGAGAGAGAAAAGAGAGAGGGAGAGTGTTGAGGGAGAGACAAAGCAGAGTCCAACTGGGTCTCAATCATTTATTAGGTTCAAGAAAAAAATGTTACAGTTTGTACATAAACGACTAATCTCACTTCAAGGTGGAATTTGATTTATTAGTAAAAACCAGTGATAAGATAGAGAGAGAGAGAGAGAGAGAGAGAGAGAGAGAGAGAGAGAGAGGAATAGCAGGTTTTACTGGAGGTGATATAACAAGCTAAACAAAAGAAGCCTTCTTCACAACAGAGGGAACTACACTTCCCATCAGCCATCACTCAGCTAGTGTTCCCAACATGGGGCAGTTCAGTTTTATTGATGCACCATTAATACCGACACGGTGGTGAAATTGATCAAATAATGAAAATAAACTCAACAAACAAACAAAACAACAAACGGTAACTTTTCATTTAGTGTTTTAAGCATTTCCACGGAGCGTCTGTCATTGACGTGTGTGAAAACTACAGACTGGTTTCTGATCCGAGTTCTAAATGAAGTGTTACCATCAACAAAAGACATAATGGACGACTTGTGCAACAGCCTGTTTTGGTCGTCCAGGTGTGTGCGTACAGACGTGTTACAATAACAGACACGAGAGGGCAGAGCTGACAGTGGCAGAGAAAATAATACAGAGAGTAAACAGCGGGGCCAGAACAGAGCAGGTTGTTGGACAGACGGCATACAAACACTAACCATCAGACTGGGGGAGTTTCTTGTTTCATATTTGGATTTGATATTTGTACGAGGGGGGATACAGAGCTGAAGTTTCCTGCACCCACTCCAAACAGCTGGAGCAACATAATAGGGAAGGGGTTCAGGGTGTAGAGGATCAGTAACAGCCCTCTTTTACCGGTATCCAGGCCCTGGCTGAGTGTAGCCCTGACCATAAGGGGGCCGGTTGCGGGCATATGGGTTAGCAGCTCCTGGTGGAGGGGTGCTGCCAGGAGGTGGGGTGAACCCAGGGCGGGGCTGGTACCCTGAGCCGGGCTGGGAGCTCGGCGGCATGCTGTAGTTGGCGGGCTGTGAGGCCTGGGTGGTATAGTTTTGGGGAGGGAAGGCTCCTGGTGGGTACTGCTGGGCTGCCTGAGATGGATGAGGCTGCTGCTGGCCACCCTGGAAGCCTGGAGCTGGAGCAGGAGCAGGGGCAGGAGCAGGTGCAGGAGCCTGGGAGGAGGGGGGTGGGTAGTTCTGAAACTGTTGCTGCTGCTGCTGCTGTGGAGGCTGTGGGGGGCCGGGCTGAGGGGCTCCTGGTTGAGCGCTGTATCCTGTAGGGAGAAGGGAAAGGTAATGAAAGAGGCATGAAAAGGCATTTCATTACTCAGCTCAAAGACTGTCCCCAGTCTTACCAGAGTACTGCATGCCATACTGCTGCTGTGGTGGGGCACCTGGCTGCTGGGGAGGGTAACCACCTGGAGCCTGGTACTGCTGGTACACCTGACCTGGAGTAATAGAGAAAACGATCATCGGTGCATAAGAAACAAGAACTCAAAAACCAAAAAGAAGCTACAGTGCATCTGTCAGACTAGTTTCTGCACATGAAATCAAAGAAACTGATGGCACAGTGGTTTCAACATTTAAGCTACATTTTGTGTAGTAAGATAATAGTTTTGGATTCTAAATGCCAGATATTTTAAATCTTTCTCTGAAAAATAAAGACATGCAATGTTGCAGTTTCTGTAAGAAAACTCACTGAATCTACCGCTTTGACCTCAATCTTCTGCAAGTTTTAGAAGACAGAATCATTCCCATGTCTTGAACTTTTAAATTAAGAGCCATCAGATATCACATTCATTTAATATTCTCCCTTGCTGTATTTACACTCAGCTTTCACTGATGTCTTCTCCAACATGAGTTTGTAAATAAGCAAAAATGAGCTCTCTGTCCTCTCACGAGAAGCACCTGTGCATCTGTTCAGAACTGCACACAACTGCTCCACTGAAAACATCTGCAACCACTTTGATACAACTATTTGCTGAAAAAGGTCCAGTACCCACAAATATCTCTCTCTGCTACATTACAGTGAGAATTGGCTCGCAGTGAGAGAACAGCATGCAGGTGCCTGACTGGATATAAACACACGAAGAGACAGAAGATTTAATACTTGTGTTTGGACAATAACATGAAACTTATCAAGGTTTAGAGCTGCCCCCTGCTCTGTTTGCAGACACTAACTCCCTGTTACATGGATCCACACTGCCAACATGCACATGCAGGAGGCTGTCAGCATCATCTCTACATCTTAAATCATCTTAATAAGAAACTATTAAATGCAACTCTTATTTTCAATCAAACCTGTAGCACGAGGTTCACCTTTTAAGGGCAGCTTCATGATCATCATCAATATAGTGCTGGACAGTGATACCATCACAAATCATTTTTATGTTTCCCTAACATGGAAACTTTTATCCCTTGTTAGTTTAACTCATCAAAATTTCCAAAATTCCCCTGACTGCTCAGCAAACATGCAAACCCATGTTCTCCAGAAACCAGGCATGAGCTGTTCTCCCAAATGTCCCGCCTGGCATGAAAATGAGGTGATGAAACTTACAAAGTAAAACGAGAGAAAGCATAATGAGGTAAGGCTTGTGTGGGTTTGCATGTTTTTAAAAGCGCTGGTTAAATATTCCACTCTTTAGAAGGACCGATATAGATGTTACGACAATTTAGAGAGGCTTTAAACAAAACAGGATGAAAAGTTCATGTCTTACGACATCTTTTATCCAATATTTAGTAATAGATCAGAGAATAAAATTAATCTTCCAAGATTGCAGACCAGACCTGTACTTCTGAAATGGAAGTTCTGGAGTTCGTCTACATTTTGTCATGTTTTGCACGATTCCTGCTTCTTAAATTTTCTGCTCTAAATTCTCAATAATTTTGCTCTCCTTATTTAATCCATAATACTTTCGTGAACTTTGTAAAACTTAATCTGATGATTGAAATGTCATGGGTACATGGAGATTACATGTACAGGTCGTACACTCAGCATTTTTTTTTTTTTTGCAGTGTTCCTTTTCTGAATGTTCATATGGCTGTAAAATATGATTTATCGAGCAGCTCTAAAACCTTTCACAGATCTGGAACAACTAAACATTTAGATGGGAACATTCATCCTCGATGGGTCTCTTTAAAAGCTATGAAGCGATGTGGCAACCATCTGTTAGCTCACTGACAGCGCCTTCAAACTGAACACCATGGTTTTTATTGACTTAAGAGGCATGTGTGTTAAATTGGCGTCTCCACTCTGTGATCCATTATGTTTGTTACGTAATGCTGATGGAGTGATTCACAGCAGCTCTCTGACCTGAGGATTTTACTTCAGTGTAACTGAAAGGTCATCTTGGGGCTCGCTGGGTGCTTATGGGACAGAGATATGACCGGAGTTGGGGTGTCAGTGGAGACAGAGCTGTTTTACTTCAGGAGAAAAAGATGTTGGAACAAAGATGCACTTGGCTGAAGCTCTGCTGACCTCTGCGCATGCCTTAAGAAGGAGTCATGAGAACTAAGTTTCATTTTTAAATAAATAATTTTCACTGATGAAACGTCAGTCCATCTGACAACGACCGATGAGCTGTTGCTGCTGCATTCACGTTTTCACGTTTTGTTATTAAAGTCAAAAACTGGATCAGTGACTGTCACACAGGCTGAAATCTTTCGCATCCTCTGGAAGTTGTTAGCAGCATAACTAAATTTGCATTATGTTTAGGCTTAAGGCTTCTATTAAAAAGCCCACACAGGTTCTGATGACGTCAATATTAAATAATATTTCTCTTAACTCAGACTGGAGGCTCTCATCTGCCGTGAGATTGCTGTAGTGACATAACATATGAAAAACATGGGAACAGCTTGCACTGAGCTGACAATTCCCCCCTGGACAAAGCGAGCTCTTATTGAGCCCTATGGAAAGGCCCTGCACAGCAAACAAGGCCAAACCACAAACCACCAGTTAAACACAGGAAGTTGTACCACATGTGAGATGATCCTTAGGACTGCAGGTGCAGTCAGGACTCGAGTATGTTACAGCTCTCACGATGCAACAAAAAGCATCTTTTAGTTTCAACTCAGCCAAACCACAAGCTGAAAGCAATCCACTCCACTCACTTTGCTGTGATTAACAGTATGATACACATCACCTCTAAGGCTCTACCTGCCTGAATTGCTTCACAACTACGGGAGAGATCAACCAGACACATCTATCAATAAGATACTCAGTTATGGAAATCAACCCAGCAGACCACTTCCTCCCTGAAATATATCCCTAAGTGTTACTGTGTTTAGGAAATTGAGTAAAATGAGCCTTGTTTGTTTTTGGCAACACACAACTATATCCTTTTCCACCATTTATCTTAATTTCTTCATTTTTTTGAGTCCAATATGTCTGTATTAAAAACCTGACACAGGGGGTAGCAGTGATAACATCTGCCAAGTGTGATATACTCAATGGTTACTCTCGTTTACACCATGATGACTCTGATTGCAAAGCAGCAAAACTTGAGTATGATCAGCCAGACTTGCTGCTTCACCAGAACAGACCAGATTCTTTCTGTTTACAGTTTGAGGAGTCAAATCTGTGTAATACAGTGAACATTAACTCTCTCTCTCTCTCTCTCTCGTCCTGAATGGCATTAATGTGCAGTAGACGTGACACAGAGAGGCCATCATCTTGCAAAAACACAACTATGTCTCTGAACTGTACTGTGAGTGCTTTACCACACTTCACACAAGCCTCAACTCATAAAAGCAACACAGTAAAAATTATAAAAACTAAACATAAATTTCAATATGTTTTGTGGTTTTTAAATATAGTCTGTTGGTTATGTGGGAGTGTTTTTTTTTCCTGGCAACCAGGAGGATGAGGAGGAGGGTTTCCCTGGTTATACAGATGGAAATTAGCTTGTGGCTAAACGTGGTCACTTTTTTGGGTCTGTGTATTTTTCTAAGACTCAGAACTCGAGAGACAATGCTCAGCTTTTTGTTACTTTTTCTTTTATCCGTTATCTCTCACTTTGTAAAATTTTGATCTCATCTTTAAGGTTCTGAAATTCAAATAAATTTTGAATTTGAGTTAATTAAATTTTACTTCATTTAAAAAGTTTTATTTCAGTGATTGACTTTGAAATGATGACAAAATCATGAGCCTGTAGGAATATTTATCTCCACATCAAGAACAAATAAGACAAAATTAACAACTAACCGTTTAAATCGACAAATACCTGACAAAAATCAACAGGAGAAGTGTAGTTAGACTTGATTTATTGGAATTGATGCTGAACTTCTCTAGACAATAAAAGAGCTTGGATTGGGTTTTTAAAGCAACACATTACAACTAACTCCACAGGGGTTGACATTTTTAAGAGGCTCTGTTGGAGGTAATGGGTGAAAAACGTCCAATATAAGCACCATCACCGTATGAGGCTGTGATTGTTTATCTACGTACAATGAAAAGTGTCAAACTTGTCTGAATAGCGTCCAGTATGTGTTCACTATCAGACTTATGTGTATGTGTGTGTGTGTGTGTGTGTGTGTGTGTGTGTGTGTGTGTGTGTGGGGGGNTCCTTGGCCTACACAATTGTTTGGAGCTGTAACTCACCATCCATACTTGTTGGGGGTCCCTGCTGTACTCCTGGATATGGGCCCTGAGGTTGGGGGGGCACTCCTGGCTGAGGAGCTGCAGATGAGGAGGAGTTAATGCTGTCAGGGGTTCCTGAGCGCTCCTCTGGGGCCACGGCTGGGGGTGCTGCTCAGATAGCACAGAGAGAAAGACACAAGGATGTTTTTATGCATGACAGCCAATAAACTGACAGAAAATGAACTCTCTGCAGCTGTTTGGTTTGTCTCTTATGGTGGGTTATACCTGGGGCCTGGTCTTCACTCAGGCCGAAANATCTATCAATAAGATACTCAGTTATGGAAATCAACCCAGCAGACCACTTCCTCCCTGAAATATATCCCTAAGTGTTACTGTGTTTAGGAAATTGAGTAAAATGAGCCTTGTTTGTTTTTGGCAACACACAACTATATCCTTTTCCACCATTTATCTTAATTTCTTCATTTTTTTGAGTCCAATATGTCTGTATTAAAAACCTGACACAGGGGGTAGCAGTGATAACATCTGCCAAGTGTGATATACTCAATGGTTACTCTCGTTTACACCATGATGACTCTGATTGCAAAGCAGCAAAACTTGAGTATGATCAGCCAGACTTGCTGCTTCACCAGAACAGACCAGATTCTTTCTGTTTACAGTTTGAGGAGTCAAATCTGTGTAATACAGTGAATATAAACTCTCTCTCTCTATATATATATATATATATGTCCTGAATGGCATTAATGTGCAGTAGACGTGACACAGAGAGGCCATCATCTTGCAAAAACACAACTATGTCTCTGAACTGTACTGTGAGTGCTTTACCACACTTCACACAAGCCTCAACTCATAAAAGCAACACAGTAAAAATTATAAAAACTAAACATAAATTTCAATATGTTTTGTGGTTTTTAAATATAGTCTGTTGGTTATGTGGGAGTGTTTTTTTTCCTGGCAACCAGGAGGATGAGGAGGAGGGTTTCCCTGGTTATACAGATGGAAATTAGCTTGTGGCTAAACGTGGTCACTTTTTTGGGTCTGTGTATTTTTCTAAGACTCAGAACTCGAGAGACAATGCTCAGCTTTTTGTTACTTTTTCTTTTATCCGTTATCACTCACTTTGTAAAATTTTTATGTTTAAGGTTCTGAAATTCAATTAAATTTTGAATTTGAGTTAATTAAATTTTATTTCATTTAAAAAGTTTTATTTCAGTGATTGACTTTGAAATGATGACAAAATCATGAGCCTGTAGGAACATTTATCTCCACATCAAGAACAAATAAGACAAAATTAACAACTAACCGTTTAAATCGACAAATACCTGACAAAAATCAACAGGAGAAGTGTAGTTAGACTTGATTTATTGGAATTGATGCTGAACTTCTCTAGACAATAAAAGAGCTTGGATTTGGTTTTTAAAGCAATACATTACAACTAACTCCACAGGGGGTGACATTTTTAAGAGGCTCTGTTGGAGGTAATGGGTGAAAAACGTCCAATATAAGCACCATCACCGTATGAGGCTGTGATTGTTTATCTACGTACAATGAAAAGTGTCAAACTTGTCTGAATAGCGTCCAGTATGTGTTCACTATCAGACTTATGTGTATGTGTGTGTGTGTGTGTGTGTGTGTGTGTGTGTGTGTGTGTGTGTGGGGGGGGGGGGGGGGGGGGGGGATTCCTTGGCCTACACAATTGTTTGGAGCTGTAACTCACCATCCATGCTTGTTGGGGGTCCCTGCTGTACTCCTGGATAGGGGCCCTGAGGTTGGGGGGGCACTCCTGGCTGAGGAGCTGCAGATGAGGAGGAGTTAATGCTGTCAGGGGTTCCTGAGCGCTCCTCTGGGGCCACGGCTGGGGGTGCTGCTCAGATAGCACAGAGAGAAAGACACAAGGATGTTTTTATGCATGACAGCCAATAAACTGACAGAAAATGAACTCTCTGCAGCTGTTTGGTTTGTCTCTTATGGTGGGTTATACCTGGGGCCTGGTCTTCACTCAGGCCGAAAGCAGAGATGACATTCTTGCTGACCTCATCCTGGTTTTTCAATGGGTCAAAGGCTGACATACTGGCTGCACTGACTGGAGTGACCTGTTTTGCTGCAGGGTCTGTGGCTACCACTTTGCCTTCGCGTCCATCCACTGATTCTAGAAACATGGACACAGGAATAGTTTGAGAGCTAGCAGAGACAAAGACAGAATGAGGAAATTTATTTCAGTGAAAATGACACCTATTTGTTCAAGTATGGGGAAAGTTTGTAAACTAAAAACCTGTTCTGTGCAGCAGCTATGGTTACAGTTATGATGGATCTCTTGTCAGACTGGAAATGTGTGTGGGTGTGCACAACCGCATTAACCAGAAAAACCCAGTGGTACTGTGCGAATGTAATAACACAAATCAGAAATAAATTGTGCATGCAAGTGGTTACCACTGTCGGGTGCTGTTGCAGCCACACCAGGCTCCGTGGGGGGCTCCAGGCTGTCCAGGAGGTTGTTGACTTTATTCCTGAGCTCAATGAGCTCCCTGCGCAGGTACTTCACCTGACTGGACTCCAAAGGCCGCGGCTGACCATTAACTGTGGATAACAAGAGATGAAGACAGAGGACACAGGATTAATTAACTGTCACGATGAATGTTTGTTGATGTCTTTGCCTCATCTCTGCACAGCTGACTCTACTTCAGGGTTTGACCTCAAGAAGGGGTGATGGATAGAGTTCGACTCATGATGGCTTTTACAGAAGAAAACAATCCGTACCATTATTAATGGGGTATTTTCCTGCATTACTGAATCTGGATCTCATTAGTTGCACTCATTTCCCACTTGAGGCAATGTTGTCTTGAATTGAACTTCTTGTTCACATAGATCTTGGACTGGATCTTGGTTATAGCCGTGAGTTTTAAGGAATATCTGGGTCAGACGGCAAAGAAATGTGTCAGCAGCGCGGCAGATAACCAAACCACAAGCAGGAAAATATAAAAGGGATTGTGGAGGAATGACAGCATGTGAACTTTATACTGAGGCACAAAGACTTGTGAAAAACACACTGTTGTTTTTTTCCTCAGGAACACTTTACGTGTAAACTACAAGCAGGTAAATTAAACAGCATCATCTGCTTATGTTAAATAAAAACAGATTTAAATTTTGCACTTCAATGATCTGGAAAATCTCTTGATTCTGCAATGAGTATGTGTATGTTATGAATAATGATCTGCCTCAATTGTTTTGGCTCCAAGCTGTAAATACCTAGGATTATAGAGATCATCTATCACATGGTTGACTCCACAAAGCTTTTCACAACAGCAGAAAGAGTGAGAGCTTCACCCTCACACCCTGCCAACCCAGTATTTAACAAATGGTGGAGTGGAGTAATGCTGAGCATGCAGGAAACTGCTTTGTCCTTGGGCAGAAGACTTTACCCTAAAACTACTCCAGGAGGTTGTTCCAGCAGTGTGTGAATACGACTGGTAAATACAGACGAGCACTCCACAATGCATCCTCTGTATAAGAATGAAGTGTGAGTGGAAGGACCTGTCATGAAATATAATGTGATGAGGAACAAAGTTTCTATCGCAACAGAGTAAACGCTAAATGCTGGACTGCTGCATGTGTATTTGTCTTCAGTTTTCTGTTTGAGAGGATAACACTAAACAGAGCTGCAGGGGTCATGAGGCTCTGTGCTAAGACACAGGATTCCAGCTACTCTAACTCGCTGTGGATCTCCACATGTGTTTCAAAAGTATCATTTCCACGTGAGGTCATGACACGTAGCGATGAGCCAGGACTCAGGTTTTTGGGAGGGATATCCAATTTCTTTTTTTCAGGAAGAAGAACAATCATGCAGTTCTTTGGCTAATAATAGCAGCAACAAGATGACAGCTTGACTGGAAGCAGAGCACAGGGAACAACATCATGTTGCCATTATAGACTCAAGAGTGAGCATGTGTTGCTGTTATTTTAACTTTGTGTGAACCGTTTGGAGATTTCAAATCCTGTTTAGATTATTGAATTTGTAAGAGGCGAGGCCTTGGTGTGTGTGATGGTTTTGATGAACACTGTTTTTCCAGCTTGTGGCAATATTTTGATTTTATTTCAGATCTGAGACTCAACATCTTCAAGTTTGATTTGACTTGACTTCAGCGCATCACAAAACAAAACAAAGTGTCACAGCAGCCTACCAGGAGACTTTGAAAATAAATTTTTTCATTATTTTATGATTTGTGCACCATCTTCCTTTTCTGTTTAAAGTCCCCAAATATTGTTACACAAGTCTTTTTTTTAGCATTGCTGCACAAAAAAGGGCCACCACCAAAAGTGTAAGGGTGAGGCTAACTGCTCAGGAAAAACTCTTAATCCTTGTATGGCCTACACCCAAAGTCACGTAGCTCCAGTATTCCTGGGTGGCTGAGGATCATGTTGAACCTTTGAGATTCGGATTAGGAACCTGTTTGACAGGTGAAAGAGTACTTTTGTGAAAGCATCCCTATAACAGCTGTCACTTCCTTTCTTTACTAAACCGGTCCGAAGAACACATAGAAGTTCCAGCATGAACTAGTTAGAGAACTTTTGTTTCAACAAAGACAAGCTCAAGTTTGATGTGCTAAACTTAAGCTGGACTGCCCTCCAGTGACTATTTGTGGTAATAGCTGTGGGAAACATCTTGGACTGTGACTTATAATGATGTCACCATCACATGATTAAGGCACATTTTGTAGACTTGTATGTATGTGATGTCACCACCACATGATTAAGGCACATTTTGTAGACTTTTATGTATGTGATGTCACCATCACATGATTAAGGCACATTTTGTAGACTTGTATGCAAAAGTAAGGGAAGGTCTTACCAAACAAAGTGAGTTTGAGTATTCTACTGCACTGAATGGCAAAGGAGAGGTCAGAGCTATCAAAGATAGTGATGAGGTCATCATCTACAAAAAGTGGGAGAGAGAAACCAATAGATTCACTATCAGTGACATTTATCAGAGGCAATATTGACAATTTTTGCAAAATAACCTGATAACAGACTTACCTTCATCCTTGTACTTAATAGTAACCTCATCACTACTCTGCAGCTTCCCCCTAAAAACACGCTGCATCATCAGCACCAGCTCATCATAGGTGATGTCTTCATTATGGATAGGGATGCGTCTGATGTCATCGCCCAACTGAGCTTTGATGATCAACTTCCCGCTCAGGTCCAGCTGGCCGTTCATGGTGCCGTCCGACCTCTTCTGCTCCCACCACTGAACAACGACAAAAAACACTTAGTTTGAAGAAGACTTAGTTTTTGTCCCCCATCTTGTTATCACTTTGCTGACTCGAGTGCTGAAATATTTTTGTTAGTGTATACATCAATCTATATGACAGCATTTATGTGCATTCGTCAAGACAACGGCATCAAGATTTCTCTTATTACTGTTAGATTCAGAGCTCAGGAAGGACTGATTTCAAATAAGTAGGCTAGAAGGTCAGGGAGACATTTATAATTTAGATGTGCTTGTTACATTAACAGAAACAACATGAAACCCCTGTAGCAAAGATTTGAGTAGAAACATCACTCTGAATCTTTAACTGTCTCCCTGCAAAGTAATATATTTTAACAAGCAAATTTATCCTTTGTACTAATCAGGCTTTTCCTGTGCTGTCTAAAGTCAGTCAGTTCCACTTGAACTAAAGAGTCTAAGGGTCAAACATAACTGCGTGAGGTGGCACAGACTGTTCCCCTGTCAGACTTTGACCCAAAATATCAATCAATTTGATAAGACGATAAAAGCTTTCTAGGTTTAGTGAATCTCTGGTGATGATTGAAAATGTGATGTATGTAGGCTTGAAGGTTAGGATTTCTTTTGCTATGTTATCTTGCATGTGCAATCTCCCAAGTATACAACTTCAACAATCCAACATTTCCAATGTTTACTGCCTGTAAAACGAGTATGAGACATTTTATTAACATTATATTTATCCTTTGATGTATTGTTTGGATTTAGCTCATGTCCATCTTTCAGTTCATCTTTATAAGCCATTCATCTTGTTTATTTCTTAAATATAGGCAGAAACTCAAATTATGTGTATGTGGTCAATGTCAAAGGACATAATTGTAGTCTGTAGCACGTCAACGTAACTCGGTGATCGTGTCAGTCCACCACCAGTAAGATTAACTATGACGTTACTGCAGACATTTTAGGCCTGACCATCAACAACAGAGTGGATTTAATTCCAGAGATGCTCCGGCTTTGGCTCTCCATGCCAGATGAATAATTGGCTGGATGCTAGGGATTGTGTGGTAGCTAGCCTTTAGCATGCTCTTGTAGTTAAAGGAGACAACAGCGAGCTGATTTCCACCAAACTGGCTCTACTACATCAACGATTACAGCAACTGAGTCACACGGTTGACACAACTTTATGTGAAGGCGACTGAATTGAATGATAGTAAAAGACGCTCAAACGCAGAGTCATCTGTCAGAGGCCCACAACGAGCAAACTAATGTCTGCTAACGTTTAGTGTGCAGTTTTATACATGTCAAACCAACAATATGCCTCCGTGCTGAAGAAATCGTCAATAATTAATCCATCTCTGTTTAACTATATGATCAACCTGCTTTCACTTATTAGCATCCAGATGTCAAAAGCAGTTTCCTGCGTTACCGGCAACACAAACATCATCTGAACTGTCACTTTAGAATACAACAGACATTTCTTAGAGTGAAAATACATCCACTGTGTCTTTCCTGATTCAGAACAGATGGGAGAGTTGCATATTTAATCTATAACTTCCCTCGAATCGTTCAGTATCGACACCTGTATGTGAGAGCTACTAGCATTAGCTTACTACGTAGTGAACCCAGCATAAATAGCGAGCTAACAAGCTAAACACTTAGCAACAGATCACTAAACAGGGAGGAGGCTTCGATTAAATAAAGGAACCGCACTGTCACTGGAGCACAAATAAAGTTAAGGTAGATTTTTACCAAAATCAGACGACTTGACCCCGCTGTATTTCACAGTTTCTCCCAAACCGTGAGAATAACTCCGTTAGCTAGCCTAGCTTCACCAGCATCAGGAAGTGTCCTCCAAGCTGTCAACGTCAAACAGTACGTGGCACTCACTGTGCGCAGGCGCAGATTGGCTGGACCAAAGTGCGAGTTGATTGACTCACCTCGCTGTATAGATAATTAAATCAAAGTCAAGGGTTGAGTCCTGTAACAATTGTCCTTTATTGTCCATGTGTGCACATTTTATAGATGTATTATTTCATATATGAAACAAATACATACAGCAGAGGGTGCCACTGTTTTAAATGTACAATGAATGACTGAAAAAGAGACCCATTCTCAATGACATACACTGCAAATAGCCATTTATGACAGAGGCAATATCAGCACATCTTAGCAGAATGTGTCCTCTTAAACAACTAAATTTAACTGTGTAATAACAGAACATAAAAACAACTCAACATGTCTAGTCTTCCTGAACAAGTCATTTTGAAGTAAGGACAAAAACCTCCATGATGACCCCTTATGAAGAAAGTGCAAATGGACTGACATTTGACTCTGATACTGCCACAGGGCTGACATTTCCAGAGAGACAACCTTCCCCACACATACAGGCAACTTTGAGTGACCAATTGATCTGACAAGCATGTTTTTGGCCTGTGAGACTAAGCTGGAGAGGGCCCACTAATGCAGAGGGAGAAAATGTCTACTCTGCACAGTAAAGCTTCAATCTGGCCAGGAATCAAACAAAGGAACCTTATGGAGGCAGTCAAACTAACTACTGCACCACTGTATAGCCTGAAATGTGTCTCTGCTTTTCATAAATAATGAGGGAAAAGATAAAGGTGTGCTATGCTACATAAATAATACTTCTCTATCTATTAACATTAATACATATGTATACATGTATGAAACTAGTTGTAGTGATAATATAATGTTATATAATGATGAATGAACAGCATAGATATGACTTATAACATATATAAATAAAAACAATTAAAAAAACAAACAGTTGAAACAGTTTTGACCAGCAATAGTTTTTTTCTCAGTTATTTCTTCTTCTTCTCCTGAGTGGCATCAAACCAGGAGTCTAACAGCTTTTTCATGTAATATAACTGCCACGCATGCACTTGGACAGCAACCACCATGATAAGGTACATAACAGTCACTGCAGAGAAACCAAAAATGAAGCGATAGGCTTTTCCATGACGATAGAGCTGCTGTGCAACTGGAAACATCTCCATTCCCCCGTAAATGAGAGGTGCCACCGAAAACAGCCCTGCACTGATCATCGATATGACCAGGTAGCTAATATTGTTCTTTGGAAGTGAAAGGCTGCTGCAGAGTAGAGGGAGAAGGCTGAGGAGGTAAGGGTACTCCCACTGGTATGGCATGGACACTGTGTCATGTGACACCAGGTTGAAATGGCTGACAGTCACCTGTGCTGCCACCAGCAGCCAGACAAGGAGATGGACCAGGTTTAATTTCCGCACCTCTGACTTTAGGGAAGCACTGAAGAACAGACAACAGGCAAATAAGGTAAATTCATAACCCTGTGTGTTAAACTTTCATAGCATTAACATATTTTATGGCTGATATTCAAATCAGACAAAGATGCTTGCCTCATTTGATACTGTGGTGCAGCCCTTTCTCTGTGTTTGAAGTCACTTCCATTGGTACCTGCAACTCTGGGTCCGAGGCGTGATGTCATGATGAGGGACAGCTACTTAAACACAACACAAATAGATTAAGAATGCATTCAACATTTTGATTCATGATATATATATAGAAAAAGCCATTTATGACCTTTGACTTAACCTAAACCTGTACAAACTTACAGTTTGCCTGCAACCCTGCGTACAGATGTAGTGTACTTTATCAAGGATGCAAACAACTGTTTACAATACAATGAAATCAAGACACAATATGCCATGATGTTGTTTGTTGAGGTATTACCTAGTTAACAAATATCTATCCAACATGAAATGGGCTAGCATGTTAGCTGATGCTGCTAACTCGCCTATTTCTACGTGTTATCACAAATACGTACTCTGTGTTGACACTACCGGTGTTATATTCACAATTACAAACGAGCATTACACAAAAATGAATTATACTTTCCCGTAATTGCTTACCGTTGCGTATTTCCCTGCCGTTTGACTAAGCCCCTTGTGTGATCTGTGCCAACAAAAGATTTGGTGAATGGATGTTGTAAACAGCTCTGCGCATGCGCGTAGTCTCTGAACTCCCCTAGCACCTCCCAGCTCAGCATCAGCATCAGCATCTCTCATGCAGCCAGCTCAAGCACAATCCTGACATAATCTCGGGCTTCCGTTTTGTGGTTAGGCAATCTGAGCACAGCTGACTAGTCCTCGACCCTCCTGAAGGTGATGTCATTGGCTAAAATATTTTGAATAGCTAGTAGAGGGACCATCTTGTACGTGATGACATCTGTTTGCTTTTGCTGGTCATAAATTTAGGTATCATCTGCATTGCCAGTCCAAAATAGACACAACAGTTCATATTTAAAGAATTTTTATTTAGAAAAACACGGAAATAATAACAAACACAAAACATAAAGACATCAAATCTTAGGCTATGACAATATTGACAACATTTGCACCATGGTCAAAAAAAGCACTTTAGTTTTACTAGAAAGTTGTCAGTTGTGGGTTGTTGTCATCGAATAACAGAGCTCATGAAACAAAACAATAAATTATGAACAGAACTGTTGCTGTGGATTCCTCATAACACTGTCTCCCAGACAAACTGAATGTGTAAAATATAAGATGCCAGGGTAGGATGGAGTATGTGCGTTTTGATATTATGAACTACTTCCAGCACTGTAATCTTGTACTAAAACAAACCCAACAGAGTTTAGTGTCTGTAATTTTGCAATATTGAGTGGTTTTCATAGTTCTGGGTAACATGGTGTCCTTCTGTTTGACCATTGCAATTTTGCACAAAATATAATAAATCTACATGCAAACAATAAAACATACAATTAATAATACATTCTTAATCTCTGAATCTCACTCATTGGAGCAATTGTCCATCAGCACCTTTTAACATGGGTGTGCTTGGTTCATTTTGACACCTTTTATGCGTTCCTACAAACACAGTTCCTTCTACAACCTCCTCAAACCAAGTCAGCACAGATTTCTTTATGTTGACTCCTTCACTGTACTTTGCAAATAAAATGGTATCTTATGAAATTTGAAATTGATCCACTTAGTCCAAACTCAATTTTTCAAAGCTTGTATGGCCAGAAATGCATTCCTTCTAATGAAATGCCAAAACAAGAAAAACACAGTTTTCTACATGACGACTTGCATCAATAGAACTTAAGAAAACTCTATTTTGCTTTTTGTTTTTTTGCACAAAGGAAATGTCTTCTCAAAATGATTTAACTCTCATGTTTCTGAATGACTGTAATTCACATTCTTCGCCACATGGGGTAGCCACAAGTTTTGATGAGGAGCAGGCTCAAAATTTCACACTGTTTCCACAGTATTGCCTGTTTTCTTTTTCTTTTCTTTTCTTTTGTCTTCTTCTTTTTCCTTTTTTTGTTTTTGTTTTCATTTCCCCCAACTGGCACAACTTTAAGGCTATACAGTATGAAAGCTGCTCTATATGCAACTAAACAAATGTATTATTTCCTTATAGTATTTCATATTCACTGCTTATCTCTGATGGAAAGATAGAGGCTAGTTATCTCAGGTGGCTCACAACCTTATCTGTCTTATAAAAAATATTTGCACCTAGTTTGTTCTCACCAAAGCTTCTTCTGTTCTGCAGTTTGTGGTTTTACATCGGATACAACAAATACCCAGAAAAGGAGGAGTGCACATACTGCCCAGCATAAAGTCCTGAGGCCTGGTCTGAAGGTAGCTGTATGTAAACAGTGTCTCCTGGTTGTAGAGGTAATACTGCACTCCCTGATGCTTGATCCAGGAAACCCTTCTTGTATTCGTCATATGTATACATCACTGGTTCTTCATTCCTCATTAAAGCCACCCACACATTAGCTCCTTTGCAGTGAACGTGGTAGGCAAAGTAATAAATGCCAGGCATGTCACAGGTGAAGATTCCTGTCTCAGGGTTGTAGTTTTGGCGACCATTGTACAAGAGCTTTTCAAAGATGACTGGGGTGCCCACAGGTGGGAAAGGAGTCGTAATTATAGCCGTGAATGCTGGCATTTCCAACCCACTAGGACCCATCACCTCTGCCCCATTGCCTCCATATTTGCCTGTCTTACCATAACCACCAGCCTTAACCCCATCTAGTCCAGGACCCATCTGAGAAAGAACTCCAGCCATATCAGGAGACAGACCAGTTTCTCCAGGTGGGCCTGGAGGTCCAGGAGGCCCAGGCTGACCTGGCTGTCCAGGGGGTCCTGATGGACCCTCTTTGCCTGGTGGTCCTAAGGGACCAGGAAGACCTGGGGTGCCCTCACCTGCAATGCCTGGTGGACCAGGCAAACCGCTATCTCCTTTTGGGCCTGGAAGACCAGAAGGCCCAATTGGTCCTGCTACACCGTCCATTCCAGGAATTCCTTTAGGACCTTGAGGCCCTACTTCACCTGGCATTCCATTTTGTCCTTTTGGCCCAGGAAGTCCCGGAGTACCAGGATTACCAGGTAGACCTTTATGCCCATTGTCTCCTTTGGGACCACTTAGTCCTGCTGGACCCCTTGGGCCTGGCTCCCCCTGCTCTCCGGCGAGACCATCCTTACCAGGTATCCCAGGAGCACCACGATCCCCTTGGGCCCCATCAAGCCCTTTAGGTCCTCCTTCTCCACAGTCTCCTTTCGGACCAGGTGCACCTAAACCTCCTGGGGGTCCCATTGGGCCAGGGGGGCCTGGAGGACCATTTGGTCCAGGGGATCCAAGCATACCTGGAAGTCCTCCATGGCCTTTGTCTCCTTTTGGTCCAGGAGATCCAGGTGGCCCACCCATGCCTTTATCACCCTTTGGTCCTGGAAGTCCTGGTTTACCGAATCCTGGCAGTCCTGGTTTTCCGGGCAAACCTGGTGGTCCTGGGTGACCTTTGGCACCTGGCATGCCTGGCTGTCCTGGCAGACCATTTTGACCTGGCTTCCCTTGACCAGGTAGACCTGGTGGGCCAGGTAGTCCTCCATCACCAGGTGGCCCAGCTGGACCCTGCTCTCCGGGATGCCCTTTGTTTCCTGGAGGTCCTAGTGGCCCTGGAGCACCATTCAACCCTGGTTTTCCAAAGCCAGGTAACCCCCTTGGCCCTGCAGGTCCTGGGGGCCCTGGGAAGCCTTTGTGACCAGGTTGACCAGGCAGACCCATCCCTTTGTCTCCCTTTGGACCTGGTAATCCTGGCAGTCCTGGTAGACCTTTGTGTCCTGGCTCACCTTTGAGACCAGGTTGACCTGGTAGTCCTTGTACACCTGGTTTACCTATTCCTGGTAGCCCAGGTGGTCCTGGTGGGCCCTTAGGCCCTGGTTGTCCAGGGGGTCCTCCTTCACCTCGAGGACCCATTTCTCCTCCAGGCCCAGGCTCTCCAATTCCTCCAGGCTTGCCTTGTAGTCCTGGCAAACCTGGTTTTCCTACTGCAGGTACTCCTGGTGGACCAGGAGGTCCTGGTCTTCCTTGGGGTCCTGGCTGTCCATTCCCCTGAGGACCTGGAGGCCCGGGGGGTCCCTCTGGCCCAGGAGGCCCAGCTGGACCCGGTTCTCCCTGGGGAATTCCCTCTGCACCACTGGGGATAGTCTGACCTATAAAAATGAGACAACGAAACAAAAAAAATTAAAAAAAAAAAAAAAAGAAAGAGAAAAACATCCACCAGTGGAATTTTTTAAACAGAACTCACACAAAATGTGACGACTAGATAAGAAGCCAGGTGCACCTTTTCGCACACAGCAAATACTTTTTAAACAAAAGTACAAAATATGATGTGATTGCTGGCACTCAAAGTAAAAATACAACTGCTATAACTATAAATGAATAAAAATATAAAATGTATCTAATTCTGGTTCCTTGAAATTAATATTTCTGAATTGTGGATTTCTGATTATGAAAATTGATCTTCACCTTTGTCCTGACCCCCGTTGTAGCCTCCCCCTTTACGAGGATTTTCTTTGCCCTTTTGCATTGGCATCTGGGGCATCTCCTTCCTGTAGTGTGGATACTGCATGTAGGGCATCTCTTTGCCCAGGTACTGCTGTTGAGGGTAGCCTTCTTTACCCATGCCCATGTGTTGGAGGTGCTGCATTTGCTGGTATTGTTGAGGGTGCTGCTTATGTCCATAGTATGCCCCTGCACTAACATAAGTGAAAACTATAAGCTGCAGCAGTGCCAGTTGGAGGGGGGCAGGGAGGGGAGGCATTGCCAAGGCCTGTGTAAAAGGTAGAGAGGACAAGACAAAAGGTAAAGATGCATTAGTGTTTATCCTTCTGAATCCTCATGCAGTCGATCACCTTGAAATAAAAAAATAATCACCTATCAACATTGCACTGTAGGGAGAAAAAAAAGCTTCACTTTTCATCCCTCAGCTTGAGAAACATTTAAACTGCATACTGGTCTAGTGACCACTTTTTCAGTGGAAATTAGACATTTTCCCTCAGTCCTGCTATGCCAGATCTGCCAGAGGTGACCAAATAATATTGAGAAAAGAAAAGGTCTGCCTAGGAATAACTCTTGAAGACAGCACTTTGGACCACCTTTGACTTCAAACTAGACACCCTCAAGGTCATAGATGTTGCTGTGCTTGTGATCAATACCTAAAATGTGAATTGAAAAAGCCTAGGATGTACTGCATTTATAAAACTGTCCACAGGAGGGGGACTTAGAGAAACTGGCGAAAATGCCTAAAATCTAATGATAGTACCAATCCAAAAGGAAAAAAAAATTGCTTTCAGCTGTCATTAAACAGAGTTCTTTTTTACAAAACGCTTTCCCACCCAGACTGACTCCACTTTTCTCCTGCCACACTTCCCATCCAGGTTAAACAGCAAACCTAGCCCCAATTTTATTCATTCATCCTCTCTGTGGGCTCCTAATTCACATCCTAAACCACATCCTGTGTCCACTCCATCACTGGCTCTTTGGATCCTCTCCGGCCTTTGACCTTTTCTCAGTGGACTGGTGTTTTTGACATGGCCATGCCACTGTCTCCCCGTGATGAGAGCTGGCCTTTGAAAGGAGCAAAACTAGTTTCCACAGAGACAGAGACCAGACATGCCAAGGAAGAGAAATGCATCTGTGTTTTCCAAACAAGAAATAAAAATGTTTTTTTTTTGCCAGGGAGAAATGGCAAAATTTCCCAGTATGGTAATTGGTGGAATCAAAAAGTGTGAGTGGGATATCCTGAGATTTGAGCTTTTCCAAATGTTGATCCTGTGACCAGACATATGTTTTCCTACCCCTTATCTCTCTTTTTTAAAGCTCCTGGAGTGATTCATGCCTCCCAAACAGCAAAAAAAAAAAAAAAACAACAACAACCACAAACGGTCAGATGCTGACAGTACCTGCTACATATGACCTGTGACTAAAATCTAGGTGAGTGATATTTCTTTTGAGTCTCAAGGAGTTAGGCTCCAACAAAGTCTGCTTTGTCCACAGGAGGGCACCACAATCAACACAAAAAATAACCTGATTGGAGCTGAACAAAGTAAGAATCCATCATATCCACAGTGTCAGTCAAAAACATTTTTTTAAAAAGTTTGATTCACTTATCAATGACAAGGGGTATAATGTTGCACCACCCTTTAGAAACACCAGAGCCCTGTGCTGACATGTGTCAAAAAACATGTATGTGTACACATGCATGTGAGGTTTTTAACGAGTTTGAAATATTCAGACTTAACTTGCGACTACACATCAGAGGCTTCACACAACAAGAGTCTGTTCAGTGATAAAGCAACACCCTGACGTTGCCATAGCTACAGAGTGATGGAAACAGATCTTTTCTTTACCTGCTGAGCTTCTCCCCAACACATTATTCTACATTAGCCTCTCCACAGTCAGAACACCTAAGCTCTAAATCATCTGTCTGCACATGCAACTTCTTTTAATTAGAACCAGAGACAGACACAACTGAATGACAATAAAGAATTTAAAAGACTCCAGTAAAACACCTGGAGACCTGCCTGTAATTTATCCATCCACACCTGCTGCAAACCTGCTTACTGGGTGCAAGATATTCAGATGAAACTATTTTCTTATGATCTGACCCATTGCAGTGACAACAATCTGCTTCAAACTCTTATATTTCAACATCTGCAACTAAAGTCATGGGTGTCTGGTCACACACCACGGAGCCCACAGCAGGTCCTGTCTGCTTCATACATCTCAAAAATAAACACACCTCAAAGGTAGTCTGCTGTGTTCGTGATGTGTGTGCACGAATGTGATTCTGCTTCTCCTTATTCTCCCAGATGTGCATCCCACTAATGCAACTACAAATGGGGGATGTCACAGAGACTACAGTTATGATACAGTTGATGGGGCTGTGAGGCTATTCAGGCATGTGTATGAATTTATTTGTGGTTAATGTGTTTGCACATGGGTGTGGGGCTGGTTGTAAGTTTTAGTTCTGTCTCTTTTTCATTGGTAAAACTGAATCTTGACTCTTCATCTCCTCTCATTAAACTCTTTCAAAGTCACCTGAACTCTACAAAGCTTTGAGACACAACATCCATCTCACAACACACAGCTCAAGTTGTGTGAGAAATTCCCTCAAGAGTAATTTCTAACCCCCTCTCCAACTTATAAGAACCATAGAGGATGGAAATATCATCCCCGTGTCTGCAGACACATCTGTCAGTCCTCTCCCTTCTGTCAGATGGAGACCTCTCTCCTCTCATGTCTCCTCTCCTTCCTGTCTCTCTGTGTGAACAGAGTGTTGTCTGTTCTGCACAGTCCTCACTGTCTGTCTCATTTCTGTCTGTTTGCCCTTGCTGGCCCATTCTCCCCTTTGGGATCACCCCGAGTCATAGACCTGAAGCTTCTCTGTGACCATACCAAGCCCTTTGGAGGTCAGAGGCCAGAGACTGAGTGCCTCTTTCAGTCACCTTGCAAAAAAAGAGGAGAAAGGTGCAGCAGAAGAGTCTGTTTGTGTTGAGAGGTGAGAGGAAATGGTCCTGGCAAAGACTTCAAATTTACCGTGTGATCTTTGGGTGTTTCCTCTCACTCTCTAATGTGTTTTCTCTCCTTATGTTTTATGCTTATGTGCAAAGAGAGAAAAAAATGACAGCATTTAGCACCTACACTGTTACTTTTTCTGCAAATAAAAAGCAGCCTGACCAAAAACTGGTGTTTAATTTCTTCGAACATGTCTGGCAAACCACTTCGCCTTCCTCTCCACACCGCAAAGCCATTTACAAATTTAACCTTAAGCCAGCGGCCCTCATGCACTCAGTCTTGGTAAGAGGCCTGATGCTGTGGTTTCTCAGTGAAAGGGAAAAAACATTTGCAGCTCCTCGGCTCCCTAAACGCAGCTTTTATCGCAAGGCAAACCTCGTAAAATTAACACCTCCTCAAGTCACGCTGCAAACTCTTCGTTCAAACAAACCCCATGCACAAAACCAGAGTTATTTTACACACACATACACACACACACACACACTGCCACAGCTGTGCAGCTAAACGACCAAAGTGTTTGCTTCTTCTCCCTCCTCTCGCTGACCATTATTCCTCCTTTTCATTGGACCCTTTTGTCCCAAACATTCCTAAAGTTTGCTGAATGATGTGCATAGCAGGGCACAGTATATGCACACAAACACACAAACACATGCACACACTCTGCAGGAAAGGTTACTTTTTGTGCACATATCTTCCTAAATCTAAAGCTTTCATCTCCTGTTTCTGCTTCACTCAGTGAGGTCACTCCATGGACCGTGGACAGATTCAGCACCATGATGCAATAAAACGTCAGAAGCACAAGAGATAATTCTAGACTCGTATATTTCAAGAAAGTATGATACTTTTTTGTAACTTTTCAAAGTCTCTATTACTCATAATGCACCAATCAGAGTATTTCTAAGAAAGAGAGGACATAGAAAAGTCCAGAAATGAACCCAGAGAGATTGAGCGACTGTGTGTTTGCTCTCCTGCCTCTTCTCACCAAACTGCTGCTTTGCCCCTGTCACACACATCTGACAGTTTGGCTTCAGCTTTCTGCATACACACATCTACACAACACACTTGAATGCATATTTGCCCTTAGCGCAGGCATTCCCTCACAGACAGATGTAGGGCTCACACTTCAGGAAGCAGTAAGGATGCTGCAGAGACAGGAGACAATCTGTGTGCTCTGCTCTGAAATCATGCGCTGAAAACTCTTAAGCCGAAGTCTTATAAACAATAAGGTGTGTCAGATTCAAACACAAACCAAAGAGGCTTACATTTAAATAAAATAAATGCCACTTGGAATCAGAATTTCCTGCAAAACGGGCGGAGGGGAGGATTATTACACAGCTTCCCCAACTCGCAAGGTGCATGGAGAGGAATACTAATCTTAACCAGCCATGATGCAAGCAACACCATAGAAAAAAAACTTAATTATCAATGAATATATACTGATTCAGTCTAATGTGCTGATGTAGAGTTTTAAAGATCCTGTGGGGAACTTTTGCTTCTTGGCAGTTTTGATGCCCCCTGTGGATAAAGCTGTCTTTGCTCATTTTGTCCTCTGCATGATTAAATCTCATCCAATAACTCTTGACAATCAAATCTTCCTCTCAATCTGCAATGCTGTTTCTACCTTCTCACATCAGTTTCATGAATTAAAAATTAAAACATATCAGTTCTAAATTTTATCATTATTGGTATTTTGGATTTTGTGGGTCTTAAAAAGGCATCAGTGTTCAGTTTTAGCCATTTCTTGTCAGCAGAAAACTACTCATAAGCACCTTAAATGAAATAACAGCTGGCAGGGAAGTGTTGTACAAAAGAAATGAGAAATTTTGAATTATCAACAATAAAATAGACCATGTGGATCCAAATCCAAATGGATGGATGGATGGATGGAGTTCAAATAAACAATTTCTTTTAAAAAGACTTCATTGGTAAAATATTCAAGTCACTTTGTGATTGAATAGCCATCAACTTGAAGGTTTCCTCTGGCAATCCTCTAGAATAAATTATATATCAAAGTTAATACAGAATATTTTTAAAAATCTATTAACTGAAAATTGTCCCATTCATTTGAAAGAAAAAGTTAGTTTCACATCTCTTTTAGTGACATCACATGACAATAAAATATATTGTATCTCATCTAATGTCTGTAATATCACAAAAAATTAAATGAAACTCAGTACAGAGGAGAACAGGACTCATCTTACAACAATCAATAAAGTCTGGCAATCATTTCACAGAAGTAAGAAAACAGATCAAGTAATATATTTGAGATGGAAATGAAACTCTAAATGTAGTTATTAAAAGTATTGTGCTTACCGTTTGAGAGGCCGTGTATGGGGAAATAATCACTGCAGTAAGACAACTGCCCCAAAAAGCAAGCAGACAGACAACCACACAGAGGGAACCCTGGGATATGTGCTCATAAGAGACGCACACCTTGTAGGCACAGCTTATATCCGCTGGAGGGTGGAGCTGTGTGACTTGGAGGGAGGGAGGGAGGCAGAGAGGAAGGGAGGGATGGAGATGGAGACTGACTTGACTCAGAGTAAATACAACCTCCTGAAAAAGTAGAGCCAAAATTTACAGCGGCAAAACATGTTCACATGCCCCCGCTGAGCACCCACAGAGGATGACAATGATAACCAGGAATGTTCCCCTCATTACTTATGGGATGGTCGGGGTCTGCTAGAAAACAGAGCGATTCATTATTCCTGTGTTCAGAGCTCAGACACACTGAAGCTGCTTGTTTAAAATCACCTGTCCTGGCACTCACCTGAGACTAAACTTCAGCATATCCAAGGACACATGGAGAAATACATAAGCACACACTGCGTGTCATTTCTTAATGAAAGTATGAGTGTAGTTGCAAACACAACAAAATTCTACATCTGAATGTTCATGCAAAAATCTAACTTTGAAATGTAAGTTAATATATTTTACCTCTCCTGTTCAACATCTGATTTTTCTGAGCAGAGGGAAATATAACATTCTCACTTTCACACCTGTCATAGCAAGAGTGTGAAATCTTGAACCAGCTTTAAACACTGATGAGTGCTGAGAGGAAGCCCTCAGTCACAGCCCAGGACTAAAACTAATCATTTTCTCTGAGCGTCTTTGTTGGAGAGTGACGGCAGACACTTTCCAGGGCAGCTTTGACACCTGTCTACAACAACCTGACGTGTCCAGTCTCTACATTTAACAAGTCACATGAGCCCACAGGATGACTGTCTGCACCTCGTTTTTTTTTCCCTTTCAGATATGAAACAGAGACCGGCTGTGTGTGAGGCAACTTATTGTGTGTGGGTGTGTGTGTGTGTGTGTGTGTGTGAGAGTGAGAGTGGGTGAGTGTGAGTGGGTGAGTGTGAGAGGGATGATGAGTGCGTGTGGTTTTAAAATGACACAGTGGTGTAAAAGGGTGGATGTCCAACAGCTTAGTGCCAGCTCTGTCAGCTTAATTCTCTCACTCTAACTGATTTTGTGATGCTGTTTTCGTGATATTCTTTGCATTCCCCCCTAAATGTCTTTTTTTGTTGAGTGTATCCAACAAAAGGAGAAACACTGTAGCTTTAATTGTCCTCTGACCGGCCCACTCAAACTTATACAGATGCAATAAATACAACACACACACTTGGTGGCACACACTTTGAGTTGCGGTGTGAAAGGTACACGATATCCAGGGGGTAATGAGTTGTGTGTGTTTGCACTTGTGCTTCAATTCTCTTCCTGTTCCATTAATGAAGCCTCAATGGGTCTCACAAGTGCCTCTCAGCAGCCGGCCAGCACCTGTCCTACTGTACGCCGCCCTGTGTGAAAGTAGTACCCATGCACTGGTAAAGTTTATACTTTCCATTCTGCTCAAGGTGAGGTTCAAAAGTTGCTGGAAATGTCATCTTCACTTAAAGCTTCACTGATGAACTTTTTAACGCCAACAAATCAGGGATAATGTATATACAAGTCTAAACTGGCTGAAGAGAAATGTGACAGACCCTTTTCCAGGGGGTTGATCTGATGTGATGTGTGTGTCAGGTTGTCCCTTGACTTGCTAAACAAAAACAAATACATTACTTTGGGGTTTTGACCAATCCCAATCCAGAATGAAATTAGGGTGTATTCAAACTCACACTAAAACGGAGACCGATAATTTTGCAATTAGCAGGTAAACTTGAACCACCAAGTAGAAGTTGAGGTAGACAAAAGTAGAGCCAAACAAAGGCATCATGGCCAAATCGCATATTTATGATCGGTAGCAGTGTTATATACAGCCTGTTTCAAAAAATTGTTTTGAGCCTCTGGTGGACACCTGAGGAACTGCAGTTTAAAGCACTGGTAGGCTTCTTATTTTAGACTGGAGGTTGACGTTTGTTTCAGACATCTAACTTGTGTGAGGACCAGCTGTGGAAAATGTGAACATACGCCAAAGATGTCACATTTGATGGGAAGCCTGCCGTCAGTCATCAAATGGGCTAGGATTTTGTTGCTGATAGGCTTAATCACTTTCTGAGGTACTTAGATATATTTATATGTGTGTGTGTGTGTGTGTGTGTGTGTGTGTGTAAATATGTATAAATTTGGTCACAGTATCTGCATTGGGCTCACTGATTCAGACATGCTGCATGAACATTTTATGTGCTCTTACTCAAACACTGAATTGCATGCAGTACATACTATAGTGTCTTTGTTTTCCCACCAGCTGGCATTCCACCTCAGCACCCTGAGAAACTTTATGATGCGTATTATGCATGACATTGTCCAGAGCACCCGATGAGAGTTACACCAGGAATTTATGTTTTTGCTTCAGTATTCCCCCAGAGCACCACTTATGGTCTCAATGAAGGCATTTATTTGGTATTTTATAAATGTGGGATATCAAAAGAGAAAACAAGGAGGCAGTAGACAGCGCTGTATTTCAGCCACAGGATGGAAATATAGAGAGGTCTGCGCCTAGTATGTCATCTATCTCTTTACATCTCCTGCTTGAGTTTGAAACTTTCACAGACATTTTTCTACAACCTCTATTTTTCATATGTGTGCAAGTCTGACGTGAATGCATGCACACAGTACCCCAAGACCTGTAGAGTACTGGCATATATCTACTGAAATGCAATGCAGCAACTGTAGATGCATTTCTAGTATTTGCTCAGCTGTGAGTTTACATTTTACAATCACAAAGCTGTGACAATCACCAAGGTGACTCCCAGAAAAGAATCTGTTTTAAATAGTTTAAGAGTTGCTATGCCATAGTGCTGTCACATATTTAGATGACTTTATGGCATCAGAGTTTGTCAGCCCCACGCATTCCTTGCTGCTTCTCTGTTCAACATGAGGCAATCTGGGAATTTGCAGTGCAAACAGGAGTAAACACCAGAAAGTGCCTGTGTCACTTTGTCTGTTGGGGCAGAGCGCTGAGGAATTTAGACCTGCAGCAGAGCCACAAAAATACTTAAAAACATTTCATGTTACCAACAGGAGAACAAGCTTCTCAATAATCACTAAGTGAATTGGGCACATTTTTAAACATCAAGACTCTTCTTGTGACATGATGACAACTTTTGGGTATCTCAGACCTTCATGCCAGATTCTGGTCCCACACTGAGATAATATTTGCTTCTGCATGATGTCACCCTCAGGATCCAGCTGCTGAGATTCTTTCACAAGTCAGAAAGTAAATTTAGGGTTATAACTACAATGCTTTTCAACAAGTGTGTGATCACCTTCTTTCTCTTTGGACTTTTACTATTTTGAACTTTTGCCCCATTGCCCACAAGAGTGAACCTTGACCTTCCTTCCCTGACCCCGGAGGTCACACTGAACAAACCATCTCACATGGACAATGGAGGACAGACAAAAAAGCCCAAATCTAGTGACGCATTTGTGGACACTGTAGCGCACATGGTTATTGATGTACTTTTTTTAGTGGTTTAGTCAGAACCACTAACTATCTACATGCAATCGGTTATATTTCATGTCTCTGGATTAGAGCGCTCCGCCCTTCCACTTGCTTACGTTGAATGCTAAAGACTGATGTGGGAAGAGTAGCTGATGTTCTGTTGCCCAAAACTGACTCCAGGGTCTGCCTGAACTAAGATGATGTCCAATATCTTACTCCTTCTCCTGTGTTCACTGCCATTGTCTTAGTCATGTACTCTCCTCTCCTCAGCTTGTACTCTGCCTGTCTAAAAAATTTTCCTCTTGCCTCAACCCTGCCCTTTCCCTGCCTCAGCCACACATGCTCCTTGCCTCAGCTTACTCTCTCCCCATCATAGCAATTTACTCTTCTTACCTCAACCTTGTTGTTTGTCTTGGCCATGTCATCTCTCAGCCTCCTTTGCCATACTCTCCTTGCTTCCTAAGTCATGCACTCTCCCTGGACCAAAGCAATGTACTCTCACTGCCTCAACCTTGTTCTTTCTTTGTCCTAGTCATGTACTCACCCTGCCTCCTTTGCCATACTCTCCTTGCTTCCCGAGTCATGTACTCTCCCTGCCATGACCCTGTTCTTTCATAGAAAACCTGCGAACAGATTTACTATCAGTGTAACGTGTCTCTGAAGGTTGGCCTTCCAGCCGCATCATCATCATTAAGTCACGGTAGCCCCACTATTGCAGCCTTCAGTCCACACCTGCTCTACTCAGGGTGGGTACTCCTCGTCTCTTGCCCCCTTTTCACGGGTCTGGCAATAAATCACCGGCTTAAGGAGTCCCCTGTGTCGCTTCAGAAATGCTCTCACAACACCAGCAAGAGCAAGAGGTTTGTTATTCAGTTTTTTAAGAAAACAACCTTGTTTCTTGCACAGTGGGGCTCCCAGGACTTGTCCCAGCCCCACATATCTCCACCCCATGAAACAAAACGCACACTGTGAAGTTTGAGGCATTCCAGAGAGGTCAGGATCCCATAACCTTTACTTAATCTTGGAATAACTAGCAATCTGTCAGAGAACTGGGCTTGAATGTGATGCAGAATTAAAGTTGATGACTCTGAAAAGTATTCGATCACGTTTTTAATGTGTGCCCAACCTCCTATGGCTCTAACCCATCCACAGTGACCAAACATTTTTACCCTGACACCAAAGTTTCCACTACCCAGAGAATTTAGCTAATAGTGGGCCATACATGCACACTGACTCACACGTGCACAAAAATGTGCAATGTCTCTTTTCTGTAGCCACATGTTCAAAAACACACATAAGGCCCCCAGCCCACAGTCAACAGGCTGCAAAATTCCAGTTTCTCACCCTGGGCTGTCTGGTGATGACGTCACTCCTCTGATAGAGATGAACCAATCCTTTATAACACATAAAGTAAAGTTGAAATGATTCGATAATGTTGACCTCTCGTTCTGATAAATACAGTCATTGTGACCTCTGTGCACTGGAGTTGTTATTGGAGAAAGTCTTAATGGAAATGTGAAGTCACACCTGCTGGATAATCCGAAGTACCCCACATACTCCCCGATCACACGTTGGTACTACTGCCTGTTTCTATATATCCACCACTTGGCAAAAAGACAGAACTGTATAAGTAATATACTGTGAGACATGTCCGAGGGAGACAGGCAGTCTGTAGATTCTTGTCACGTTTGATTTACAGGTCCGATTTTTCGTGCATGGGAGAACAAGTGAGTGAAAGGTTTATTTATAGCAGCAGAGGAGGGAAAAGAGGCACAGTGCGAGGTCATACATGGAAAAAGAAGTTGAAGGGTGTGTCGTGCTTTTTCTGTTTTCTTCTCTTTGCAATAATATGTGAGCATCATAACTGTTCTGTTGATTTCCAGCACTCAGGTGAGCCCTGTAAAGCTCTCTGTGTGAGGATGGCACTGATTATACCTCCAACAAAAAGAATTAAGAGGCGGAAGGAAGTTTGGTTCCAGACAGACCCTCAGATAGTTTTACAATCATGGATCAGAACCACACAACCGCTCATCATCAACACAGCAACGGAATGGATTTTGGAGCTGTATTGACCCAGGTCTTCATTCAATCTCTCCTTTTCTTTATAAAAAGAACTTCACAAACAATGGACTCATGAAAAATTGGTTGATACTGTTAATTTTTTGGAGGCTAAGACAAGATTATGGCTGTAGCATCATGGGTAATGTCCACTCCTGCCCATCAAGGGCTTAAACTTGGGCTGAGGACACACCACAAGGTAGCTTGGCCGGATTCTCTGCCAGGTGAGCCTGCTGGGTTTTCTGCAAGTTTTACCACTTGTTACAGGTAATTTTGTTCCCCTGATACCTTTGCAAACACACATCTCATTTTCTTTTTCAAATCAGAATCAAACAGCTGATAAAAATCAAAACAGCATGAGTAATTTATGATATTAAAAACACAAAAAAGTGCTTGATTGCAGAAAAGTGAAAAAGAAATTACATCAGAGGGATTGGGTTTAGGGTTGAGTTTTGGAAATGAAAATTTCATAGTTTAGTTGTCCTGTATCTCTTTTATATCATGTCTTGTGAGCTGGTTCATAACATAAATAGATAAATACTGCTTAACAGTGATTTCCTCAGCAAGTGTAGTTTAGCCATCAGAAGAAGAGGGGCTATGATCATGGTTGTTTCTTGTAATGATGACAGATGTTTTGTTTCTAACTTTATTATCAAACAAAGATCATTAACATTTTACGCTGTCTTTTTCAGCAATATCAGGGTGGGATTGAGACCACAAAACCACTGGATTGAGTCTTTCAGTTGCCAACATCTCCCTGAAAAGTCTCTGTAAGTTTTTAGCTATCTTCAAAATTGAGAAGACAGAATCAGATGGGAAGTGAAACATCTTTAAGAACTTGGAAAACTCTTGATTTGATTTTCAAACTCTCATTTACCCCATCAGGCTCCTGAAAAGACATCTGATATTATCTCTCTAAAGTGTCCAATGCTGTTTTCCTACTGTCAGCATCCTCAAAGACTTTTCTTGAGAAGCTGCTCTCTACTGAAAAACGATGTTGTGTTCCCCATTAGGTGAAAGGGTAAGGTACTGGGCCATAAACACAGGTGCTTGGTGAAAAGCATTGTGGGTAGGGTATTCTGCAGTGAGGTGTGAGTATGTAAGGAATGTCCATAGGACTCAGTGTTGACCTGGGACAAACAGAGAGCATGCTGGGATACAGCAGATGGGGACATGGCAGCTCTGGCCTTTGCAGTTTTCATGTTGTGCCCAGGGTAAGCTGCAAACTGTCCAGATTGTTACAAAAAGGTTCATCCTGAAAACATAAAATGTAAGGTTAAAGAATGATAGAAACAATATTAAAAACCAGATTATAAATTTGATTTATCCAAAACAAAGCATATTCTGTTAAAAAAAAAACCAAAGTAATTCATCCAGCAGAGTCAGAAAGAGTGCCACATGCTGACAACATGACCAAACTGCACCCAAGTTTTACAGTCTTTAAAAATGACCTGTCCGTCATGGTTTCAGCTTGTGCCATTACACAAATGCACTATTTAATGTCTGCATCGTGGCTGCAGTGCTCTAAAATAATGTGTATAATGGTTATAGATGTTGGCACACGAGGTAGCAGAGTAGAACAGTTAATGTTCAGTCCACAGTCCCAAATGGCTCACACATTACAGCAGCTCACCACACTACTCTGTTATTCCACCCTGTGCACGCACTGTTGCCATCATTAAACGTCAAACTAAGAGCTCTGGCACGGCAGGAAAGCATGCAAGGTATAATACACCTGACATAAATGCAGCTCTGAATATATCCAAAACTGTGACATGGAACAGTCAGAGTTTGTTCCCTCAAATATAAGTATTTCTGCACGGAAACCTTTCGTTGATTTGGGTCTGCACTCAAGTCAGTTTCTGAATACTGAAAATGAAGGATGAGGAAGATTTGAGGTTTTTGTTGTCTAAATCAAGACTGAGAGTTAACAGATAGATTCCAGGTATTATTTCTACAATACTACAACAATGTGCAGTAAAGCTTCTTTTGAGTGAGACAAAAGCAAACGTGAGACCACACACACTCTCTCACACACACATACAAATGCAAACATGTTCTATATACAGAACTGGAGCTGTGAGGTCAGTCAGACCTCCTTGAAGTCAACTGTCAAACCTCAGAAAAGCACAGATATTGTCGTTTATTTGCTCAGTTCTGGGGGAAGAAACACCCATAAAAAGTGCAACTCTTGACCCGGGAACACCAGAACTTATACTGTCACCATTTCCTCGTTCTAACATATTCCATTCTTCAGCAGGAGCTAGTTAAATTAACAGGAATATCTTAAAGTGAATGGTGTCTCAGGGAGATGAAACCGTCTATTGTGTGTTTGAATAATGAATGAATTGGGCCCAGAAAAGTTTACATGGGGTGCTCATGCAGACTGAAAAAGAAAATACACAGCACCTGGACCAGGAATGTGTCCAAAAAGTCAAGAGTGGATCCTGCTTGGTCAGAGAGAGGTATCAGCAAATAGAAGAAGCGCTCTGGGTCTGGAGTCAGGACTTGACATTACACAGCACTCAGAAAAATAGAAAAACCACAAAGTTTGGAACATGTGCCACAGTTTCAGAAGCATCCAACTCAAATCCTGTCCCTGATCCAAACCAAAAACCACAGTTTGTGCATTAAAATCCCTCATTCATGTACTTTAAATCTATGCATTAAACCACAATAAGTGACCAGAAAACCAGACACACGCGCTCAGCGTCAATCAATCTAATTCAATAAAAATTACAGAGGATAATCTTTTTTTGTGATAACCAAATGAATGTAAGCTGCAAGTTATGGACCCTCACACTTCAGGGCCTTTTGCCAACATAATAGCCTGTGCTGCACCTGGGTTGTGTAGAAGGATGAGTACATGAGTTCAACAGATATTGCACATGAGACATGAGCAAATTCTGCTTCTTCTCAAGGAAAATGTTCTCTATCAGCGGACGATATGGGTAAAATATGTCAAGATGTTTTTATGGCAGGATCAGGATCTGAATTTTATTTCCAAGACTTTTTTCAGCCCGGTAAAACATTTTTAGCATCAAATGTTTATTTTTGTGCTCTTTTTTTGTCTTTTTTGACCCAACACAACCATAATTGCCTTGTGTCCTCCAATGTGTTGTTTAAACGCTCACATTTTCACATCATGATAAAAAATATTCATTTAAAAACGTCACTTGTGAGAGTTGTTCAGAAGGCACAGAGCTACTTAGTACAAGATTCATTTCAGTGAAGTAATGAATATATTGTAAGATGAAAGCTGGAGGTCATGTGAAAATGAACCTCAGGCCTGACTTTAGACATGTCTGTTCCAAAGCACACTAATAGTGCACGACACCTTTGACCAGCAGGTGGGGCTTTGTCATCCAACCAACCATCTATTATCTTGATACCCTTTTCCCTCAGGGTCTCAATCCAGTTCAATATTTAATCAGAAGTCTTCCAATCCCACTCTTTACACACAGTTTCCCCTCCATACTGGTTTCTTTGTCTGCCACAGGTGTTTGTGCACTTACATAATGTTGAATGTGCTCCTTATCCGGTTGTTTATTGGTGTGTATTCCCAGAGAAGATGAGGTCCCAGATGAAGCAAACTGACACCCATCATTTACAGTCAAGGCCTGCTGCTGATTATTTAGTCTTTTCATAAAAAAGGGTTTTATTCTGAGAATTTACCTGCTCTCCAAGTTAAATGATACAATCATCTGTGTAAATAAGACGGTCACATGCCTATTCATGTGAGGATTTTTGTGTGAGTTATATACAAGTCGATGGTCCCACTGGGGGTTGCTGTGGTGTGAACAGACACTGTGGTTAATGTAAGAGTGGGCCACCAGCGGTGATCTCCCATAAGTCTGCAGACAGGACACAGAGACAGACTCATCACGTCAAACTTTGTTTATTTTTATGAAGGAAGAGCAAATACGGTATACCCCAGCTGCTTAAACCACATTTTCTTCCTTATTTCTTAACCACAGACGACCACAGACCTTCAGACACTCAGACTGTTCTGCTCTTGTCAGGACGCTGTGGTAATATATATGGAGGATACAAATGAAAGTTTACATTGATTTATGGTGAAGCTTCAAAGTGAAAAGTGAGAGTCCCATGTCAAAGAGAGACTGCTCAGTTTGGAGTCAGTTTGGAAAGCTCTGACCTCGTGGCCACCGTAAGCACCTCAGCTGAATTCTTCAAAGTCCAGTCCTCACTTTACAGCTGAGTGTGTCAGAATACCAATCAAGTTTCCTTTGCATGTGTCAACCTTCTCAAACTGACCGGTCAAGAGCAGGAACGTGTTGAGACTTCAGATGCTTGGAGGAAACCATGTTGCTTCCTTTTTCACCAAAAAAGACCTTTTAAAGCAGTTTCCCTCTGTGCTTTGCTCAGACTCTGTGAGAGGTTACAAGGCCTTCACTTCTGCCTAAGACAGACCTAAACAGGTAGTTGAACAGGTTTAGCTAAGACCTCCCTGAAACATGACCACCTTGAAATCTCAACGATTTGCTTTTTGCCACAGAGGCAAAACCTGTGTGAGGATTTAATTTTTGGCTGTCAGCAGGATGCCAATAACTTTTATTTTGTATTTGAGTAACACATTTCCTTTTTACTTCTGGGGTCCCCTGTGCTTCAAAATGTTACAGTGAAACCCAAATTTAAGAGACAAATGTCTCTTGTGGTTGCAGTGTCCATGATCTCCAAAGTGAATGTCAAATCTCAAACTTGCAGACACAGGATAGTTTTCTACTTCACATCAGTCCATCTTTGACAGGCTGAGGGAGGTTTCCAGCATTTTTGGTTCATGTCCTTTCTTGGTTCAGTTTCACCTTTATTCATGGATGCAGCAAAAACTTGTATATGTACCTTGTTTGTGTGAAAGAGCCGTTATAATAATGCGTATTAAGGCATTTTCCTTTCTGACTCAATAAAGAAACTCAGGGATTTTCACGTCACATGACAATGAAATAATCTGCTACTGACACAAAATGAATTTTCATCAGTATTCATGACTTTTGGCTCAGGTAACAGCTCAGTTTTGCGTTTTTACCCGTCTCACTGCAGCGGGACATTTAGGGTTTTGTTCCTGGTTCCTGAATCGACTCCTGTGTAGATCTGGTTCAGCAGGTACAGACATGATCCAGGCATGTGATGACTAAGACTCTCTAACAATCTGTTGTTTGTCCTCAGGGCCTTTGCAGAGCTCTTATCAAACTCTCTGACGCTTGAAAACAAAGAGAAGAGTTATGAACACTAGCCTTACTCACACCTTCAAACCCACACACCAGTTTTAATTATGGATGAAGTCCAGACTTGCATGGAGGAAAATGATAGATGACTGCAACACTGACTGCATCTGAAAACTTAACACAAAGTAAAAATAAATGAATTCGAAGTTTCATTTTTAAGACTCTTCAGTTAGTTGTTATAATAGCCTCTGACCACTGTGTGGCACAGTCTAGTCAAGCTGAGCTCCAGCAGGCGACTGGACTCTTCTTACACCACGTGAGGCTTTCCAGCAGAGGTCCTCACCGTTACAGTCTTAAAAGTCACTCAGATTAATCAAATGTCTGCGTTTGGAGATCATGTTAGTATTTAGTCTCTACTTTGACACTCAAAGCACTCCTCTCCTCAGATCTTGAACGCAAACAGAGTTTTCTTTTTTAAGGAGGTGATGCAACACAATGAAACACACCTGCTCCAATTTCTTCAAATGTATTCCTGGTATTATTTCTCACATTTTATCATTTAATGTTGGTTTTTTTGTACCAATTTTTAATTGAAAATGGTATAAGTTACATGCAAAACATCAAAGTCTGTTTGGTTGACATTTCACACAACATCCTAACTGTTTTTAGAAACAAGGCTGAGTTTGGAGGAAAGAAAAGCAACTGATATCACAGTAGGAACAGACAACAGCAGGCTGTGTGGGAACAAAGACAAGAGAGGAGTTCAAATGGCCGCCAGGAAAACACACTTTAGAGATCTGTGTGAACCACTTGGAGTGAGGATATTTCACAGGATTTTATAGGAACATGATTCAATTCATGTTATTTAGTTTATACTTTGAATTTGTAAGAATGCGGCTGAGGATAGTTTCCAGTTTGAGCTGTGTGAGTGTGTTATAAAGGAAACAGAAAAAGAATGTCAAACAGAAACAATGATGCAAAGGGTGTGTGTGTGTGTGTCTGTGTGTGTGTGTGTGTGTGTGGGAGAGAATGGAGAAATGGACAATTTCAGCATGAGCGACTCTCTGGCTGCTCCTCCAAACATTACACTCTCTTACACCCTTGTGGACATCTGCTGAGAGTCGACACAAAGAGATGTTGAAACACATTCTCACACACACACACACACACACACACACACACACACACACACACACGAACACACACACACACACCAGCTCATCCATCCAGAATAAAAAATTCTGAATTACCCAATACATTACTCACTGGCTGCAGGCGAGAAACTGTGTTTGTTGCCTCTTGTAACTCTTGGATACTTTGACAGATGCATCAGATCCAAAGTATCTGCCAAGAGGACAGCAGTATAGAACAATATTATGGGGAAAGGTTGCTTTAACAATGGCCATCCATTTATTGTCCATACTGAACCTCCCTCTGATCGGTCTCACTTGAGTTTATGTCTGTTGCAGCAGTTTTGGGGAAAAGAAAGGACCAGAAACACTAAAACAGGATAATTGAGGGAGGGAGGGTAAAAAGATGACATGTTTGTTAGCTCACACAGACCGCGATGCTCTATGGAACAGCTCAGTTCTGGAAAACAAAAAGATTGTTGCGTAAGTGAGTGACCAACTGCAAGATAATAAGGTTGATTCACCGCTGATGGAAAGTTCTGTAATTTTGTTTTATGAGACTTCACGAATGTACTCATCTTCATTTCAACAATGAAATCTGAAAAACGGAGCAATGCCTGCAAGTAGCTTCAGGCAGGAAATACGTAAAGCTGAAATGTATCACAGTAAATCACAGTTTGGATAGAACATAGAGATGAAGCTTGAGAAAATCACTATAGGAAGTTAGGGAAAACCCAAATTCCAGGATGAAAACATTATTCAGGGTAAAATATTTGTAAAAAAAGAAAAAGTCTTTTAAGGTCTGCAAATTACTTATAACCCTTTATTGTGCATTTTTAATGACAGGGCAGTTTAACACTTAAGATTTTCCATGCTTTAATTGAAAATGAAATACAGTTGTGCCTGAAAGTTTACACCCCCAGCAAAATTTCTGATTTTTTAGCCTTTTCTCAGAAAATATGAATGACAACACAAAAACCTTTCTATTACTCATGGTAAGTGGTTTGGTGAAGACATTTATGAAAAAAATGGCTTACTCTTTTTAAATCACAATGACAACAGAAACTTCAAAAATGACCCTGTTAAGAAGTTTACACCCCCTGGTGGTTTTGGCCTGATAAATGCACAAAATATGACACAAATGTGTTTGAATGTCTACCAAAGGTAACCATCCTCACCTGTGATCTATTAGCTTGTAATCATTGTGTGTATAAAAGCTCAGTGAGTGAATTCTGCTGGGGTGTGTAAACCTTCAGGCACAACTGTATGTTCATCAGCTCTCCTAGATTGTCTCTTCTTTCAGAGAGTTTGGTTTTTTGACTCGTCTATCTTGAGATTTCTCTTGGTTCTTTGAATCTTTTCATGATGTTTTGTAGTGAAAATAATATGACTCACAAATTCTGAGAATCTCTACTCTGAGAAACATTATTCTGAAGTGGCTGAACAAATCCCTCATCCAGTCTCTTAAATGTAGTGATCATCTCCCCGTCTTTTATATCTTGGAGTTATATTCTGAGAAGTGAGGACAATTCCTCTGGGTGATTCTTGGCATTACACAAGGTTGTGAGAGTTTTTCTGTCCCTGTCTCTACTTGTTTGTCACTTTTAGTTGCCACTGTATCAAAATTCAACACTCCAAATGGTGATACTCTGTGCTGCTCAAGTCATGCTTGACCCTGAATCTGAAGGCAGCCATCGTTCATACTATTGATTACACTTTTATTACAGAGTCAGTTCAAAATGTGTCACTGAAAATCGCTCCTAAAAACTCCTGTTATGGTTTACAAAAGAGATGTACTTCAAATGTCCTTCCACAACTTTAAGAGGATGTTTCACCCACATGGTCTCACAGAGCGGCTCCAAACAGGACGTTTGAGACACAAACAGAATGTTTTTTACAGTCCCATGGTAACACAAACATGCTTTGTAGAGAAATGAACGAGTTTGTACCAGAGTCAAAGTTGAAATTATGAGTGGACTTTCCATTTTGGTCATTGTCCAAAGAACAGATTTAGGTGAAAGACAGATTCATAACAGTTAACTACATTATCATCCCGATAGGACATACAGGGGATTCTGTTGGGATCATTTTATGGCAACACATCAATTTTACCATGAGGAAATTTAGAATGTAGATAAAATGTTACCCCATGATCAACTTTTGGTTTTGGAAACATGGTTAGAGAAGGATGAAATCAGACTTCAGCAGATGGGTGACTTTGATCATAATATATAATTCAATCAATTTCAGAATTTAGGCTAATCTATGTATTTTCAAACTCTGGAATCAAGCAAACAGAATATATTGTAGGCTACTTGTGAACAATGCATGTTTTAATTAGAAACTATCGTAGAAGTTCCCAAACTTTTTAGCCCAGTATCGTGCTGAATAAACCGGTTGGTCCAAAATCGGATCAAAACAAACATCAAATATATTTTATTTAGATGAATTGTATTACAATTTTCTTTTTTGTGGCAACAAAAAAAAAATGTTAAAACAGATAAATAATTTTTAAAAATCTGTTTGCATTATTTTGCACAAAATTTAGCTCCATGTTTTACATTACCTATTCAAAATTGTAGATGAAATATGCAACTCTAAATAGTTTTTGATTAAGAATGATTTTGGTGGTATATTGTAACTTTGATTCTGTATAGAAGCTTATTTCCACCAGATATTAACAAACAAACAAACAAACAAACGAATAAATAAACAAACAAATGTTTGGTCAGTCTTCTATTTTCCATAAATGACAATAAAAAAAATCCTTTACTAGCGATATTGTTTTTTTTTTTCTTTAAGATGATGGTCACGTTTTTCTTAATATAATTGTTATTATAAAGCAGTAACGGGTTTATTACAGGGGTTATTGGTAAGCTTGGGATCATTCAGACCACTTGGGGGACTCGGGTATCCCTGAGCCCAGATCAGGAGGCGGAGCTCTAGTGGAGGAAGTAGCTCCACAGCCTGTATGTGTGTGTATGTGTGTGTGTGTGTATGTGTGAGTGTGTGTGAGGAGCTGTTACCTCCATAGTGAGAGTGTCGCTAACCACTGGATTGTTAACGCCAAAAGACAGGAGCAACCCCGCACTTGGACTCGCTCTGGAGGAGTTATAGATCGGCTTTTGTTTTGGACTTTCTTGAGGCACAGGTCGAAGCCGGTCCAGAAGCGAGCATTATGCATTCAGACTGCAGGCTGCTATGGGCAGAGCGGTAATGGTGGGCAGGGGACCGACAGGGGCCGGGGTTTTCGTCCTGTCGATTCTCATCATCCTCACCACGGAGGGCTGCGGAGCGCAGAAAGGTTGGTGGTGGCGCACAGCTGCGGTGACAACTGGACGAGCCGAGTGTGACCGCGCCGACATGCGGGTCCTGCAGGCTGTGAAGTGTGAACAGTGTTGTTTATAACTCAGATCAGCATGTTGATACTCTCCCCAAAGTTAAAATCTACCTTACATGGCCGTGCGTACGTGGAGTTCCGCTCCGTTTCACACCGCTTGCCGCCGCCCGTCATGGGCTTTTGGGTGCAGAAAAACCAGACGAACCGGTTCCTCAAAAACTGAGATTGTTACAGACAAACCGCTGCTTTGTTTGACTGCTGTATGCTAATTTAACACGTCGGTTAAAGTCGCTTGTTATGATCTCAAAATAAGAAACCATCACGTGTTTGCGTTTCAAGATAAACAAGCCACATTTAAAGAGCCTGATTTGTTAATGGAGTCTGGTTTAAGTTCCCTGTGCGCGAGACAAACACCTCACTCTGGAACTCGTGGCCTTGTTCCCTGCTCCACCTGTACATCTAAAGTCGACGATCCTGTGAAATAACCGTCACCTCCTTAAAGACATGTGGTTATTTTATCTGCAAGGTTCACTTTTGATCGTTTTTACGCACATAGAAGTCGGTTTTCAGAGAGTAGCTTCAGGCCAACTTCAGGTAGTGTTAGGGATTGGGGGTTGGGTAGTAATGGGGGTATGGCTGTAAACACGTGGACAGTTTGTCATAGAACTAAACTTCACATGATTTACCTGTAATGAATCACTTTGACATCTTTTATTTTGACATCAGACCTCAATCTGAACCATCATGATAGGTTTCTGTCAGAGTCTGAGGAAGGTAATGTGAACTCCTCTCCTGCTGAATACCATGCATGCAGTTGTCCAGTATCTGTGAGTCAGAGTCAGAGTGAGGCTTGCAGCTTTTGTTTTTGTCCTGTTCATCTGGATAGAGTCCACTGAGAGGTTCTTACGTAACCCCAGAACATCCACTTAGCACCATGAAGCCTGACTGTTGAGTGTTATCTCAGGGCCATAAGCACACAGCATCCACAGACACAATGATCTTCCTTTCTGACAGCTCAGAGGACACAAACACACCTCTGCTGTAGGGATTGGAGAAGAGATTATTTATGACTAAATATCATGAAGCTGCTTTTAAAATTGAGTTGTTTTGTGGTAACTTTCCTCCTTGACAGCATAAACTTGTATTGTCTTTACAATCATGAGAAGATGAGTTTACAGATAGAGACTTAGGTAAACAGTTTTGCAAGTGAAAGCACTGAACTGTCATTTAATTCTGTGTGTTGGACAGAATCAAAACATCTGGCTTAAGTAAAGAAGAAGTGCTTCCCCACATGTTTAGGAGTACTTTGTTTATATTTGTTTGTGTCACTACAGGGAGGAATACCTTGGTGGAACAGATAGTGGTTATTTGTCTTTATGTAAATATGGAGCTGAACTTGCTTTCCTATATTTGACTCAAGCATCTGTAACCCAAGATTAACACTTCCATCCAAAACAAGCTCAT
The DNA here is from genome assembly GCA_008086565.1 of Thalassoma bifasciatum. Classification (NCBI taxonomy): domain Eukaryota; kingdom Metazoa; phylum Chordata; class Actinopteri; order Labriformes; family Labridae; genus Thalassoma; species Thalassoma bifasciatum. Next base: position 424,819 of record RPOG01000273.1, on the reverse strand, counting down.
AGCTAAGATTCATTTTTACTTTGTTCATGTAACTGTATAGAAGCATGCAAACAACCCTCAAACAAACAAACAAACAAAGCTTTGAAGTAGAAGAAACAGTAATGTTTTGCATTTTTATTCTGCAAAAAAGTACTCTTCTCTGAGTGCTAAAAGGAACATACAGCAAATATAATGTTATAGATATGCAAGAAAACTCCAAAATAAAGGTGTTTGTCTCAAAACGAAACAAGCAGCTTTGGGTTTCACTTGCAAATTCTGACTTTCTTACGCCTTCTGTGGCAGTGAAGAAAGGACAGGGTTTATAAAAGCAGTTAGCACCTTAGCTTTCCAAGCTATCTGTGGGAGAGTGTATGTTTGGGGCTGTTTCCAACAGCTGGTTGATACACCTGTGGGTTTGCATTTGTGTTTTTGACTTTAGGACACGTAAACATAGAGGTTAGTGTGATGAAGTTTGTCAAATCACATTGAAATATAAGTAATTTGTACACACATTTTGGATTATTTCAGCATCTCATCAACAGTATCCCTCAAAGTGCATATTATTTCTGTTTACATAATGGAAGCTGGAAAAACAACAAAAACATCTTAAACTCTATCCCTCTGAAATCTGCAGACACTGTATTTTAATCTAAATTGTCTCTTGGTTGTTTTATGGGTAATTTTTCTCTTAAATCTTGACTCTGCCTTTGCGCTTTCCTGTTTCCCCCTCATCAGTGCTTTATGACAGTCATCCTTCTTCTCTTTCTGTAACTTCATGTCTGTGTTGTCCCCCAGGTGATGGCTGTGGTCCCAGTTTGCTTGGCCCCAGTAGTGGGACTCTGTCCTCTCTGGGTTACCCAGGCACGTACCCCAACAACACAGTATGTGAGTGGGAGATCAGCGTGCCACAGGGCAGCAGGGTTCACTTTCGCTTCGCTGAGCTGGACATAGAGGACAGCGACTGCCAGGTCAACTACCTCCGCCTTTACAACGGCATTGGGCCTGAGAGGAGTGAGATTGGTGAGTGATGAATTAAGTCTCCTAGAATTTAGGAAAACCTTCCACACTGCTTTGGTATCAGAAAGAGGCGTAGAGAGCCAATCACTGCCTGTGCTGTCTCCTATAGTCAAGTACTGCGGTTTGGGTCTGAAGGTTCGAGAGCTGATTGAGTCCACTGGTAACCAGGTCACCGTCCAGTTCATGAGTGGAACCCACCACACGGGCCGAGGATTCTACCTGTCCTACTCCACCACTGAACATGCAGGTAACAAGGTCCCTGCTTACTCTCCACCTCATGACGCTCTCTTAGTCTCTGTTTTCCCTGCGTGTACGTACAGGGATGTGGAGTGGATTATTAACATCTAAACTCTGACTGATGAGTGCAAACAGGCTGCAGATTCAAAAGCAACCTGCCGTTCATTTCCACCCACTGCTGTGCAAGAAACAGAGTCTGGAAAAAAACACCAACTTCCTGAAGAAGACTGAGGTGAAATGAAGTGTGTGTTCAGTCAGGAGCTTTTACAATGTGACGTTTGCTCACTGTTGAGTGTGTGCTGAAACACAAGAGAGATAAGGAGCAGCTCTGCTCTTAACGCCTGACTCTGGTCAGTCACATATCTGAAATTCCTGCAGCAGCGTGCAGGAAAGACACACTGGTGGACATTGGTCATTTTATCACACACATGGATGGACATAGAGGAGTGGTACCAGGTGTATGATTGTTTTGTTTCAGTGATGAAGAATTATCGCTCTGTGTGTAATAACATGTCTTGTCTTTCATGTTTTGGTCCTAATAAGAAATATATCGGTCACAAAGTCCAAAAAAGGCCCTCTGTGAAAAGAAACCTTTAAGAAAAGCTTTTAAGACTGAATCCATGAAAATTAATAAAAATGAATGTACTTTTTGGAGACGGAAACGGTTTCTGGTGTGTAAATTTGCTGCATTTGGTTTTAGAGTCCTCTGTGTTTGTAGATTGATGGTACACGGTTGTACACTGTCTCTTTGAACACTGCAAAAACAAACCGGTGCAAGTGTTTTGTCTGTTTTCCCGTAGAAAAATGTCTCATTCGACTTAATTTGAGCCACATTCATCTGACGAGTCCAGAAAAATGTTTTATTTTGAGATATTAGAGGACAAAACAAGACCTGAAAGCAGATTTTTTTCCCCTTTCAAGCATTTTAGGTGTCATTTATGTCTTTTTATATCTTGAAATAAAAGAAGTTCTGGAGTGGGTGATGATTGTGCATCACAAGATTGTTTTATATGAAGTAAAAAAGAAAATACTTGATTAGTTTTGAGTTTCTGTGGTGAGTATTTTCAGATCAGAAGATTAACAGTGTAATGATGTGTTAGGGGGAGTTGCAGTCCTGTCTCTGAGCATTAATATCAGTACAAATGAATCACAGCGGAAGCTAAACATGGCTGTTAGTTGACCTAACTAATTCCCCCTCAGAGCGCCGCTGTCTGAGTGTTTGCCGTGTAAGCATTGGTTCAGATGAGCGTGGGCAGACAGTTTGCACAGCTAAGTCAATCAGTCACTATGGTGACCTGCGGTTTTGGGGAGTCTTCGTCAGTTTGACTCACGGCCTAGTTTACCAGATAAAGTGGATTCTTGATAATGTGGTCAGCACTCAGCTGGACTGATGACTACAAAAGAGGTTCCACAGGATTCCAAGCAGCGTTCATCATCCTGTGGGAGACGTTTGGTGAAACTTTTGACTGAGACATGCCTAAAATCAATTTTTACTGAGGGGAGTATTGCTTAAGTATAGTGTTTGTGCATTATTTGGTCATGGCCTCCAGTTTCCAAACCTTTCTTTTGGTGTAAAAAAAACAAAAAGTAGACTCGACTTTCACAAAGAAAAAATAGACTTGACTTAAACAAACAAAAAATAGAGCTGAAACTGCTATCTGCAGCTTCTCAAAACCATTAGAGTCCGTTAGAGAATTGACCATTTTCAACCCCTTGCATTCAACAGGCCCTCAAAAACGTCTTACATCAGTGTCTAGATACATGAATAACCAGGAATAACTTGGCGGTTGTCATTTGCTCCTGAAAAAATGAGCTTAGGAAGAGAGAGAGAGAGAGAGAGAGAGAGAGAGTGACAGGTTTGCAGCAGTGTGCAGAGAAAGCCGCTCTGACTCTGTTTGTTTGCTTTCTGCAGATCTAATCACCTGCCTGGACAAAGGAACTGATTTCCCCGAGGCAGAGTTCAGGTAAACAGAGTTTGCTTTGTGAGTATTTGTGCAGCAATCATCCTGTCTGACTCTCTCTGTGTGTTTTTATGTCTCTGTCTTTCAGTAAATACTGTCCTGCCGGCTGCCTGACGTCGACGGGTGAGATTTCTGGAACTATTCCAAACGGTTACAGAGAGGTGGGTACCTGCTGTGAGCAGCTTCACACTTTCAGAGGTCTGGTACTCTCCAGATGATCACTATTTGTTTATTGGGGTGGCAATGGTTCAGTCAGAATGTTGCACATCTCTCCCTTTCTCAAACTCTGTGGTATGTGAGTCCTGTTCTGATGACCTCACAGCCCCCCTGCTGCGCCTGAGCTCATAGGCGCTGGGTCTCCGGCTGATGACCTCATGCTCGGAGCTTTAAGTGGGTTTAGGAAAGGGTAGATGGATAGAAAGAGGGAGAGGGAGGGAGGGGTGTTGCTGGCTGATGGAGAGGACAGGGAGGAGCGTCGGGGTGTGCTTCAGGGAGCGAGGTGCCCCACAGGAACAGAGGAGGGGCAGGGTCAGCGGGTGAAAGGGAGGTGAGATAATAGTTTGGCTGAAAATAATAAGCCTCTAATCCAGTCCAGCTGTAGGAGGGTGCTGCTCTGCTCCGAGCTGAGCTGAGCTGAGCAGAGACAAAGAACTGGAGTGGGAGTGGAGTTATTGAGACGTTTGAGAAACATCTCATGTGTTTGGTGCCTTACTGGTGGATGTGAATCATCCATGCATGTGTTTAAAGAGTTTGAGAGTCTGAAACCACAGTAAGCCTACTTACTGGGTACCTGTGGGTCTCCCCTGCTCATGTGGCCCAACGAGTCAATAAAACGTCAAGTTTTACAGAGATATTAATCAAGGAATCAAGGGTTTCTGTTTTAGATTTTTATCAACGCTTAAGAGACTCAACTTTTGCAGAATAAAGTAGGGATATACAATTTGAAAAAGTAGTCTGAATGCAATTACTTTTCCCTAAATTGCCATCACAATTTGTTGTGCAATTGATTTCTGGTCCTATTATATGTTTCTTTCAATTGCTATATTAAAAGGGATGATATTTTTACGGCTAACAGGTTATGAAAGCCCAAAAGTCAGTGCCTCAGAAAGTTAGAATATTACACAAGATCAATAAAAAGGGATGTTTTCAATAGAAATGTCAGGCCTTGGGAAAGTTTTGCTACTTTCTGACCATCTCCAAGTTTTCTCCCAATTGTTGCCCCTCTTCACCCATTTTTGCTGCTTTCTGACCATTTATGCCACCTTAGACTTATTTTTGTTGTGGTGTTTTTGCCACTTTGCACTACGTATATTGTTTTTCATGCAAAGATTGTTGTCAATAGTTTGTCTTTTTGGTTAAGCACAGTTGAGCAACACTGGTTTACAGCAAAAAATATCTATTGCAAATTTTTTTTTATGTGGTATTCTGATTCTTCTAATAATAATGATAAAAAGATGCAGTCTGCAATTACAATGTTGCAATAGGCCGTTTTTCAATTTGATCTACTTTTAAATCAATTGCCCAGCCCTAGATTACAGTACATTTTGTATTCAAGTTTTTAGAGGCTTTAGTTGTGCAGGAGTGAGTGTCACTAGGTTTTGAAATGATGATTCTTGTTTTTTAAATATTTCCACATCCCACCAATTAATAAGAGCAGACAAACTCGTGTGCTGATCTCTAATAATTACCTACCCACATGTGTATCTGTGTGTTGAAAGTATGTGTGTGTTGGTGTGGTTTTCTCTGTTGGAGGCAAGCTGCAGTGGTTTGGGGCACAGCTTTGTTTTTCTGTCAGTGGTTTGGTGTGGCTCTCTTTAGGAAGTGCTGGTGTGTGATTTTGGGAAATTTAAGAGTCACAAGGCAACGTGTTGATTACTTGTGGCAGGATTTGAATACCATAAATATGCGTGTGTGTGTGTGTGTGTGAATACACGTGCTTGTCACTCTGTGGGTCTCTGGAGCTTTTCCCCACAATCTCGTCAGCTGTGGATTCCTGCATAGGTCTTTTCCAGTAATAAAATTCCACCTCACTCCACCAGCTGTTCACCCAGGGAGCCTGTGAGCTGAGTGTAAATTGTGTTTTATGCATTTGTCAGTGGTGTGGCAGCAAGTTTGGGCAGGAATGCCTCCGGCAGTGAATCACTGCCATCAGTGCCCCCTGGTATCCTGCCTGTGGAGAAGTGACATCACGCTGACTCATCGTCCTTTATCTGCCTCAGTCTGAAGGTTAACCGCTCAAACTTCACCTCCTGTTCCTGCTCAACAACTTGCTGACTTTCTGTCTGTATCAAAAATCAGTGAGGAACTTTTTAGATGAACAGCATCTCCAAGAATTTATGGAGGAACTATCAGATCTTGATTCAACTCTAGGGATTATGGATGAAAATTTCTTTCAACTTTTTTTGATCCTATAAGAACAATGCACAGACAGAGATTCTATTTGTCTAAATCTTTCTGCTTTTCTTATCTCTGCCCCTGCAGTCATCCCCTCTGTGTGTGGCAGCTGTCCATGCAGGTGTGGTGTCCAATGCTGTGGGGGGTAAGATCAGCGTGGTGAGCAGTAAAGGCATCCCTCACTACGAGGCCACACTGGCAAACAACGTCACGTCCACTGGGTGAGAGCTGCAGCAGATAACCAAACCTTACCGTGTTTATCTGCATCTGCTTTGTGTTAATTTATCTACTTCTCTGAAAAATGAGATCATTTAAAGTGCTATCATGATTGCACACGTTTAGGGCTAGTTGCTGTTATATTCAATATACATTTTCAAGGCTGTAAGCCTCAGGAAAATTCCCTTATCTGACTTCTGACTTCAACTTTTCTCCACAGAGGAACTTTATCAAACAGCCTCTTCACCTTCAGGACCAATGGTACGTTCATTTTCCTTGAAGATTTTAGGATATTTTGTGTGCTGATGACCTCCAAAATCAACAGAGGATATAGCTCTCGTATCAGAGAATCTGACTTTGTTTACTTTCTAACTTGAGGAATATCACAATTCTGACTTCGTCTCTCTGAATACTGAGATTTATCAGGATTCTGCCTTTAATTTCAGAATTCAAAGTAGGGGTCCAAATTAAGTGTTTAAATTCAGAAATATAAGCCGGAAAACAAATTCCTCAGTTTTTTTCTCAAAATTGATGTTCCCTGTGTGTTATCAGGCTGCTATGGGACTCTGGGTTTGGAGTCTGGAGGTGTTGCGGATATTCAGCTGTCTGCATCCTCGGTGTGGGAGTGGAACAACATCATTGGTCAGCACAGCGTGTGGGCGCCATCGGGGGCTCGGCTAAAAAAGGCAGGGCTGCCGTGGGCGCCTTCTCAGAGTGACCAGAACCAGTGGCTGCAGGTGGATCTGAAGAGAGAGAAGAGGATCACAGGTACAGGAATACAAGTGTGATAATGAAACTCTCCTCTTCTTTGTTTGTGCTCTGTTATGTGAGTAGAAGTGTAATCAGTTAACCTCTGATGCTGTATTCAGATGCTGATCACCTTGGTTCCTGATCTTGGGTCAGCAGGTTTCTCAAGAGCTGACATTTGCATTCAGCTCCGTCCTAGGAGACGTCTTGACTGAGTGTGCACCATGAGACATTTTTAAACTGTACATCATCACCTTGTTTCTGCTCTCCTAGGCATCATCACCACAGGCTCTACCCTCAGAGAGTACCAGTACCACGTTTCAGCTTACCGGGTCCAGTACAGTAGTGATGGCCAGCAGTGGTACCAATACCAAGAGGCTAATTCTACACAAGACAAGGTAACATAAGCACCAGCTCAATAAACCTGCTCACCCAGGAGATGCATTTCAGCCTTTTCTGTTCTATTTCATTCATCTTGACCACCAGAGGTGGTGCTTAAGGCTCTGAATGATGCCACATCCCGTGTGTGACTCAGGGGTCACCTTGTGGCCCAGGGCCTTTCTTCTGCCTCAGTCCGGGGCCTTAAGCATTTGTGTCAACTGTACTGCCAGTATGCGAAGATCAGACCAGTTATTTGTGTGCCATGGTGGTCCTAAGAGAGGCTGTGCTCTCTCAAAACAGCGATTTTCTAACTGGATTGTGGACGTGATGAACCAGGCATATGAGGCAATGCCCCATGGAGTGTGTGGTCATTCCACAAGACGTGTCATCACATTGTGGGCAGCTTTGAGAGGGGTATCCTGATTCGACATTTGTGCTGCAGTCTCTTGGACATTGCTTTAACAGGGTTTACAGAGTGAACATCCCTGACTCCCACCCACTGGGTGTGGTCCTGCTATGAGATTCATTAACTCCTATGCAGTGAGGTTGGTATACAGGGATTTCTCAAAACTATGTTGGTATGGGTCATCTAGTGCTTAAAACTCTGCTTCTGGCAGTCAGGAAGGATGAAATAGAATAAGGGTTACATATGTAGCCCTGGATGACCACCAGAGCTTCTGGTCACTTGTAATTACCGTCTCATAAGAAAATTCTGAAGAAACAAATCCTCTGATTACTCCCAATAGACCTTTTTGATCAGGGTTCACATGTGACTTTGTTGGTGTAGCTACTCTATGCACATCAAGGTATCATTCAGTGCTCAAAGCACTACCCCTGGGGTCATCCATGGTTCACAGAACCACGGTTACATATGTAACCCTTGTTTCCTTTCTCTCCACATTAGTGCAAATGGAGAAAAATGTCACTTTAGAAGCCTTTAGGGACTTGTACTTCGTCTGTTTCCATGGCAGCTGGTATTGGCTAAGGGATGCTGAAGACAGGAAATGGGGGAAGTCAGTGGTCTGCGTTAAGTGCTGTGGTGGACGAGTCAGTACACAGGGGTATTAATAATGAATGGATATGGATTCAATGGCTGGGTTGTTAGTCTGAGATCCTTGCCGCCTCTGATTGTGTTGAGCAGAGAAGTTATTAGCTCACCAAGTTTGAAAAAATAATCCGCTAAGGCTGAAAGTGTTCAGAGTCTGAAACAAGAATATCTGCTGATGTTTCTCCCTCTAAGCTACTGCCGTCTGATTTAAAGCTCTGGCAGGAATAATTGAGTGCTTTCTTATTTCATGGTAGATTTTCCAGGGCAACATCAACTACCTGCATGAGGTGAGGAATAACTTCATCCCTCCCATTGAAGCCAGGTTTGTGAGGATAAATCCAGCCTCATGGAACCAGAGGATCGCGCTCAAGCTGGAGCTGCTCGGTTGCCAAATTCAAGCAGGTAGAGAAAAATAGTTGATTTGTATATGAAAACAGAGAAACTTATAGCAAGATATATAATCTTCTCTTCTTTGTTGGGATTTTTTTTTTTTTGCAGTGAAGAGGCCTCAACCGGGGCCGAGGATATTCAACCCTTCACGTAATTCTCCACCATCAAGGGGGACAAAACGGCCTACTCATCTTGGCCAAACCACACACACCCCAGACATCAGAAACACGACCATGCCTCCTCACACTGGCAAAGGTGAGACTTCTTTTGATTCCAAAAAGGTTCTTTGATTCCTTGACCAGTGTTATAAGCCGTGTTTTTGTTGTTAGATGTGGCGCTGGCAGCAGTTCTGGTCCCTGTCTTGGTCATGGCTCTGACTGCTCTCATTGTGATTGTGGTTTGTGCCTGGCACTGGAGGAACAGGTGAGCATCCTCTTAGAAAAGATCCCTCTAAAACCTTGAAAACTTCACCTTTCATAGTTTTATTTTCTCCCCTCACAGAAAAAAGAGCTCTGAAGGGACGTATGATCTCCCTCACTGGGACCGCACAGGTATGATCTGGTCCACATCACAGGTCAATCCTATGCTTGTGTCTCTGAAACACCTGACAATGATCCTAATGTGTTTTTTTGCAGACTGGTGGAAGAGCATGAAGCAGCTGCTGCCTTCAAAGATAGTGGAGGCTGAGGATTCAGTTCGGTACAGCAGCAGTGAGGTGGGCCGGCTAACGGGGAGAGGAGCTGTACCCAGAGTACATGCTGAACCGGCAGGTGAGCACCGATTAGTGTCAAGGTGGCTGTTTTTAATGCATGTAACTCATTTGGGTGGTCCTCGAGAAGATGTCTGATTTACAAGATGTTTATTTTCAATGTCCTCTCATGACTTTCTGCTCCTTTTATTCCGTTCTGAAAACTTCAGTTAGGACCACTCTTGTCTAAAAGAACTGGAGGTGTGACTCTAGGAGCTCCTCGCCTTTCCAAATGCCTTTGTGGAAGGGAAAGGCCTGTTGTGGGAAGAGCACAGTCAAAGCCAAGCTCACACCTTGGTTGTCTTTGATGCAGCTCTCCCTGCTTTTACTTTGCATGTATGCATACAAAAGAGAGAGGTGTGCTCTTTCTGCGTCAGGAGACGGCATTCCACTTAAACATGAAAAGACGGGGAGCTCCCAGAAGAGCACCACACCTCAAAATTAACTTGTTGCATGCAGTCAGTTTTTTTACAAGGGGAAAGGGGAAAATTCTGCCATATAATCTAATGCAAGTATTGTAACACACGACCGACACTCTGACATGGTCTTCTTTCCAGAGTACGCTCAGCCCTTGGTCAGTGGAGTACAAACATTAGGAGCCCGCTCTACATTCAAACCAGATGAGGGTCCTGACCCTGGGTACTCAGACCCTGACTTGTACGACGCTCCCATCTCCCCAGATGTCTATCACGCCTACGCAGAACCTCTCCCCGCCTCTGGATCTGAATATGCCACCCCCATCATCGTAGACATGGGTTGCCATCCATCCGGGAACTCTACATTGAACCAGCCCTGCAGCTTCATGGGTGCTGGGGCGGCTTCGCTGCTCACACAGACAGATGGCGCCCACTCAGGGAGGTCCGCCTATGATACACCCAAGAACGCCGCAGGACAGGCAACACCCCCTGAGGATCTGACCTATCAGGTGCCTCAGAATAAACCAACAGGGCAGAGCTGAGACGTCTGGCCGCTCGTGGGGTTAATCTGAGTGAACCTGTGAGCTCTCTGCAGGGACCTCGGCCTTGAATGAACACTACCTTAGCTTTAGATTCATACGGAGATGTCTGTATTGCCTTAATGTTCTTGCATGGCCTCAATCTGCTTGTGTAGTGCCATTACAGTCCTATCACTGAAACCACAACGATGAATGTTTGTCCCAAGAGGAAGAGGAGGAGGAGACAATGGATGAACAGAGGGAGGATAAAAAGGAGAAAGCTGACTACTATTTGAAAGACTGTATCCCTGTTCTGTGATTCTTAGTAGTTTTTTGCATTCTGTGAAACTGTGATTTCATTATTTTGTGTTTTAATCTGTTACAAAATGAAATAGAATCGGCTAAACGTGCCTTCACATAAATCAAAGGGTTTTCTTATTGAATCAATGTCATGTCCCATCAAGTAACCTGTATCCACGGTCCATGAATTCCACCTTTTGGTACGTTTTTTTATTCTGATTTTTGTCTTATTTCTTTAAAAGCATGACTTGAAATTGTGTATAGTTCTTTAAATTCCATTACTGCAAACCTGTTAGAGCTCTCAGATGATTTATTTATTTTTAATTCACATCCTGCTGATATGGAGAAACTCTAAAAACAGCCCACCGCTCTTCTCTCTGCTTATAGGAATAATCATTGAGGTTGCACTGTTGTGAAAACTTTACATACATCTGGTTTGTTGACACTTTCCTTTTTGAATTCTCAAGACCAAATGTTGCCTTTAATGCCACGTGACAGAGCCAACTTTCACAATAGTGCCAACAGCGTATTAGAAACAAGCGTGACAGCAGTCTTAAGATAGTTTTTCTTAGAGTTAGCATAAAGGTACAGAGAGGAGAGTTAAAAAAAAGGTGAATCTGTTACAGATGATGATTTCAAAGTCCTGATTTTTAGGTTTTATTTGAATCCTGCATCGTGGTTATTGTCTTGTGTTTCAAAGGGTGTTTGGTCTGTTCTTTTCTTCAATCTATGTGCATCAGATTCTGTTTGTGTATGTGTGTGTGTGGTGAGCTGTGTGTCTGTGGTTGGTTTTTGATAGTGTCTAGTCATAGTTGGATGTATTTGTAGCTCCAGTAGACTGCATTCCTCTCCTGTGGTACTGATCCGACCAAACACTCTGAGGCAGGAGTGCAGAGGGAGAACAAAAGGAACTTCATGTGCGCATCCTCACCTTTGTGGATGCGTTTCACACAGCTTTGTCGCCAATGATGCTTTGGTTCTGATTGATAACTGAAGCTGTCTGTGCAGAGTTTGGTGCTCCCTGCTCACCGAGGGATTGTGCTTATGTGGCTCTCACTGATTGTATATAGAGAAATAAAGAGTTTTTTAAAAGAAAACTATTTATGGAAATCATTTTCTTTAAACATTTTTACTTCTCTGAGCACATTCATGAATACAGAAGGAGAAAATTCCAAAGTCACAGAGACAATATTTACATCTGTGTTAAGCATCATGAGTGTCTAGGGTGTTTGTTTCTTCACATTTCAGACATCAATTAAATTCACAGATTTCATCATTACACCATTTACAAAACTAACAAAAGTAAAACTAACTAAACTAAAACTAACAATTTTCAGCTCTTACGATTGGGTTTGATTCAACAATTTAACAAATACTCCTCTTTTGGTCTGTAAACACATTTACATCCCCCTTGGGATAAACATAAAGAAAAAACAAACCCTAGAACACATTTTTTTTAAGCCAAGGACTTCTATAATGACTTTCTCTTAGTGTTGAAGATCAGTTTAAGTCTCAAAAGTATTACAATTCCCCAAATGGCTTTGAAAACATCCCAAGAGGTGGCCCTCTACAGGCTGAAATCATGCTGCAACAGAATTTTTCAATTCTATTGTATTCAACAGGCTGCTTAATTAGCATCTCAGCACTTTTGTTCCTTAAAAAAAAAGAAAAAAAGAAAAAAAGAAAACAGCAATAAACATAACCCTACTTTTTTACCCCATTAATTAAAACATGAAACAGGATAAAAAATTTTCCATGATCCTTAATTTAATTTCACATTTCCAATAAATATGATTTTCAAAAATGAACAGTTCATGACTAAAACAGTGGTCAAAAGTATAAACATTCATCAAGTATCACCAGCTAGTAATAGCTTAGAGCCTCTGCTAACATGGCTTTTGGAGGTTATCACAATTAAAGCTGAAACATATTCCCGAATGTTATTGTCCAGACGTCAAACTTGATTCTACCTCAAATTAATCTCTTTCTTTACCCTTCATGACCCCTCACTCCTCCATGTTCTTCCCATTCTTCCCGTATTTCCACCAGAACACCGTGAGGACAACGGCCGATAGGAAGATCAGGCTGCTGGTTACAAGGTAAGCGATGGGCAGGAAGTGGTTCTGACCTCCAAACCAGGTCAGCGTAGTCAGGACTACTTCCTTTCTTCCTCGGAAGTATCGTGTGGGGAAGTCTGAGGAGGCAGAGGTCAAGGCTGAAAATAGGTGATCATAGAGAAGAGCTTTAAATAGACCCCGACCATCTGCATGTTTGAGTGTTTTAACAGTCGATAAGACGAAGGAAGTGAATGCACACAATGGGACGTTTAACCAACAGACTATAAATAGAAAATGCAGCCAAAGTGATGTCACCAACGGTTTGTCAACAGTGTTTTTGAAGCTGGGAGGTCAGAATCTGGTCATTGCTGCCTTTACCGTTCCTGCATTGACTTAGAAAGGATACTGTAAGAAATTTCGATGCTGTAGTTCCCCACAGGCAGACCTTTCGTGAATGGCTTGTTGGCTCGGTATAGAACCCCATAGAGCTTCTTGAAGTTGGGAAACGCTGCCTCTCTCATCCAGATGATCAGGTCGTCGTTGATAAAGCCGTTGTTGGTCGGATCGTGAGTGTCGAGCTCGTACACGTGTTTCTTCCAGTACGGAGGCTTTGCTGTGCCTGAAATAAGACCTGGTTCAAGAAATCTGACTGAAAACTTTAGATAATTTTGATGTAACATTCTTTTTACCCTCAAACACTTCAGCCAGGGTCAGATTTTCTGTCTTTGGATTGCGATACTTGATGTTTTTGTCTGTGTACCATGTGATGCCTTTTCGCAACAAAGGGACTTGAGTGGTGGGACCGTTGGGGTTGTGATGCCACAGAGTGAAGGAGTCTTAGGGACACAAGTTATAAAAAGTGAGCCAACAGAATAATGAAGGCTGTATTTGACGATGATGTGATGGTGTGAGTGATCCTCACCATTGAACATACTGTTAGCCACAGCACCACAGGGGGCAATGGGTTGACCTTTGTCGTCACTTAAGAACGGCTTACAGTACGTGCTGGGGTTCTGGACAGGTGAATGGAGAAAGGGAGGAAGTTTATTGGTGTTGAAGAACATAAGATTGTCGACAAATTTAGTTGACGAGCATTTCATACCGGCCATAGATAAGGAGGATCCAGATAAGATCATTGTACACTTGATGTAAAATTGTACACAAAATGACGGTTTCATGAATTACTAAGTGGGTTCTCTTGGTATCATCACAGAGCTACCTTAAGCCGTGTTTTCCTTCCGACCATCTGCCCATCATCTCTGGAGTCCATGTACCTGCGGAGGTTTTGGTGGAAATTTCGGAGGCCGTAGTAGAAGAAGACATCTCCCTGAAGGTAGACCAACATTAAATTGGTGAGTAGTGAGTCATTGTTCTTTTGTTGTGAAACTCAGAGAAAGTTACCTTGAATGCTTTCTCGACTGGAAACATCACAGTGCAGGTGCAGGGCTTATTTGCGTTGCTCGCATTTTTCCGTTCTTCAAAGCATAGATCACACGTCCCGGCTTCTGTGTAATCCAGCTTAGAGGACAGGAGAGAGTTAGTGGAGAAACAGTTCCTGTTGACAAGCCCTAAACACAACCTTGGATCTTTCCTCGCTTTGTCACTCCCGTTTTTTATTGCACGCAAGGGCATTCAGTGACTTCCCTACTCTGTGCACCCTCGAGTGTACACTTTGTGTATTTCACCACTATAATTAACATACAACAAAGAAACGTTAGCTGAAAGTCTGAGGAACACTTACCTTTATTTCCTGCGTGCTTTGCACTGTGAGGAGCAGCCAGACTCCCAGCAGCAAACAAATCACAGCCATCAAGTAGAAGAAGGGAAGTACAGTGTTAGCAGTTAGCATGGGGGACCAGGCGGGCAGCCTCTGCTGTTTGAAGGCAGAGTTGTCCGGCCTCCGAGCCAGGGGCCCAGACTTTTCCTTTACTTTCCCCATGTGAGGGAAACCTTCAGAGGACAGGAGAAGAGGTCTGACAGCCGAAGTGCCGCAGAGTCAAAGAGAGTATTCGCTGCTTTATCTTCTCTTCCTGTTTTGGACTTCAGCAGTATCTCCCTGCGCACACGCACACAAACGCACACACATGCAACACTCTGCTTGCCAAGAGGTTTTCCCAGCAGGCCTTGCAGAGCAGGAAGACTGCTGTGGTCTGTTACTTATTAACCACAATCCTTCACTTAACTACCTCTTCTGCTTTCTGTTACCTCTGTTTATAGAGATAATGTTTTCTTCCTAACTCGTCAAGGAAAAACAGTTTTTTTGTCATCTAAATCAAATCAACAGATGAGTATGTTTGCTCTGGTTGGTGGAAGATGTGTTTCTGAACTCACCTCTGCTGCTTTTTAACAGTTTATTAACGGTTGTTTTGATAAATGAGACTTCCTCTTGAGTGCGTAAACTCGTGACCTCATATCTCTCAGTAGGAGGGACTTCCCGTAATGAGGTGAAACAAACAAAGGGACGCTGGTTTCATTCTGAGGCTGTTTATTCAATCCATCACACCAGGACAGCACATCAGGCCAAACAAGAGGACAAACAACAGATCACACAGAGTGGGAACAGAGCAGTGTGTAGATTTTAGATGCACTGAAAGGAAAAAAAAACAAAAAGAGGAGAGGAACATCTGAAATGAGCTAAAAGAGTCCGATTTTGACTTTTTCATCTTTACATCCACTCAAGATCCCACTGTCCAGCAGCTTCATGAAGTCCAGTTTGATCTGAAAAGAAATTGGAAGGACACAGAAGTGTGGAAAGACAGGATTGAAAACTTGAGACTAAAAGATTACAGTTAAGGAAGAGCGAGTAGAAGAACATTTTTTAAGAAAGGAAACCTTATATTGTCTTAAAGATACCAAATAATGTTTCACATGTTCATCTTTAACTCAGAGGCTCCCTCTGCCCAGCAGGGGGCAGCATCTCACCTCAGGAATATCAACCATCCTCCGCAGCTTCTGATCCCTCCAGTTCCAGTCCAGAACCAAATATCTCAGTGCACACAGATTTAAACCCTCTGGAGGAAAAAGAAGAGTTTACACTGAGAAATAAGACCTCAAATCCCTCCAAGGCAAATATTAGGAGTCAATGTTTACCTTTCTCAATGAGCGCACATATCCTTCCAGGTGTCCCCACTCCGATGTGTGTGACTCCTTTCTGCAGCAGCTTCACCTGCTCCTCTATCTGTGCGCAGAATGAAAGAAGAGGATAAGGAGGAGGAGAAGTAGAAGAAGGGATATGCTGCAGAAAGGCGCCATCATCTCGCATACCTTGATGTGCTTTGCAAAAAGTTTTAAAGCTTTGGCTTCACCCTTGAAGGTTGTGAGCTGCCTGCAGAGGAAAAGGCACAAAAATCTCTTATTATTAAATCAGGAAGCTGTAAGAGAGGAATTGTGCATCACCTACTTGATGAGATCGATTGTTCGGAGAGCAGAGCTGCAGACGATGAGCAGAACCACAGAGCTCTTCACTGTGTGCTGCTTCTGGACCTTTGCCCACTTCGGACAAACTTGGAGTAAAAAGGAAAGAGAAGAAGGAAAAAAGGTGTTCAAAAGTCAAAACCCAAGATTAAATGTGAATTTTGATCGCCCCTCACCTTGCTTCAGGTACGAGGACAGGCTGTGTGTGAGGTCATTGCTGGACAGGAAGGAAGAGTCTGTGGGAGGATGGAGGGCAGACGGTGACCTTCTTGAATCAACACATCAGCACATATTGACAGAGATCAGGAAGGGAAGGACGACTCACCCGACAGTTTGAGCTCCTCCTGCTCAATCACAGACCGCTTGTCTGAGAAATACTTTGTGATGAGACTCTGGAGGTCCGCAGGACAGCCCGGCTTCGGCTCCGAGGACGACAGGATATCTGTGATTGTCTTCTTCTGAGAGACAAAATAAAGCCAGGAGGAATAACATTCACAAAAAGGCCAAATAAACACATTTTTACACCAGCAGGTGTCAGTGCTCCCACCTTCCTCTTTCTTTTGGCTTTAGGTGACTTTTCATCTGCAGGATCTTTCTTCTGAGGGATAACACTCTCTTTCTGTGAAAAAAGGAGTATAATCAGGCACAATTTTTATGAATTATATGTTCTCATCATTTTACAGCTGTTAAAGAGAGATAAATACAAAGCTACCTTGTCATTCTTTTTCTTCTTCTTTGTCTTCACTGCTCCCTCTGTTTCCGTTTTCCTTTTCTGTGCTTTTGTTTTTGTGTTTGCTCTCTGCGTTGGTTCTTTCTCTTGATGTTCCTCTTCTTCTGCTTCAGATGCATCTGAAAAAAAGACATATAAACCCATTATTTTGGATTTCGTGGAGAACTTAAGAAATAAAAATGAGGCAACACCAATAAGACATTTCAATCGGAGATATCCCTATCCTCCATTGGAGAAATAAACACTCTGTCCATGGAAACCAGTTTACACAGAGAGACGATCTGTTTCCACAGCTTGGCTTCTGAACCAGAGGTTTGGCATTTGCTCTGTGAAATATTTAGGGCAGACCAGAAAAAGCAGAAATACACAAATCCTCCCCGAGATAACAAAAATACAGCAAAGCACAATCCAAGCATCTGGATATATTTAGCCTCTCTGTTGCTACCACTTCTCTGAGCATACCTCTCATCTCATGCTATGAGGTCACGCTCAGACCCTCTGGCATATATGCATGCTTGTTCAAATACTTTAAAACAGATGCCAGATAATAAATCTGTGGCTTTCACTGCAGTGTCCTTCCTGAATGTACTTTTTAATGCCAGTGCTTTTGTAATTCTCCCTGTAGACCCTCAGTAACAAAGAACAGACAGGCTGACATCATTTCCATCTCTTATTGAGTCGACACGGATTAGATATGTCACAAGGATCTGTAAGGGCCCCAGTTTGTGTTTGGAAATGTTTAAGGACAAAGATCTTTTTCAGGCCATCTATACTCCTCGCCAAAACCCAATCACAAGCACCCAATAGGCCTAAAAGAGCCCAGGAGGTGATAAACATTACCTGAGTGCCAACGTTACTGACTTGTCGTCTTGTTTCCCATCATGTTATCATGTCACGCACTTAGGACCAGTATTGACCTAATACAAGCCTCACAGGTCGTTTTTGTCGAATCAATCCTCAACCACACCCATTTCCTCCATCATCAATCCAACACATTCATCTCCATTTGTTGCAGCCAAATGTCCAGACGTACAATCTGTCTGTGAAAGACCAACCCCATTATTGATCCAGTAGAGCAAAAACATCTCTCTCATCGTTCCCGTCCTTTTCTCACTCAACTGCTGGACTGCGACAGCTGAGGACTTCCTGCTGAGAAAAACGGATCGTAACAATATAAACTTGAGATCTGTGAGTGGTCCAGGTCCACCTGTGCTCCTGCAGGTGAGTCATTCAGTTCATCTTCACTCATGTTTTCTTGTTGGTTATGTGATTATTGAAAGGTGAAAATGCCTCCAGTGAGTGACTGATAATTGGCTGTGGTCTCTATCCTTTAAAAGCCATCCAAACATTTATTGGAGGAGCTTAGAGTTACAGCAGCCTGTGGGCCCAATTTATGTAAAGTCACCCAATCTGCAGCGGCAATCTGTCTGTAATTAGCATCTGACGTTTTAAAAAGGTTTAAAAATTCATATCAGGAGGCATATTTCCATGATTTATTATTCACAAAATGCACATCTAATGGTAAGCACACTGAGCAGAGTGTGATGAGTTGACCTGAACTGTAACGAGGCTTTGAAGTGAGGCACAAAGCTTTGAAAATATGGATTTAAGGCCAACAACTCTTACAACCTGTGCAATTATTTCAGTCCACTGTTTTTTAATGTCATCTACAGAAGCACCTTTCCATCTTTACAAAAAAAAACAAACAGCTAAGATCTGGTCTGGATTAATCTGAATCACAAAATGTGACACTTGTGAATGAGTTGTATAAGATCAGGATGTTGGAGTCAGCAGGAAGTTTCTCTGCAGATGAGCTCAGATAACCAGGAATCAATGAATGTGGACGTCTGTGAGAGGCATCAGATGTCAGGAAACGGTCATCTTTAATGGCTGATCAATAGAGGAGACTGGTTTTAATGGATGAGCAATGACTCTGACTGGATGTGATGAGAATCAATTGACTGGTTTCAAGAAACAATTGATTGTTTCTGTCTCAGACGAGTAGTGTTAAGATTTGGTTATGTACTTTAAGGGTGGGAGTGCTCCCCGCGTCACGCAAATGCTCAAGTTCACTCCATTTACCGGGTAGAGAGACCAAAAAAATAATAATCTTATACGCTTTTTTATACAGCATAGAGACATGATGCTCTTTATGCTTCTGTCTATAGTAAGGACATAAAATGAAAAGTCAGCGCGTTTTTGTAAGATCAATACCTCATCTTAAGACATGCACCAGGGCCTGTTCTTGGGGTAGGTCCAGGGGGGCGGGGGGTAAGTGCATGTAGCAGTCCTCACTAAAGCCACAGCTTGAGCATGTGTTTTGTTAAATCAATGAGGACTTAAGGGTGCATGCAAAGGGATCTCTGAAGCATGCAGGAGGCAGAGAGGGACACCAGTGTGGTCTCTGCAATGGAAAACACCAATGTTATGAACATGTTGATCACTTATCTCAGAAAATACTGTGCAGAATTGGGGGGGGGTTAGCAGTGTTGTTTTGCATAACTTAAAGAAGTGTAGTTCAGAGTGTCACCAGCAGGAGGGGTACTGTGAGCAGAGTAAGACCTTAAAGGATCATCTATTTCAGATTCTTGTAACTATACTAACAATACTGGTTTAATGGTTATTAAAAAAGTTTTAATTCTCATACATGCTTTGTCCATCTCAGGTTTTATTTCTCTCAATAAATACACCGCTCTACCTCCTGATGTTGTTGCAAATCTCTCACAGACAAGAGCAGCTGCATTAGAAACAGATGCTTCACAATAAACCGCTCAGATTTAATGCAGGTAGTTTGAGTTGACCTGAAGTTCAGCTTGATAAAACCAGGTTTAATGCTCACAGTTGGGTCCTCTTACCTTTTTTACAAGACAGAAAAATCCAAAGTACTGAAGAACTTGACTTTTTTACTTTTTTTTGAGACTCCTTCAGTTAACAATCCTAAAATAATCTGACTTCTAGTGTCTGATTTGAAAAATATATCTCAGTATAAAATTGGAACCAGGTTGGTGACCAGGTAGCGGCTTACTGTTACTGGAAATGAAAGTTTGGTTGCCTTTAGTCACCACAGTTTTTGAATAGTTTGGAAAGTATACATTAGAATCAACAACATACTCATGGAAAAAGGTTAAAAAAATACTTAGAAAAGCCCAACAGCATAAAAAAAGTCATAGTTTTGGGGACAGTTTTTTTAAAGTTTAAACCTTGATTATTAGTTTACCCTTACCACTTTTGCAGGCTCTGTCTTGCTTTTTTCCACCATCTCTTATTTATTAACATCCATAGCTTTTTGTCTAACTGTTTTAATATCCGAAACTCTTTATAAAAATAAGTTGGCATCTTGAGTAAAACTCATTCCTAATTTCTGAACATGGCTGCAAATAGGTACTATCCTGAAAACTCACCCTGTCACAGTCCCGTGTGGATGCATCTTTAAAATTAGAAGCTGACTTTCAGGTGAATGACTCCTGGCTAGAGGAGTCTGATCGAAGATCCGGGTGATGTTAATCAGAGACATGCTGAGGTAATAAGACAAAGCTTTTAAGCTTTCAAAGGAACCAAATGAGGAGAGTCTTTTCTTGCCCCGACAGCATGTTGAACTTACATAATGTGGATACTTGTACTGTTGGACAGTTACCATTCAGGCTCATTACTGTTAGCCTTACGGCTCTGCTCTGCTCCTCACAGATTAATCCTTATCTCCTCATCCAGTCCTCCCCTGCTCTTTTCTAATTCCCCTCACAGAGGATATGATACGGATCATATTTGTAATGCATCTCCTGCTCTCTATCAATCAGCCTGGCTGTAATATAATTCATGAGAACGCTTCCATCTGATATCCAAGTGCTCCGGGGTTAAATGTGCGAGTGAGGCAGAGGCACTAGTGGGAACAAAATCAACATCCAACAGTAGAATTTCAC
The DNA here is from genome assembly GCA_008086565.1 of Thalassoma bifasciatum. Taxonomy (NCBI): domain Eukaryota; kingdom Metazoa; phylum Chordata; class Actinopteri; order Labriformes; family Labridae; genus Thalassoma; species Thalassoma bifasciatum. The sequence goes on along the minus strand of RPOG01000273.1, from coordinate 404,349 downwards.
ATCTTCATCCTTCATTCCTGTCAAAGAAGCCCTTCTCAACAAAACAACCCTAAGTGGACAAAGCTTACATCATTGCAAAACAATGCCGACCATATTTCATTACATCACTGACCACCAAAAGGGCTTGTTTGGCTTTGCACAACTATGGTTACAGTGTGATTTATAGAGCGTAGTTACTAGAATGTAGGACAGACCACCGACAAGAAGAAGAAGGCCAAGTCAAAAACACAAAAGTACATTTTTTTGGAGAGAAAGCAAAACTCATTAAGATGCGAGTGTAATGTCAACTGTCAAAACTTTATGGACGAAACAGAAATGGTTTAATCCAACGCCAGTAAATATAAAAATCACTGCATTACCTCATGCTGTTTGAACTGTTTGGCACAGTCGGACTGTTTCTTCTGAGTTCAACAACCAACACAAAAAGAAAAACTTTGCTTCAAAAATCATTTGAAAACTGTCCACTAAATGGCAGTACACAACTTTCACCGGTTAAAAGGTTATCACTTTTTCATCAACCTACAATTTTCAGTAGTCTTTATACCCTTGAGTGCATATCACATAAAACTTTTCAATGAAAGTTAAAGTTTTAAATTCAACGAAACAAACGTGATGTTAAAGATGTAAAATAACCGTTACAAGAATTTATAATGTGCATGCAAAAAATTAATCTCAGGAGTATGACTCTGCTCTGAGACCTACCTGCCCTCTCACATGCCTTCCACATGTGGAATGCAAAAGCATGATGCAGGGAGAGCAGCAGCAGAGCAAGAACTGAGCTTGACTTGGTGGTCTGCAAAAACCAGTGATGAGCTGAACCAAGATGTGCAGGGTTTAAAAAGCTGTATCGTATTTCAACTCAGCACTTTCTTCACCTTTTTGCATAATATAATGAATGAACAAGAACAGGACACCAAACCTATAATTTTCACCAATTTACAATAAGTGTGGACACATAACTTATTTATTTTCCATCAAAGTCTGAGAAAATGCTGCAGCAGCACTGAGCAGAGATGACAGTCGACTCTTAACTCTAGTTAAGTGCCCAGCCATGAAAACGAAACAGTCTAACACTTTAAACAGAGCCCAGAGTCATTAGAGAGAATCATTTCACCAGTTGCAGTGACGGGGGTTTATGCTGAAGTCATTAGTATGAAGCATTTAACAGTGCGTTCGGCCTAACCACACTCATAATCATAAAGACCAACAAGCCAAGCACCAAGAATTTCTAATGACAAAATACATTTATAGGCTGTTCAACATCTCCTCCTCTCTCACTGCTGGCATCACAAATATATCATTTTTCAGTTAAGAACGCTCTGACCAGACATGCCTGCAGTATTGTGCTGGAGCCAAAGCATACATCTGCCAAACTGGAGGGCCAGAGAGGACTGCAGGGGACAGAGAAAGCCAGCCGCCTATGACAGGTGGATATAAAGTTGATACTAGGGGTTCATAGGGGAAGAGTACATGGCTTCAATATCACCTAGGGCCACAGACAAGGTTGCTTACTCCTCAGGGGGATGAAAACACTGAGTTCTGGAACGAATCTTTAAGATTAAAAGGTTAAAATACTTTATCAGCAAATTAAGGCAACCAGTGAACCTGCACGTCTCCTGACAGCTTCACCTGGAAATATTGGACTTTTTTTCACATATTTGATTATCAATTTAACCATCGTCTCTAGTCCTGAGAGGTGGCACTTTCACTCTGCAGCTTCGTGTCACCTTCCTTTCCCATTTGACTGATCCTATTGTATCTGTGGGGTTTAATCTAAATCCCCTTTGTGGCTGAATTGTGCAGATTACAGGAGACAAAGACACTCTCACCTCCACAGCCACTTTAATGAAGACTGGTTAAAAACAACTTCCTGATGAGATAACTGGAAAACATTTAGGGTAGAAACTTATCAATTGTTTTTCTCTCTTGAAAATGTCTCTTTCAGTTTTTATGAGTGAGATTTTAGTGTGAGTCAGGAAAAAACAGTTGCTGTGAAACAAAAAGCTTGGGAAGAATAAAAATAGGAGGAAACTTTTGATTGTTTTGAGGCAAAATGGTGTTATTTCATGGTTCCAGTCCTTGCCTATACTTCATCTTCTCCTAACCCCACTGTGTCAGAAGCCACCTGAGTGTATTTGCAGTGAATGGAAATAAGTGTTATTGGTTTATTCTGGGAGCAGCCCGTGGCCTTTAGGCAGGAGTGATGCAGGACTGCTGGCTGCCCTGGGTGGTGTGCAGATAAATAAACAGAGGCGGCCAGCCACATGTGCGGCTGCCAGCCTGCCTGCCAGAGGAGGGTCCCCATGGGGGCAACCCTGGCAACTATTATTGAGGCTGACTCTGGATCTGAGCCAGGACTCATGTTTGGAGGCATTTTCACATGCTAGCATTGTGTGGGAGTATGCTGTGGCACCAATGCTCGTCTAGACACTATGACCACACAAAAAACTCATATCATGACTCATGTTATCATATGTGTGTGTGTGTGTGTGTGTGTGTGTGTGTACTAGGTGTTCAGACCTCATCAGTATTAGTCAATTAAAGGCCAATGACACAGAAGCGCGTCTTGGCTCGACTGCTGTTATTAACAGCTCCACTTGAAAATAAAATTGTGTTGGCTCCAGACTAGGATCCAAAGACAGCCTCTGGGCTACTTCAGAAAATATGACCAACAACTCACATCAGCCTGCATGTCGTCACTTATTAACCCTAGACTTTGCAAATGTTAGCTTAAGGGGGGTTGATGTTCTTTTTTTATGCTTTATTCTACCCCCTGGTGCCCCCGTAGTAACTTAGAGCTCACAGAAATTCACATTTTCCCTCAAGCTGGTGTTTTAGGAAACCCTTATGTCTAAAACACTTTGCATTAGTGGCTGTCTCTTTAAGGCTCCCCACTCCATGAACTCCTTTTCCTTTCATTGGCTGGCTCTCTGAAAGCCAGACAGGGTCAGACCTTGGCATTTGAGGCCCATCACGATCCAATTGGGAGATCTTTATGTGATGAACTCAAGGTTTGAAGATCTGCACACATCTGCGTCCAACACTGGTAATTTATGTCCATGTTTAAATATGAGAAAGCAGAATAACCCTTAAAATTGAAACCAAGTACCTCCAAACAAAACAAATGGTATCAGATGAATTGTTCTTCAAGAAACAGAGCAAGTGTTAAGTTTGTTAAAGTTTGCAAACAGTCAGAAATCAGTCCATCAAAACCTTGCTCTATTTTTTTTCATCACAGTGGGGTACTGTAAATGCTCCTGGTATCGACCAGGCTTGGAGTCTTTGGTAAAATAGTCTTTCTGTGTATTTCTGAAGAACTGAGTAGGCCACCACAGAAAACATGAGCGCTGACTAACATCAACTCTATTGCATGCTGTCATCGTGACTAACCCCAGGCTAAACCAATCAAAGCTTAAAAAGGTTTGTTTGATCCAAAGCCACAACCATTTTCTGCCTCTGAGTCTGGACTCGAGGCAAAGAACACCAAAAGAAGAGATCATTATGAGTTTCTGTATTTTACAGGAAAACTGTGCGCAGTGTTTTGGTACGTCTTCAAGGTGACCTGATGAAACGTACGACTCGTGTCTGTGACTAAAGGGGAGAGCAGAAACACAGGGACAGCTGGGACGGCCTCATCTGTTCTCCTGATTGATATAGAGAGCGCTGTAAGAGGAAAGGACGGAGGTCTGCATCATCACTCTCTTTCCTCACGGAGACTGGGAGAAAATGTTTTTCTCAATGAAGACACGATCCATTACGAAAGCTTACAAACATTCTTAAAGCTACAGTTCTGTTTGTCTTGCACAATGCTTGATCCATGTGTACCAGCATTGTTTAGAGACACTCAAGGTTGATCTGAGGCCTTGATGACAACAAGCAGATGCTGCAGAGGAGAGAAAGAGAGAGAGAGAGAGAGAGAGAAAGAGAGAGAAAGAAAGAGAGAGAGAAAGCATTGCTGCTTTCCTGTTTGGTGACAGTATCTCTAACAACAGCAGTAAAAGCTCTGAGGAGGTCTTAATCACTGTCTTAAAACTACCTCAGTAAAGTAAGACCTCTAGACATAACAGTTGATAGTTTGCCTGATTGCTTTTTGCAATTTCTACCAAATGAGAAACACAAGCGCCCACAGTTACTTATCTAATGAAACTTGACCAACAACGAGGGAATAAAGGCGTTCCCGGCCACTGTGAGAGTTTGAACCTGAACAGCAGAGAGGTTACCTCATCGTTCACTAATAGGAACCTGCTTGCTTTCTGTCTCTGGGAGGAGAAACCTTCAGACACTGTTCAGCCGATGTGATCTGCTTCAGCAGCACTCACATATGCTCTTGCAACACACACATCTTGCTCTCATGTGGTCAGTAATCAAGGGCCGACTCTTAGTCTGCCAGGACGACACTGATTGCTGTAAATGTGCTAAGATTAAGAATGTGAGATGACATAAGCCTCACACAAAGTAGTGCCAGCCACAGGCTGATCGGTTTCGCTAATGATAACTGTTATGACAAGAGGCCTCTGACTTTGGATTAGCCAACACTGGCTTATATAATCTGCATCAGTGCATCTCTGATTTCAGCCAAACAATAGCCACTTGTACCAAAGAGACAAATTGCCTGACCCTGTTTGGCCTCTCTGGCTGAAAGCACACATTTATTTGATGTCCATTGCCAATAATTTCTCATTCTCCAGTTCCTTTTAGAACCACTCACGAGAGAGCAAAACAATTTCTTGTGAGGAAACACTATTTGGAGCCTCCTATCGGTCCTATTCAGCCATAGAAAAACAAAAGGTGGATGAACCAAGAGGCCAAAATGCGAGACAAGAGTTCAAGGTGGGGACACAGAAGAGACAAGCTGTCCCGCGATGACTTGCTGTTTCTGCTCAGTATTCTTGAGGGAGAGCTACAGGTGAGGTGTATTTTTTATTCAGAAGACAGAAAGCATCGCAGCACCTCTACCTGCAACTTCCATTAAACGCTGAAGTGTAACTGTCCTACTCTTCATCCCTCCAGGCCAGAGATGAAGTAATCGCCGTCCTAAAATCTGAGAAGACAGATCCAACTCTACTGGTGGCACAGTATGGTTTTTATGGACCAGAAAAGGTGCTCTGTGCCCTGCAGAGAGACTCCCTCTGTGCCCAACGGGACCCCCCGCAGGATGTGTGCAAAAACCCAATTGCTGAGGTACCAACAGCCGATAGTGAGAAAATAGACACCATATGGGGTAGATGATCTAATTTAATGAGGAGAATACATTAGTGTCTCATAACAGAGCAGCTATTACTGCTGCTTGGTTGCACACGCTTGTTATTTGTGCTACAGGTGCTTTCTATGCATCTGCAGGGATTTAAAACCTGTAAATTGGAGGTTGTTTAAGTCACTTTTTCTTTTTCACTTTAGACATCACCAACACTCATACATTCAATGACTGTCCAAGTTTTCCTCATCAGACCAATCGGATCAAAGGATAATTTCCTTATCATACTGAATGATCTTATTTGGGACTGGATTCCAGAAGTAAAAAAGAATAAGCTTAAAACTGAAGCTTTCAAAAGCACAAGGGACCTCAATTTAAAAACTACTTTGCTGTCTTTCCGTGTCTCTGTGTCTTCTTCTCTTTCTTCCTCAGTTCAACCACTTTGTAAAAGCCCAGAAGCGCTCATCTGAACAGATGCTGGAGCACTTCTTGGAGGTATCTCGGTCTCATAACAGTGCTCTACACAAGCTTGAGGAGCAGGAGAAGAGCCACAGGGCTTCAATCCAGAAGAGCAGCTTCCTGACCGCTCTGCTGGAGCAGGATAGAGAGAGGTTGGTGCACTAAACCCTTGAGTTTCAGATAAATGCCTATGTAAAGATTTATTTTCTACAGCTCTACTACCAAATTGGTAGTCTGGGCTGAGGCTACCCTGCAGAAATATCTATGCCTCCAAGAATCCCTCTAATGTAAAAGTGATGAGGATTTACAGCCAGTGCAGAGGAGTCTGAGAGATTAAAGTCTTTCAGCACACTGGAACAAGCCAGATCAGAGCTCTGTGATGTTCACTTGTGCAGGCTTAGATACTTTTAGTAATGCTCTCCATGGCTGAGGGCAAAGGCTGCTGGCTGCTTTGTTTTTCTACCAACCCAGTGACCTCAAGAGTTCCTCCTCTTAGACAAAGTCCCTTACATCCTTGACTTGGTTGGACCTTGAGGCCAGCTTGGCTCTGTTCACTCTCACATGTAAACACATAGAGATGCACTCACATGCAATTACATGTATGGTCTAAATTGGCACCCTTCAACCCGATTCAACAGAACCGCACGGCAAAGGATGAAGCTGTTCTTTAAACAGAGTTAATGGGTTGAGGCTTTTCTGCTGGGTAAAAAGATTCTCTGAGTATTTAGATGTGGCCTTTGGGTTTAGCTAGGTTTGACATGAAGGTGGTTCAATTTGAAACCGTTGTGTTGAAGCTCCCAGTCGTCTCGGCTCATGTACCCTCAGAGTCCACTCTGTAATCTCGCTGTGTAGACTCTGGACCCGCACTGGGCTCGCAGCCTTGGGAGGAGACTAGTTGTCTGTATCTGTGTGCCAAAGTGAAAAACACTTTACTGATCCACAACAGGCACACACGCAATTAACGGCCCAAAATAGTCATGCCAGTAGTGATCAAGTTTACGAGAATCCAGTCTGTCCATATACAGAGTGGAAACCCAAAACATGCACACACAAAGGTTTGGAGGTTCATCTTGGTCTAATGATGATTAATACATGAGTAGACAGCGTGTCTGTGGTACAGGGTGAACCCTGTGTGGATCATGCATTCCTGACTGCATGAACAGAGGATTTTCATCTCCCTGCCTGCCCTCCTACATTAATCCTTTTCAGGAGCACGTGTTCAAGACACAGCACTCAAACTGACCAGATAAACAGAGGAGCTGACAGCGTAATGAAATTCTGACTGGCAAGGATGTCAACAAGTCTAATTTCTAATCCTTGCTTTGTTTCCTGATCAATCTGGGAGTCGATTATCAGGACAAGTTGTTTCAGCCGTCTTTCCAGAGGGTCAGACTTTTTTTGTCTTTTTGCTGTCAAACTGTACCATCAGGCTCTTTAATGCAAACTTCCAATCAATTTTTACAGAAACGATGATTTGCCTGAATGAATTCAAATTTCTTCCAAGACTTAATATTCCTCATATTTGTGTTCCCAACTGTGCTTCATTTCTTGGCACAAACAGGTTTAAGCTGAGTCACTGCTTGCATTTATTCACAGGGTAAACAAGGCGCTGCACATGGCATGGATACGCCTGTCCCTTTCATCTCCCTCTTCATCCAGTTTCTCTTCTATCCCGCTTTGCAGTAGCCTAAATATTAAACCGAAAGAATTCCCACTCCTACTCTTTTTCAACTATCTTTCAATCTCCCTCCTGTTTCTTTTCAAAGTGTGCGCTCTGAGCCAAGAGAGCCACTCAGCCTGGTTTCAAATCTGCAACCCCCCCCCCCTCCTTTTTTTTTTTCTTTTTTTTTTTTCACTGTCTTTTTCATCCTCTTGAAAAAGCATCTCCATGAGGTGCCATGTGTGGAGCAGATGACCTGTTTTAGCTGCAAAGTATATGCTAAATTCCAGTCACAGTGTATAATCACTTTATGCCACAGAATGATCCCTTTTGCGTGTCAGAAGATGATTACATCTGCACATCACAATGCAGAAATCTGGATGTTCCAACCTCAGCTATCAGGACATGCTCAGAGTCCCTGTGTGTGTTTCTTTTGGTGTGTCACCAGGCTGACAGCATCACAGGATTTACCGCACACACATGTTAAACACACAAGAGACATCCATACTCTCATCTGTTCACTGAAGTTCTGAATCATAAAGCCTCCACAGGCGCTGTCCAACCCCCATAAATCCCTTTTCAGCTCTATCATGTTCTCACTCTGCACTGATGTGGCCTTCTCATCAATACATCACCAATAAGAGCTCTGAAACCGCCAACGTCGAAAATAGTCTAATGCCATGCAAGCTCCTCTGAGAGTCTGTATTCATTGAGAGTTCGCAACTAAAGTTTGTAATAATCTAATCAGTTCAAGACAACTTTGACTCTATAATATTTCAACCTTTCTCATCAAAATTTTTTTTTAGGATTAATATCCCTTTTAATATGAGTGTAACAGTCCAGTTTATCTCAATCTGGATTAATCAATTCATTGGTTGAAAAGGGAGCCTCTCCAATTCTCTCTCTGATCTACCTTATGTCTTTTAGGATGTGCTTTTATTTTGAAATTCCTACCTGTTGCTTCGTTCATAATTTCTGTGAAGTACGTCTCATCATGAACTTTTAAACAATACTATGCTGCAAAAATTGTGTTATGTCTTATTTTCAGTCAAAATTACCGTTAGTCAAAATATCAGCCACATTCACCTGACAAGTCCGGAAAATGTCTTGTATTAAGATGTTAAAAGACAAAAATGATGACTGAATTTCTTCTAAAAAATGTCAAAATACAAGGAACAAAACAAATAGGTTGATTTCTTTTCCTCTTTGTGGGCAATTCAGGCACCATTCTTGATTGTGATATCTTGAAATATGATTTTTTTTCTGGATGTAAGGTAAATATAGCTCATATTAAGTTTGATGAGACATTTTCAAAAGAAAGAGACAAACACTTTTCTTCCTGGAGAAGTAATGGGATCAGAGGATAGTAGTAAAAAGTATTTGATGAACAATCAAAGGTTTATAGGAATCCATCAAATACTTGTGGAGGCATTTCAGTCATGTGGACCATCTAACCAACATGTGCTGGACAAGCTGAAGTTGTCGGCCCTAAAGCATTGTATTTGGTTGAAAATGGAAGAGGAAACATTTTGAAGATCCTGCTCTCAAAAAAAAGGACAAAAGTAAACTTGGCTATCCTGCAGCGGAAACCCACAGCTGTTCTGTCCATCCCTCACACTCAAATCCACCATCTGCCTGCTCGGCCAATAATGTGTCAGGAGAAGATGTGCATAAATTACTGAAGGAGTCTGGCAGTGCACCACTTCAGAGCAGAACCGCTGTTATGATCCCAAGCTGCTGGGCTCATTTATTAGCTGTACCAGGCATATGAGGTCAGCTGAGTCATTCCTTCAGTTTTATTAAAGTTGCTGATAAATGAAGAGAAGAAAGCCTGGAGCAGCTGCTTTTCCTTTTACATCTTCAGTATGGCTTCTCCCTGACCCTTCACGGCAATTCTCCGTACAACTGGAGGAGGATTTGTCGAAGGCAGAGGCTAAAAAAACTCAATATCTCCAAATTATACCCCTGGATGAAAATAGGAGGTCTGACAACAGCAGAGTGCTCCTCTCATATAAAGGGCCATGTTACATATTGGCTATGTTTGTGGGTTTTCTTGGAAAAGAAAAGCCTTTGAGGGATCGTTCATTCTTGTAATTGAGGACAAGCGCTTCAGATGCCAACTCCTCCTTGAATAGGAGCTGGACCTCATGAACTCTGGTTTGGGAGTTGGTCTGCAGAAAAGAATCCGACAGGAAGAAGAAGAAGATTTCTCTTTCGGATTCAAAACAAAAGACTGCCTCATCTTATCGAGTCTTTCTTTACTTGTTCATCATTGTAAAAGAAAATAGCTTTTAATTTCAGCCTCATCAACTAAAACACACATTTCTCTGCATTAATCCTACATTAGTGATTTCTATTAACCAAGCCTAGCCAGAAATCACTAATGCCCCTTAGTGAAGCACCATTACTGTTACCAAAAAGCATGTTCCGCAAAAGCTGAATCAACACATTACGTAATACTTGAATAAGACCGTAAATAGATGCTGAGTGGATTCTAGTTGAGAGTCATTGGGAAACAAAAGGAGTCAGGAGGAAATGCAATCAAGAAAGTGAACTCTGACTTTTAGAGACAGCCAGTCTTGTTATGGATCAATTAAAGGATTAAAGAGGAAGCAAACCGGGTACAGGGAAAAGCCTTACCTCAGTAAGCAAGGTGAACCGGAGTCAGGGACCTTAAATATCAAAGCTGCACAGCTTCTGATAAGGAGAGAGCATCCAAGGACAACCAACCACAAATAGAATAAGATTAAAAAAACTGAATTAGCCTTTTCTCGTAGCAATTTTTCCTTCTTGAAATAAAAATAAGAAACAAATGTCTAAACCTTCGCGATCATACGTGTTTTGATTGTGTGAAATCAGCAGCTTTATCTTGAAGCTTAGAAAAATGTCTTATACAAATCAGCAGCTATTTCTTAGAGGCAGATAAGAAGAACTAATTGCAGGTGAATTATTACGACCATAACCAAAAACAGCAGTTAATAAAAAAATTTAAACTCTAGCTTGCCCACAAGTCTGGAGATGGGTTGAGTCATGGTGTGAGAATATTCAAATAGTAGTTAAAAATAATAAAAAAGTTTATGTGACTTATCTGGAAGCTGGAGAAAAACAGAGGCTACTTCAGGGTCAAACAGTTCTACAAAAATATATGAAAAATGGTGTTAACAACAAAATTTGCAAGGTAAAACTATGACATAATTAATCATATCATATCCATTAGATTATTATAGTCAACCTGCCTACAACAATTCTGCACAACTGTTTGATGGATCTGGAATAGATCAACATTGAACACAGATCGTTTGATCTGGGATCAGTCTGTAGGTAAACTACACTGAATTTATCTGCAAAAGCATGGTTTGCAGTGACATTATATCTGAATTTTTTGACTTCAGGTCACACTACTTACTGAGCTTTCACGACAGCTTTTAGACTCTCCTGTGTTGTGAGCTGCTGAATCTGGGGCTGGAAGAAACTTTCATTAACCTCTACGGCATTGTTTGCACGTTTCTAAACTGACGTGAGTGCTTTGACAACGTGATCCCACCTTTCAGCGGAGAGAGATCCACAGGCATTAATGAGGCCTGCCTTCCACTGTGGTAAAAATCGTTGGCACTGTAGTCCGAGCTTTCACTGCTCTGTTTAGAGACATAAATGATCAGCACTGAGGTTCAAGCCTGGTGTAAAAATTCCTGAGAACATAAATGTCAAAAAGTTAAGTTTAAGTGGGTCTTTTTGGCTGTTTTGTAAATTCTTGAGTGATGACATCATGACACGGGGGAAATAGCTCTCATTTAATTGGAGACTAGATGGGCTGCCTGACAGAAAGAAATACCACCAGAGGTATTTTTCCCAGTGAAAGAGAGAACTTGGAGCCGGAGTGCTAGTAAATGTTCCCAGAGGGGAGCATTCGTCACACACAGACATACATGTTGCTCTTAATCGGGTTGCACTGGAAGTACGATCGTCCAGTCAGCTAAAACACATCCTTTCTTTTTTCCCATTACGATTGTTGTCTCTCTTGTTGTGACTGATGATATGAGCAGAGGGAATAATAACAGTATCATCTGTCATCCCTCCCTGCTCCGAAGATGTGACCTGAGTAATCCTTGAGGACGGTGAAAAATCAGGGCTATGAAAACAAATAGTCCTTTGTGTAAAAATGGTTTGGGAATTGGGAGAATGATAGAATGATAGAACAGAGGAGGAGGAGGAGGAAGGAGAGAGAGGGACATATGGATGTAATTGAGGGCGATGAACTGATGATGTCATCTTACAGTCAGGTTATCAAGCTCCAGGCAAAGGGGCTACAACTCACAAAACATGTCTCCTCTTAAATATGGGATCACAGTCTATGCACTCATTCGCGCACACACACACACACACACACACACACAAACACACACACACACACACACACACACACACACACAAATCACAAAGTTGGGTCCGGTACTTCTGCAGCATAATTAACTACGTTAACTCAGGCTAATCCTGCAAACTGGGAGAGTAAACCTATCCAGTTTAAGTTGTCATTGAAGCTTTTCTTTACACACACACACACACACACACACACACACACACACACAAACACACACACACACACACACACACAAACACAAATACACACACAAATACACAAACACACTCTGTCCTTCCCATTAGCCTCTTTGGCATGGCTACACAATGACCTCATCTGGAATGGGCTGAACTCCAGTAAAAACACACACTCACACTCACAAGCAAGCTCACACATGCACACACGCACACAGCAGCAGCAGAGCCTGTACAGCCCCATATAAGGACTTAGTGATGATGTAATGGGCGCCACTGACTGCGAGGGAGACTCGGTGTGCGGAGCACTTCTCATAATGTTTGGTTTTCCGGATGGAATGTCCACATCACTGGGATCTCCGGGAAAAAGAGAGGTGAAAGAGTAGAGACTTTTGATTCTCCAAGGATTTTAAAGGACAGAGGCCAGCAGCACAGCGCAGGTAGGATGACTGAAAGACTTGTAGAAAGATATAATGTCCACTTCCAAGGGTTTGATGGCATAAAAGTTACTAAAGGAGGGTTTCAGAACAAAGTTTTGGCAGTTCTGCTTTGAATTGAAAGACTGAATGAGTTGTGATCACACTTTACAAGGTGTCTTTGTAGCGTATTCAAAGGAGGTATATAGAGTCCAAGTTCAAAACTTTTTGCGCTGGAAACCCATCAGAACAAGGTTTTAGGTTTGTACAGGAGGATCACTGACAGAACTATACAAAACACAACAGGATTACTTCAATTTTCAGATCGCTCATCTGTTCCATTCAGAAGATTCAATGTCTGTGAGCTTTAAAAACTCTTTCATACATATTTTTATTTCTTAAAAGAAAATCCAAAGATTCTCTATATCTTGTACTTCTACAATCAGAAATGAAATGTACCTTGATACAGTTTAAATTTAACTCAAGCAGTTGTCATGATTTTTTTTCCTATCAGTTGAACTACTGAAGTTTATTTTTTTGGAGGCTAAAGGGTAGTTTCAACACCGGGGTATGAAAATGATGATTCAATGTTTGATCCTTTAAAATCTGCAATATAACGCCTTCAGGAACTTGCAAACTGTTATGAGAAGCTTAAATATCAATGCAAAAATCAGATGTGGATGGATCTCTTTAAATTGTGATGACACAAAATGCTCAGTGCACAATAAATTGATTCATCCATTGTTAGTTTGCATCTGGGGAAATGTAAGGAGTGACAGCATTTATGCAGCAGGTCGGTAATTACATGAAGAAGAGGGGGGGATTCCTGCCTCTCTTGGTTGTAAACGGAGTAGATTTGTTGTGCACAGGAGGGGGGCGGCAGGGTGCAGCATTGAGGGTACTCAAGGGTAGAGGAACCTCTTAATTAACACCAACTCCCTGCCAAGGGACCATCTGCTGCGATAGTCAAGAGCGCTGCAAGAAGAGTGCATAACAACAGGGATAATGCATAGACACATCTACATGTTTGTGTGGCAGAAATAGAAATGAGAGATACACAAAAACAGTACTCCAACAGTTTGAGGAGGGAGTCAAATTCTTTTGAAATGAAAGTAAATGTTTACGCTGGAAATACACAACCCGAAAAATTATTGGTGTTTGAAAAGTCAGGCCAGGAGGTTAAGTATAAACAAGAAAAAGTTCCTGGAAGCTGAAAGAGTCAATTGCATAATGAGGAGTCCATGAATCCTGTTAAACATCACCGTCATTTGTTTTTCTCTCTGCAGACTTCAGCTCCTCATCGCAAAGGAACGAGAGTACCAGGAAATAAAGCAAGAGAGGAGTGAAAGAGAAGCCGCCGCTCTTAAAGGCGAGCTGAACAAGCTGAAAGTGTTTGCACGGTTGGTGGTTCAGGAGCAACAGAGTCTGAGCGAGCAGCTGGAGGGGCAGCAGCATCGTGTCAAAGAGCTTACTGCAATCACCGGCCACATTAAGCAGCAGGTTGAAGCTGCTCGACCTGTTACGGGAAAACCAGAGCTCAGGTCTCCGCAGACTGAAGAGGAGCTCAATAACCAAAACACTATGACGGCCCCGAGTCTGCTGTCAGAGGTGGAGGTGCTGAGGAGGAGGGTGGTGGAGATGGAAGGAAAGGACGAGGAGCTCATACGCATGTGGGACCAGTGTCGGGACTTGGACCGCAGACTGGCAAGGGAGACCAGCTACTGCCGCAGCTTGAAAGTGGACGTGGATAAACTCACCAGCAGAATCAGTGAGTTGGACAGGATAGAGGAAGCTTTGGGCAAGAGCAAACAGGACTGCAATCTCCTCATGGGCAGCTTGGAGCAAGAGAGGGAGGTTAGCAAGAGGCTGTCAGCAGAGCTCAACACTCTGAAAGCTCGGGTGAAAGAGCTTGAGGCTGTTGAAAGCAAACAGGAAAAGAGTGAGGCGGTGATTCGACAGGACCTGACCAAGCTCAGATCACTCACTGTCGCTTTGATGGAGGACAGAAAGACGATGGCAGAGAAACTGAAACAGGCGGAGGAAAAACTCAACAGGAAAGAGGGCAAGAGGAACGAGCAGAGCAATCTGGCGACAGTGACAGAAAGACTGAAAGATGAGATGCAACAGGCTCTAAGGTGTAAGGCAGATCTGGAAGAAAGGATTAAAAGCATAGGGAAAGAAAAAGAGGAGCTCCAGGGTAGACTCATAGAAGAGGAGGGGAGGAGCAGGGAGCTGCAGAGTAAGATGGCGATAATGAGAAGTCGGTTGCAGGTGCTGGAGAACAGGAAGGAGAAAGAGGAGAAGTACGCGCATAGTTCAATCACCAATAACACAAACCATCGCCGCTGCCAAACAGAAGACAATAAAGTAAAAGAACTGACTCAAGAGCTCGACAGGCTGCGAAAGAGACTTCAGGACAAGGAGGTGCTGGAGGGAGAACTCATGCAAGTGGAGGGAGACTTTGAGTCGATGCAAAGGAGGTTCAGGGAGGAGGAGAAAAGATCCCAGGCTCTGACAGAGGAGCTAGAGGCGTCAAAGAGGGAACTTTCCAAGTATAAGCAGGCAGAGAAGCAGGATGTCAACCAGGAACACCTTCTCCTCTGTCGTCTTCAGAAGGAGCAGGTTAAATCCAGACTCTTGAGCAGAGAAGTGGATACACTGAAGGAGAAGCTGCAGAAGCTGATGGGAACTGAGGAGTCCATCTGCAGGGTCCAGACGGATCACTCCATGCTGCAGAGGAAGCTGACGCTGCAGGAGGGCAGGAACAGGGAGCTGGCCAAAGAGATGAAGGGGCTGAGTAGTGAGCTTGAAAAGTACAGACAAACCAGAATCCCTTCACCTGCTGCAAACGGGCAACACTTCACAGACCTCCATCAGACCACCAAAGAGGTTCAAACAGATCCAGATGACACCCTGCCGTCTTACAGTAAGAGAGTAGAGGAAGAAAACGAAGAGGATGAGGGAGTCTCGAACAGGAGAAGCTCTCTCGTCAACAATCTGAACAGCCTCAACTCTGCAAATAATCAATCAAGTAATGGCATTGATGTGCACCAATCGAATGGAGAGGTGATGATGTTAACGCATACACCAGGACAGCCTCTGCACATCAAAGTAACTCCTCATCACATACTGAACACAGCTACGCTTGAGATTAGCAGCCCAACCGGGGACACAGCCACGTCCTATACGAGCACTGCAGTGATTCCAACGACTGGAGCTTCACCCAAACAGAGAATCACCATCATCCAGAACTCCCCAGTGACTGCGAATACCAAAACCCCACCTTCAACCCCCGACCGCACCGTCTCCCCAACAATCTCCCGAGTACTGACTCCAAATTCCCCTCGCTCAGCAACACCAGACCACAATGCTTCCCCAATTCAGATCGTCACAGTCCGCACGTGTTCTCCAGAGCCGGCAGACATCGCCAATCAAACTTCAGTTTTCTGCAAAACACCGGAGCGGCAGAACAGCTGGCAGCATCAGAGGTCCAACAGTGTTGACACGAGCCCCAGTATCATCACGACGGAGGATAACAAGATCCACATCCATGTAGGGAGCCCGTACTTCCAGTCTTTGAACAATATGACCCACAGCATGCCGCAGCCTGTTGGGCCATACTATCTCCGGCACGAGCAGCGGACACAAGTGCTCACTAATGGCTGTCACGTCACGGGTGTAGGGAAAATAACAAGCAGTATCACTATATCTCCCGCTGCCTCTCCGGCTTCACATTCCTCTAACATTACAGTAAGTGGCCTTTGTGATTAGGGAGGTTTATTTCTGAATGTGCAATATTGGACTTAATGGCACAGCTCCAGATACTTAACACTTTCTGTTGACTTTCCTTTTTGTAGGGCCGACTTGATTTAGTTAACACGTCCTTTAACAACCTTTTACTGTCTGTTACATCTTTCCAATGCCTGTAATAGAGGGAAATATTACATTATGAAATATAATTACAATATTTGTATCCTGTCCCAGTTATGATTTCTTGCTCATTAAAAGTGTTTGTGTTGATCCTGTTTGTTCATCTTGAGTATTTTCTGCAGAGGTCTCACAAATCAAATGTAGAAGAGTTGGAATCAGAGAAAATAAAGAAAGAATGAGTTGTTTGATGTCTTTTTCCTCTTAGGGAGACTGTTTTTTCTTCATTAGCCTTGTTCTCATGAGTAAAGCTAAATTTACTGGGATGAGAAATGTTTGTATGTTTGCTTAGTTTGAAGGTTAACTCACCCACACAGCTGTAGTCCTCTCCAGTATGTGTGTGTGTGTGTGTGTGTGTGTGTGTGTGTGTGTGAAACCACCTTCAAATATGCACTGGAAAACTCAGCTCATTTCTTCTGACACAATAAAACTTGGAACACCTTAAGGTGGCAGGTTTTATGACGGTTGGATTACGAAGCGCGTTAGCTATTTTGAGTGCCAACTATAAACCTTTAATGGAATAATCAGACCCCTAAATATTTGACATTAATGCCTTACATATGAGGTGACTTTACATGCACAAAATACATCCCATTACAGGTCATTTTTGTCTCTATATGCATGCCCTCTCCTACCGGCGAACAGATAAAAGGTACACTTTCTCACAGCAACATTTTACAGCAGATTGAGTCATAAATAGCTCTGCTGATTTGATTACACTGAAAAAATTTTCTGCTTTATTTAAGCCTAGTAAAAGCTTTTATAGCTGTGAGTCTCTGCAGCTTTGAGGGATGTTAAACACTGAGACTATAACATGTAAGGAAGAAAGCTGGGGCCTTTTGACATGGAAAGAATGAGCCAAATCACAAAAGGTGAGTACACTGATGAGGAGCAGTGATTGTATTTTGGAGAGATGTACCATTCTTACATCCAACTCTCAAACATGAGGCCATAAAGAGGGATTACTTCAGCAGCACATGCATGATGAAGTAAATTTAAAATGACAACTGACTGAGTCATGATTAGCTATAAAACATATTTTTTCCGAGTATTAAATATTGCTCCCTAAAACTACAAGACCTTCATATGTTCAAATAATCCCTACAGGGTCAAAAAGATCCTATTAATTTGAAAGCTGTACAGAAAAGCAGCTCATGAATCAACTTTACACAGATGCAGCCAAGTGAGAAGGTATCTGACACCTTTGGAGGACACAGTAATACGTCCTGTGGTAGGAGAAGTAGGCAGAGCCCACATTACAGATATACATAATGACAAACACAGACATGCATTAACCAAGCTGACATCATCTGTTGGCAAAGCAGAAACCAGATGTGATATCTGATGACTGAAGTCTCTGACAGAGTCCTCATGAGCCGAAAGACACATCAGCTCATCATGCGTCATACTGTTTCTCACGAATCTCCCTCATTCATAAGAATGACTTCAGATTGAGCCCGATCTCTACAAACAGACTTCAACTCCTGTTTCCATCGTCTCATTTCACAGTCGGCCTTGGAGCATTTTCTGTCAAGCACCTCGGATGGAAATGAGAGAAAGATGTGATGTTTGTCAGTCAGCGTGCCGGGACGACCTAAGATAAACAAATGCTCGAATTTTCCTTTGGTGTTTTTCAGCTTGGCCAAAGTCCTACACCATGCAGTTAATTCAACACATCACCAACAACTTTCTCCGATCTAGCTTCACTCAACTTGAAAAAAGGAGATCGCACTCAGTCATCACATGGAGTTACCCTGAACATACATCATGGAACCAATAACAGACACGGACAGTCTGCTGAAATCGTAATATCTGAAGGCAGTGAAACACATTTCAAAGTAAAACCAACACAACTGAGGGCAGAACTAGCAAACAAGACAAAACAGGACCGTTTAAATTACTTCTTATTGTATCACTTTCACATTATAAGGGCGGACAAGAGTCGCCTATAAACTACAAAAACTGATGTCTGAAAAAGTATTTATCTCCGATAAGACTAGATATGAGCCTGACAAGTCCAGGTAATATCTTATTTCAATATATAAATTTTCAAAATGATGTCCCATGCAGATTCATCTCTGCTTTACTCTTTACAAGCAACTCAAGCATATTTTGTGTCATTTATTTTATTGAAAAAAAACAATTTCTTAACTCTTCATGTAAATGTGGCTGATAGATACAATGAGCCATTACTTCTTTGTGGTGTCAATTATTTCAATAAAAATATTAAAAAAGGTCAATAAGTTAAACTTTTTGTACCATAATACAGCAATAAAAATCACTACTGATAGAATATTCAATTTATCTTATTCAGATAATTTTATTGCAATTTCTTCAAAGGAAAGTAATTTACAGCTCTGTTATGCCTCTAAGTTTGTTGTTCTCTCTCTGCAGGTGATGTTAACTGACTAATCAGATACACCTGGGCTTGGTGCTCGGAAATCTAGTCCCAAAGTTTGGAAGACGGACTAAATGACGTATGGCCATCTCAGGCTGGGGATTTTATGTTTTATTTGTATTTATCTTGTTTTGCTGAATAGAGCTTCAACACTTCTTTGAATAGCAAAACCAGGTCAATGACTCCTGAAGTGCATTAGCGCCCTCTGTCGGGAAGCTGAGGACATGAAGCTCTCACTGGTGTTAGAGTTGATGAGTGTCGGAGAAAATGTGTACAGTTAAACATGGCAGAAAAGGCTGACTCTGAGCTTCAGTCGATGGTACAAAGCATAAAAAATCATTATAAAGCAAACAGCAAACAGACAAATGTCTGTTCCAGTACATGTCTATGTGTCCCACGTATAAACATGCTCACACACGCGCCCACGTGTTAGCAAAACCTGCTAATAACAAGCAGTGTGGCAAGCGCTACACTCCCTCATCAGGGAGAAGAGTAGCAACATATCATAGAAACAAGTATTGTCTTCTAGTCCGTACATATTATGGGAACTGTCACCGTAGGTAGAAGAAGTTAGAGTGAACAAATCATAAGATACTGTTGTAAAGACAGCGTTAGCATACAGCTAGCCAGCTAGCGGCCAACCGGCAAATCTTCTAACCCAGACACAGTTCGCTTCCGTTTATAAAAGTCTCAAAAACACTCAGAATAAAGACATAATAAGTGGGCAGGTTACCTGAACTCCCCTCATGTTTCCACCACTCTTCGCCCAAGTCATCTCCCATTTTCTGCTAACAGTTAGCTGCTCCGATCCAAATCTACCGCTGAGGGAATGAGCCGGGGGTGTGTTCAAGGAGCAGCACATGGAAACTGTCTGAGAGCGTTCATGTGACAGGAAGGTGTCTTTAGGTTCTGTAATGCCACCTGTCTCATATTTGCTGGAATACCCTGTATATTGAGTTATATTGCTTTGATTCATTGGAAACTTCAATTCTCCCACACTGACTCTTGTAAATTCAGCACTTTACAGATCCTAGATCAGAAAAAACGCCATTGACAGATCATGGTCCAATCACAGTCAATCATCCAATCACAAGCACCTTAGCACAAACGCGCAAAGTCATGAAAAAAGCAGGAAAAAAAGAGCCACACAAAGTTAAGGTAATGCGTAGTGTTGTCCAGTCGGTTTGGCAAAAGTAAACATGGATAAACCTACAATAAGAGGAAAGACTGTGCAGGTACAACCAACAATGGGAAGCAAGGAGAGACATTGCTGCGGAGTTTTCAGTCGGCAGGTGAAAATGACCTGCATGTTTCTGCAGAAATGCACAAGAAGGCTACGCTTGCAAAAGGTGCAACCAGTATCGGTGCGTTCTTCGTTATCTACAGCAGAAAATGATAAAATTGCAGCTTGTTAAGCCTCATTTGTGTATCATAGGTAGAACACTCAGCTACGACAGTATGGACTGCCTGTTCAGGCTCAGTGGTGTCCTATGTCATGACTCAAATATTCAGAAGTAGATTCAACTGGGAAGACCAAAAGCAGAGATGATTACAATGACTGTTACAGGATCAAAGACTGTGAGACATTTTGGATGACCTGTCTCCAGAAGGTGAGCCAATCTTCATGCTCACACCACCATGGCACCACGCACCTTTTGCATATAGTAGTGAGAAAGTTGGCAACCTATATATCTAGTCAGATTAAAATATTACATATCAGTGTCTTGCACATTTATCCATCTAAATCGTTTAATTCCTCATTCTTTTATATTCAAAAGAGCTTTTTGTAACTATGATGCAGAATCACTGCATCACATATTTTATCATTGTACACATTTTACTACTTTCTTCTTCCAAATAATATATTCGCTGTGGGTAAGTGATCATTATCTCATTTAATGCCAATATTATTTTAATACATATCAAATATGTTAAAAAATAACA
Source organism: Thalassoma bifasciatum (assembly GCA_008086565.1). NCBI lineage: Eukaryota > Metazoa > Chordata > Actinopteri > Labriformes > Labridae > Thalassoma > Thalassoma bifasciatum. The sequence goes on along the minus strand of RPOG01000273.1, from coordinate 383,800 downwards.
GAATTCATTCCAAATGTATTGATTTGATGTTGTGAATAAAGTTCACACCCTCTTTTTTACATTAACAAATGAGACAAATTAATGCATCTTAAAATAACAAGGATCTTGTGTTTTTCTTTATCTTATTTAAAACTATATGAAAAGCTTTAACAAACGTGAATTGGCAGTATTTCCCAATAAGTTAAAAAAAAGAAAATGTAAGACTGAAGAAGCAAATTTGAAGCCATCTTGAAGTTCACCCCTTCATAAGTTGCTCTCCATCAGCTTTACTGTTTATCAGTCTGGGTTAGTTGAAAACCTCTGTCTCCTAATGGTGTTTGATGCTGAATCTAATGAGGACACATTTAGGGACATAAAATCACGGGTAGGTTGAGATTATCATTTAAGAGAAGCAAATAAACTCCCTCCCTCAAACATATAAGTGCACAAAAGACCTCATAGGTTTGGTACGAAATAATAATAGCAGGTTTCTTTTTTCTTTTGTACATTTTGATTCATGCCGAGATCATTTTGTGTAAGTATGACCTCAAATATTCACCTTTTTTATGCATTCATTTTGTTCCATAAATGATGATAAAGATGTTTTTTTTACTCATAGTGCAAACCACAAAAACATCTTCTGTTATTATGCTTTGGGTTAGACACTCTTCTTTTCCAACACAAAGAGGAGGAAAGACAAGACAAAAGAGGAGGAGGAGGACGTTTTTGGAATAGTGCCCTCTTTTCTGCAGCTGTAGCAGAGAGGAGGGACAGGTCCTACGAGAGTAATTGCACGTTTTTTTTGTGTTTCTGCCGAAATCACACATTTCTGGCTGGCTGATGCAATGAGATGTTTGATTAAAGCTTTGCTACATAAAAAAATGCCACTGATTACTGAGGGAAATTATAAAGGGTTCAAATTGGTTCTGTGTTGTAGCCTTTCAAAAAAAAGAGGGAAGCAAAACAAATCAAGAAAGAGAAAGGAAGGATGCAGTCAACACATGGCACTGCAGTCTGCCAACATTCAGGCAGGACAATGAAATCTAAATGGCAGCTTTGTATGTAATTAAGCATCATTCCTGTAAAACACAAGCCTCCTCCTCATTTTTTATTCTCTCTGTTCATCATTTGGCTGCGTTTTCATCAGGAACAAGAAGACAGACCCCAGGGAGGCTTGTGAAGTCGGCCTGCTTCTGTGCCTGTAAACAACACAACTCAGAGTTCGCTTTGAAAACTCTAAAAAGTCTTAAATCAGGTTGGTAAAACTAAACACTTGACATCTGAAAATTGTATCTGCTTTAGACTGGTTATATTAAATGAAAAGGTGTTGATTTTGTGGAGTCTGATAAACAAAAGCAGAAACTTGACCTCACTTTTGGCCCTGAGGAAATAGCTTTAGCATTCTCCACATTTCTGAAATATATTTTGTGATTTAAACTATAAATCTATTTATCATGAAATCTATCCTCAGTTTGCAAAACAGTTCCTTACATAACCCCATGTTAAACCAGTTTTAACACCCACATTTCACCACCTTTAAATGAGATAAAAGATTTAAATAAGTCTTTTTCTTAGCTGCAGGTAGGTGGAAGTTGTTACCTTATGACTGATTTGAAGCGTGGGTTTGATCTTATCTAATTCTTGGCAAGCAAGAGAGAAAGTGTGTTTCTAAAAATAAAAAACAACTATGCATTTAATCTCTTCAGATTTTATAACCAATCGCCTTAACTGACCTTTACTGAGGAGGCATTATGTGAAAACCTGAACTTAAAAAGAAAAGTACAGAAAAGGATTGTGAAAATTTGTGCATACAAAGACGTTTAAAAAGTTGTAAAAAGCTAAGACAGAAATGGATGTGGTTATAATTAAAGGCGGACAGCTGTCTCTTCGGGCCTCTGTGATTGCACACTGCAGAGCATTGGTGTTAATGTGTTTATTTTGTTGTAAGCAGCTGTTCCTTCACTTCCTCATTTTAATGATCACAAGAAGAAGATGTGGTTATTTTGGTTGCCATTCTACTTGTTTTACTGCGTTTTTTTTTTCCAGCTGAACATTGAGAGAGGGAGCGGACACAGACTAATTATGGCTTTGGAAATGTTTGGCCCTAATTACCACACATCCACAAAGGCATCTATTTCCTACAATGTCTCATGCCATGCATTTCACTGTGATAAAAGTATCCCTTTGCTTATAGCTCAGATGTGCACAGGGGCGCCTTTGAATTCCCTCTTTTGTTTTACCCATTGTAGGAAACACCATTCAGTTCGGGCTCATTGTTTTTGCCAGCTTGAGCAGCACTGAGATTATCGGCCTTCTTTCCAAACCAGGAACCAGATTACCTGTGCAGAGCGAGGTGGAATTTATTTCTTTTTGTGGTAGCACAGCATCGTCAGACCAATTCATAAATACAAATTAGTTTGGCGTTTCAGTTTATCCCTAATTCCAAGTGATGCTTCCAAATATGCACCAACCCAATGCGTCAAGATGCAAAGGTTGTGAGTTGATGGGAGTGGGCCCTGACTGACGTGAATGACAGGTGGGCACCCTGTAGCTGTCTGCAAAGCTACTAAAGGCCCGCCTCTTTATCCCATCACAGCTCACACAAAGCTAGGCTGAGTCTAGTTTTTTAATATGGTCTCTGACTTTGATGAGCATCAAAACTCTTCATCATAAACAAACTAATGACGTCATTTAGATTACATCCCGTATTATAAAGTCTATTGTTTTGTCCTTGTGTGATAAGTAAACTCTAACTCAAGGAGAATAAAGAATTTAAGAGAACAGCCCTCCTGATTTTAATGAGGCATTAAAAAACAAAGAAATGATGATTCAAATTATTATGAAAGAAAAATACTGTATCTGTCGTGTCCAAATGCCAAACTAAGAACTTAGGGTCAAGAAAGAAGTCAGCGTTCTGACAGCAAATATGTGACCAAGAGAGAATAAACAGGAAGTAACCTTGAGCTTTCTAAAACTTCACTTCATGTAACTCCCTCTGCAGGTCTGCGAGTTACAACTGTATTCATGAGCATCTGGCTGAGGCTGACCTGAATGGAGATGTGCTGAATTCTTAACATCACAACAGATATTTATCTCTTAGATCTGCTGTCTTTCTTGGTTCTAGTTGTCAAGGCCTTTTGTTGGCATGGGCGTTAACTTTAGCATAATACATGGCTTTAATGAACAGTGTAATAAGTCAGTGTACGTTATGTGTACACTCAAAGGCTAAATGTGACCGGGTGGGATGAGATCAACAAAAGCAAACCTTCTCTGTACATGTGTCATAAGGTTAGACAGTATCTCGGAGCACCCAGCGCTACGGTGAAGGTCCCAGTCTCTGTCAACCTCACCAACTGTCTAACCACATGGGTCAGGCTGCACCTGATGGAAGTTTCAAGGTCGCTCACTGCGGCGTGTTGTGAAGTAGAAACGACAGCTGAGGTTGCGTCTTGGCATGGTGCCCGATTGGATCTTTAAATTAAGTGCAGACTTTTCAAATCACCGTTGGGTTGGTTCAGTTGACTCAGGGTTCATCTTCAAACTTGTGAGACTGCTGCTGATGTGAAGCTGTTGCATGTCTGTTATCATGTTTAAGTGAAGGCAGGAGAGAGAAAGGACTGCAGGAGACATGAGTCGACTTTCCCAAATTGTAAACATGGATAAAAAAAAGCAACAATGCAGGGTGTTCACACAAACATGAACATTTCAGACCACTACATATTTAGAAATCCCTGAATCCATTTGTAAACTTATCAAAGGGATTTTTTTTTTAAGTAGCACCACATCCTCACAAAATCTTCAAATGATCTTCATAACACTTGCTGAAATGATGAGATGATTGTATGAGGATCTACTCGCTGGTTTATGACACATTGGAGGGCCTCAAACACCAAGGTCTGCCTATAGCTCCACCCCCCGATAGGCCTCTTAGGGGCTGACCAGTCTAAGGGAAGGGGGTTTGTGAAGTAGGATGCCTTAAAGAGATAGCAGCTAACACAAAGTGTGTCAGAACGAGGTTGAAGTCATGTTTTTTTTTAAATGCCAGTGACAGAAATATAGGGATTTTTTTTTTTCATGAGCTGTAACTTGTGTAAAGATACTACAGGGGCACCAGAAGAATTGTTTAAAGCCTAAAGAAAAAAAACACAATACCCCAATAAAATCGTAATACTCCAAATGTGGAAACTTCAATTTTATCCAAGCTTTAGACTTCCCACCAAGATTTCACAATCCCAGTAATAAACCTCTTTGAAGGTTTTTGCCCTAAAATTATCTTACATATAGGTCAAACTGAAAATTTTCACATAGACTGAATTTTGTGCCGAGGTTGTTGAGTTTGGGGGCATTTTAAAGCCTCTAAAATGAGGAATCATTGGGGATATGAAAAAAAGAACAATTTTCTTTAAGGTTCCCATAAGGCTTTGCTTGTCTGTGTTACATGCTTAGGTTTTAATTTAAGGTCAGAATTTTTGAAAAACTGTTTAACAACAAGTCATTCAGTATGATCCAGGCTGAAAGTTAAACCCATGAAATCCTCAATGATTCATTGACCACAGAAGCACTTGTGTCAGAACTTTTTGCACAGTTGCTATTGTTGACCTTTGTTCTGAAGAGATCATACATTTTAATACCAAATTTGTCTTCACATTCACACCTTTTGTCTTCAGCAGATGGAACAGACTCTCAGACCTCTGTGGACCCAGCTTGCCAAGCCTCTGCAGTGTGTGCAGAATGACATGACGCCCTGTTCGCTTTCTAATTATGGTAAGTGACAGAGTGATTGTTGTAAGCTGCAGGACTGACGCCGTTAAAAGGTCAAAGGGCCTCCCACACGACGAGCGCTGTAGCATCATATTTTTTTCATGCCAATATGTACGTCACTAAAGGGACACAGGGGCACAAAACAAGGGGAAAGGGGACCTCTGGGTAATGCAGCTGTCAAAGAAGACCTTGCTGTTTGTGTGAGGCTATGTGACCTGGCACAGAAGAAGGCTGGGGCAGGTGGAGGAAGAACAAACACCTGTTTTATTGACTAAATGAGAGAAGATGAACAGAATATAAAAGCTGATGCAATGGACTTCTCCTTCTGCAGGAAAGGGTCATGCCTGTGACATAATGTTTACATCCTCTAGCATGAAAAACGCTCGATATTCAACTACAATTCAAAACAAAAGAACAAACTGAAACAAATTCAAAAAACACCAAAATTGTTCCTCGATCCTCTTCAGCTGCACAAATCTTCTGGGGTATTGTCAAACTATCAGTTGCTATCAATAGAGATTGCACAGAAACTCAGTATGCATGTTCTTGTATTAGAGTTCAGCTTTGAAAAGACCAAATGCTTCACTGCCTGTCTGCCTTTATCGATCCTCAGTCAACAATGGAGAGTTGACATTTCCACAAACCTGATTCGCTCTGTTGTTCTGCACTGCAAATTCCTGTTCCCTGTTATGAGGCCGAACAATCCACCCGTGACTTGTAGTGAGGCAGATGGGACACTGAGCTGAATCTGCTACTGTAGATGGACGCTGGAGGTCACTGTCATGTTTTTTTTTTTTGTTTTTTTTGTTTTTTGGACATCATCATAGCATCATCACTCAGGATGTCCTCACAGAAGACTGGAAAGTAGTGTTTCTACAGATGATTGCCAAAGACGTATGACTATTCGTGTTACTTTGGGTCATTATGTGCTGAAAATTCAGATTTATTATATATAATGGACATTTACCGTGTTCATCAGTTTTATTTAGATTACAAGACACTTTGTCAGGAACAGCAAATCCCACCATGAGTAGAGACTTTTGCAACAAACTATTACATATGTTTTTTAAAGTGTTAAAATCTTAAGGCCCGAAGATTACACCAATCCAATTTTGGGTTTCAGCCTTGGAGCACCTAATAGTAAAAAATAGATTTTGAACTAGTAGATTTTGAACCCCAAATTCTTTGTACTGAATCCTGAGGGAAGTTATTCTGAAAGTGTTGAACAATTTTCTCTCACAGTGGCTCACAGAGAGATGATTCTCGTCACATTTGCACCACTGACTCATTTTACTGACCTGTTGATTAACCTCATCAACTTATTCATATTAAACAACTTTTTTAGTCACAAGTCCTGGCTTTTTTGACTTTATTCAGCCAGAAAAGGACAGTGGACAGGTCAGGAAACAGGGCGAGAGTGGATTTTATGAAAAGGGCCAAAGTATGTACTCAAACCCAGAGAATGCTGAGTGAGTGGACACTCTGACTTGAATTAAAGCCAAAAAGATTTGTTGCTGTTACAGACACATCTGATGGGATTTGAGCCATACCGGCTGTACCAGCACCCAAAAGTTGCACGACTTTTTTTGTGTGTGGTGTCCCCATATCAAGTTCTTTTTTAAAAAAACATGTGCCTGCATCAAATTTAAAAAAAGCAAATATTTTGATGGAATATTTGTTCTAATCTATTTGCAAACCATCAAAATCTGTTTTTATCAACACTTTGCACACCACCCCAACTCTCTCAGTCTTGATGTTTTACTTTATTATGCAATGAAATATTCACAATTTCAATGTTTAAACCATAACTTTAAGGTTTTTAAGGATAGCACATTATTGCCCATCACATATTATGATATAAGCAGACTGTTTACTCCACATTGAATAAGAATATCTGCATAAATAAACACAAATGGACGTTGTTTCCATCAATGCATAATTTCCAGTAATCAAAATCATGAAAAATGGATAAAACCTGGAGCTCTCAGGACAGCTCGGCTCTCAACCCTGCACCATATACTTTATGTAAATAAGTAATCAGTCATGAATACGTGAGCTTAGTGAGATAACACATATGGGGGATAAGATAGGGAATGAAAGAATGAGGAGAATGCAAAGGAAAGAGAGGAAAGGGGGGGTTGAGTTTGACTTGGAGCAAAGCAGTAAGAGGGTAAGTCAGGATGTCTCGCAGGTCATGAATAAAAGACGAAAAGAATAATTTTTGGTGTTTCGCAGCCTGGTGCAGAACGTCACAGACTGGATATCAAAGAGATTAGTAATATTGAGCTACACTTCTGCATTCTTTTTCTATTTTTGTTTGCATTTTCTGTTTCTTTAACCCACGTTGTGACTACATTGAACATAATTACGGTTGCCGTCTAGGTGAAGTCTCTAACGGTGGATTTGCTTGGTGTAAATTAGCTCAGAACCCATCCTAGGAGAAGCTTAGCTCGTCTCTAATGCTCTTCTTAACTCTCTTTCTCTCTGTGATGTTATCAAGCATTCCTGCTACATAAGGACATCATGTTCTCATCAGAAAAGGGAAAACTGACTCTCAGAAGCCCTCAAAAAACCCAACTTTCAGCAGCAAATACTGAAATACAGGCATGTAATAGGTGAGCTTGTTGTGTTGCAGGTCTGCCGTGTTAGAGAAAAGAATTCCTGTCTGTTTCTCCATCCAATAATGAATCTTGAAGGACGGTACAAGAATGGAGGGAATCCTTTATACATACGGCAGCAATTCATTTTCTGATCTGTGAGCAGATACGGGCTGTGAGGAACAGTGTTGTGCTTTCTAAACAGATGTTCCTTTGGGGGAGATTTGTCTTGTCACTGTTCTTTGCAGGTCCTCGCAGCTTATTTCCATTTTACAATCAGTCTGTGAGCAGCTGTGTCCATTGATAACAGAGTGATGTATTTGTCTGTAATTGTACTATGATGGGAGGATACATACAGACACATAACTGTACATGCTAATTCAGAGTGACTGCTATCTAGTGTTAATATTCGATGAATGTTATCTGAACCCATGCGTTGAGATGTTGAGTGCCATGCAATATTCATCCGTTCCAATGGAAAGTATAATTTCATCATCTGTGTACCTGCAGTAAGCTTCTGTTGCAGTGAAAGAGTTCAAAACTCTTCAAAACAAAATCAACCGGGAAGATGTCACCAGGCTCATCTTAAAAACTGCATTTATTTTTGTCATCTAAAAGTGCAAATTCTGGGATGGAGTAAAAAAAGTGAAGAATGAGATTAATAAGGAGACAAAGAGGTGATGTTGAGTCTTTGGGAGCTCTTGGAGTTCTTGGAGTTTAGTTATATACTTATTATTTTATTCTGAGCTCAAAGCTCAGCCATGAAGAATGATGATGAGTCATGCGGTTGTTTTTGAGGTTTGACTTCGACTACACTTAGCATTTGATAAACTCAGGGAATGTGAGAATAATCCAAAACGCTGAATCCCCCCTTTGAACGAGGTCATTTCTGCTGGAAGAGGTCTCTCAGACGTCATGTCGTGAAGCCGCCTGGCATCATGGGAGTTGTTGCTGGCTTTATTTAACAAAGCACCACTGATGATGAAATCTAACTGACGTGTTCAGGCGGGAACTGTGCTCACAGATAAGGTTAGGTATCAAAGTTTTATCCACATTATACATTTAGACTGATGTTCTTTGAAATTTCGTCATATTCTCGTGAATTTTTAAAAATGGGTAAAATAGTTTGCCAAGTTCTTTCCTGGCTCTTTTTTCTATTTGGAATGTGTTCCCAAACAAAAATGAACACTAGGAAAAATAAGAAATAAGCAAGAAAGGAGAGAACAACTGCTTTTTACTAACTCAGATTAAAAGGAAACAATAGAAATGAAAAATGGTGTTTTTTCAATCTTGGTTGAAACAAAAACTGAGTTAACAAATTTGAAAATATATCAGGATAGTATTTTGTTGTTGAACTTCTTTTTTCCTGTTTGATCCTTTAGGAAATAACTAAGGATGGGATTCAGTCACATGCCACTTAAGTCAATGTGCTGAATTTCAAAATAGAAGCTCCTGGACTGAATAGAGTAAGACAGTTCCCAGGGCTTTTATTTTTAATTTCTATGCTTTGACCACTGTGTAAGGTGACCATACATCATTCTTCTTTAATCCCTTGAAGTAAAAAGGTTTTTTTTCTTTTCAGGCATTGAATAATACTTAGATGAAAAATCAGAAGGAAAAGTTACCTATAGCCCGAGGTTCCTTCACTGTACAACTCTTCATGCCAAAGACCGGATAGACAACATTAGGACTTAACCTCTTGAATTGCAGTTTTGATGTGTCTGTGTTATATTCATGACTTGTAACAGCAGTGATTTCAGATTGAGTCTTATTTTTCTTTTGCACTGCAGTTTGATTATTTTGGGGAGAGTATTTTGTTTCCTTCAATCATCTTTTGCAAACAGCTCCATGTGAAATCCCTGATATCAGATTTTGCATCAAATCTAATTTGAACCTTCCTTCCTCCTCCTGCTGTGGTGTAAGAGAAGGTCTTTATGGATGATAAAAGATACCATGCTGCAGCTCTGGCAAACTGTAACTAATCATGTCAGATTAGTTTCTTGGCTTGGAGGGGGTGCAAATGGAGAGAGGGAGGCTTGGCAAAGACTGTGGAGAAAATGATTTTAGGGGACTGAGTTGGTGTTTATTTCCCCCTCAGCAACAATGCAACGGCTTATTCCTGATGCCACCAGTAGATGGAGCTGAGATCCTCTCAGAGCTGTGGGATGGGTCTGCAGAATGTGTACATTTATGTGTGCATTTGTGCATGTGTGCAGCACGTGTGTGATTATAGGCATTGATTCTTCAAAGCTGAGACACTCGGCTGGTGTCTCACCGGCTACATGAGTAGTACTTATTTTCTACACAGGCTTAGCTTGGTATATTCTTCCTGGCATCATTAATGTAGAAGAGGGCGCTGATTTAACCACAGTCTTCTGATGTTCATGTACATTTCTGTGTCTCTTCTTTCACCACCAGGATGTCAGGCTGCAGAAGTTTCCCTCTTTGAGCTGTTTACTTTGTTGGAGGTCAGAGTAGGACAGGACCTCGAGCTCAGAGGCAGACTTCTTAAAGTAGCGTCTCTCAAGGCCCCTGCGGTGAACTGGCACTTCAGATGCTGTGTTCAGGGCCGAGTTAGGGGGTTAGTTCTGCTCACTGGGACCAGAGTTGGCTTTTGAGGCAGGGCGGGCACGTCTCTCGCTTTCCTATCTGCCTTTTTGCCTCATATTCTATCTCCCTCTCTCATGCCTGCCCCAGTGTCTGCTCTCCCCTCTCTCTGTGTCCCTCTTTAAGTTTGCCTATCAGCCTTCTGGCCCTGAGGAGCATCTGTGCCCCTCCTCATTCCCCATATGCCCCATGCCTTTAAGCCTGGCCTCCAACACTGGAGCCAATAAGTAATTCATCAGCAACATGAATTAACAATCCTCTATTTTCCATCACACCAACAACCTGATGGTTGATATCGCTCCTGACCTGCTTCTGGTTTTTTGCTTGTACATCACACAAACACCCAGAGAAGTCGAGACCTATTTGTGTCAAAATAGGGAGTTAGCAACAGGCAACATATGGAGCAGGAGGTCTAGACTTCAATGCCGGAAAGCAGATATCCCGGTCCTGCACTGTAAAACATTTAAAAGTCTTCCTTAAAATTTAATTTCTGGTTTGTTCAGATAAATATTTTCATATGAAAGCCAAAAGTTACAGTCAAAGAGTTTTTGTAACTCAACTATTTACCTTGACGTGTCTTGACCACAAACTCCCTTCAGTCTTCCTCAAAAGAGTTACATGATGTTGTTCTGACTCTACTGTCAGATAATGTAGAGATGCTCGGATGTTCTACCTGAAGCAACAGGATGATGACGCCCCCTGTTGTTTGAGTGTCTTAGGTCTTAGGACAGCAACTTTGGTATAAGTCTGGGGGTCTCGTGGTCTGCCCACTTCAGGTAGGACAACCAAACCTCTATAAATTAAGTTACAGGTAATTCACAATGTCCCGTGACTTTGCTGAGAGAGACTTCAGGATGTTTGTTGTTGAAACATGTTGGGGTAAAAACACAAATCACACTGGTCTTGGTGTCTTTGTGATGTCGATTATTCTCCAAATTAACTTCTATAGAATATTTTATTTAATTAATTTGTGTGTATGAAAACCAGAATGTTACATACTTACTTGCTTGACTCCTGCAAATTTCTTGCTCCATTTGTGAGATCCCAAAGATGTGAATCTTGCAAAATTGGAGAGCTTTCCTTTGTCGTCATCAAAAAACATTGATGTCGACTACATGAGATGAAGCAGGTTATGCCAAGGCAAAAGTTTTGTAGTTTAGCAGATAATATGATCGCCTCACTCACTCACCTCAAAGCAAGCTGCTCAGGTAGAATAACAATATTTGGGAAACCACAGGCAGATTCGTCAGAATTTATCTGATATTTTATGATTGAATGAACCTCTGCTGGTCCATTTGATCATAAGTCATTACAGGCTCTCCATGCTGATTAGCTGTTTTAGCAAAATTGGCAAAGATGGGCATCAGCTCCTCTCAATTTACATAATTTTCTTTGCCTGACAAGAACTTGTATCTGCACACATCCTTACATAGATTTCAATTCACTTACCCAAATGATTTTAATTGTGCTTGGTATAAACAGCATGCTTCTGCCTCAAATGGATGCACTTACTGAAGATGTTTTAGCCGTCTCTCTAACCAATTGGATGTTGTCACACGAGCTGAAACTGCTGTGAAACTTTAAACTCTTCCTTGCGCTCATTACCTTGTTGCATTTATGTCCCAATGTCACCTTCCAGTCATTTCCATCATTTTCTTCTCTTAATCACCACTTACCATGTCTAGACTCTATACAGAGATATTTCCGTACGGCTCATGATGCGACAACCACCATAAGATCAGGATGTCACGCTGGGTTCCTATCCTTAAACTGTGTCACATAGATTCTCTAATTACACTGTTAACCCTTTTCCAATTAGTCTCTTCTGATTGTCATGTCAGAAAGTAGGCCTGTGTAATTAGTCTGGGTTTGATTTCATAAAAGAAAATGTTGGGTTGAATGATTCAATAACCAGGGTAACAGAAAGAGTACAAAATGCTCGGGAAAGGGATTCAGAAATAGCCATACTGGAGGTAAGAGAGTGGAGTAGTTTCTGAATTATAGCTTTTGTGTTCAGAGTTCTTGGAGACATGGCTGAACTTTATACATCCAATTTTGAAATAATGAAAAACAGCCTTAGATAGTACCTTCAGAAATCTCTTTCTCTCGCTTTGATTTAGAAATAATAAAAGTAGAATAAGAAGAAATAAGATCTTTCCACTGTCAAGTGTTGAAGTAACAAAAACCTCCTCCTGCTTGCTGGCTTACCTCTCTTTACCAAACTTTTCCAGCAGAGATCCAAACAGATGCTTTTGGGCTCGTTCCAAATATTGACTTGGCAGAAAATCTGACCTTAACGCAGAAACAAAAATTCACTTTCCAGAAATCACCAATTTAGCCGCTGATAATTTCATTTCTCTGACATCAGTACATGGATAAGAATCCGTCAATAACCCCTGCAGTGGCTTATGCAGAATGAAAAGATGATACATGCTTCATCAAAATTTTAAAGCCAGTTGAAAAATTGCACAGATTTACATTTTGCACACTTTTTGATTTATTGAAAGCAAAAATTAAAGTGAAACAGTCTGCTCATCAGCTGATCAGAAGTGTAAGCCTTGTAGGACTGTGTGTAAGCCTTTCAAACTTGAAATCTGCTGAAAAATGTGGATTCAATGGCATTCTCTGTCAGGTATTAACACTGTCATACAGTACAGGCAAAAAAACAGTCTCTTTTGAACGCAGTCAGATTGTTAAGCCGCATAAGCAACGCAATGTGATGCTGAGTCGTCATACAAGTGATTATCAACAGTTCATGTGGAGTTCATGCATGAGCAAGAACATCCAAGTTGTGTGCGTTTGAGAGCCCTCTGCAAAAAACCCCCTGAAAAGTCAGAAAGAGCGGATGTTTGAATGCAGGAGATACTTCTATTGAACACTTACCACGCTTCCTCTTTGTACTGAGCTACATTCACTTATAATAGTTCCAATTTACTATACAGACATGGGGTCAATAATTTCATCTACTTCAAACAAGAAAGCAAAAAAGGCATTTTTACTTTGAGATCAAAAAACTAAAAATTGGTGAGCATCCATTTGACACAAACAGAGCCATCTCTGAGTTTTCTAAAACATCAAAGGATGGAGGCAGCACATACAGGAGGGATCACATCATGCGTCCCACCTGTGCTGGAGAACAAACGGAGGCCTCTGACCTGGAAAATTTAGAAATGCTAATTGGCTTCTTGCCCCTTTTGGTGTTGCAATGATTGAGCTGACACCTTCATCATGTTTCTGGTGTGAAGTTAGAGCTGATTTGAAAGAAGGTTAGATCCTTTTTTACACCCATCAGTCCCTGGCTGCTGCCGCTGCTGCGGCTGTGGTGGTGGTGGTGGTACAGAGTGGGGTGTGTTTCTGTGTGTGTACATGTTTGCCAGGATGAGAATGAGCACATTTTGAGATGTTATCTGAGTCGATATGTCTCTGTACATGATGTCTGTAAGTGTTGATTAAAGGGAGTGTCTGTCTTTCTGTGTGAGAGTCCGAGGACAGAGTTCAAAGCTTTGCCAGGTGTCATTTGATCCCTTTGAAGCCTCCTCGCTTGCCCTGCTTATAGAGAAGCTGGAGGAGAGAGGGAGGAGCTAGCTTGAGGGTTTTCAAATTTCCCATGTATCCCACAGCGTTTACTTGGCTGGGAGTTTCTCTCAGCTATAAGAGGGAAGGTGCCTTTGATTGCAACTACATCCATTGTGTAATTTAACCCCCTTTCCCCCCGCCAGCCACATAAAACACTCCACACACCTACATCACAGCTCTTTAAGAGCAGGGTGGCGGCGCCCAGAGCCACATTAGCATGGTAAACTCAGCATGACAGCAGTTTTGCTACAGCGCTGTTATGATGGAGTGAATATGCTCACAGTTTGGGCTGCTCTGGGGAAAAGCAGTTCCCTCCAAAGTGTGTTATCATGTAGCCCCGAGTGGGGCTGGAGGGAAGGAGGGGGCGAGATTGGGAGGAGAGCGGGAATGGGAAAATGGAGAAAGGTGAGGAGAGACTGGAGGTGAGCGAAATTCAAGTTCAAAGCAGCAGAACGTGACTGAGAGCCCAGAGCGAGCTGGGGAGGAGCGGTGATATACAGACACAGTGTGGGAGGGGGTTGCGGAGGCCTCGTGGATCGACAGGAACTCCTCACAAGAGTTTGAGGTGTTAGGCTTATAATAAAAGACTTCAGTCTGTGCAAAGTCACAAATCATTCCTCTACATTAATGCGTCTGTGAGTAACTTCAAATACGGCTGCTCTATATCTTTTACTGCTGAATCTATCTGTAGAAAATACTCTGTTATTAATCAATGAGATGAACAGGAGGTCAGCTTTGTGAAAGAAACAAAAACTCTTCTCCAGTATAATTGAAATTCTTTAGCATGAATGACATAAACGCTTTTATGTTTCTGCCGCTTTGAAAGCTTCTGAGAAGATGATTAATTGGATTTCATTCTTTGAAGAACTACAACCTGCTGACGCGGTTTAAAGTGCCCCAGTTCTGTCTCAAATGAGGCTCAAGATGTGTCAGGTTCTCGGGATGTTTGTGTGTCCAGCTGGTTGAATGATGTGCATCCAGGAAGCATGGTGTCTGCTTTGTAGTGTAGAGAAAGTCTACATAAAGAAAGATTTGTCTTTCTGTGTTGGCTTGAATTCCCATTGTTGATATTTTCCCTCAGAAGTGAGAGAAGCTTCACAGACTCCACCAGTCAAATTCCTTCTGTGATCTTTTTACCAAGGCATGTTTTTTTTAACCTCCTGCAGGCACTGATGTTTATATTTTCAACACAGAAACATGTTTTTGACCAACATTGTGCATTGCATTTGTTGCATCTCTGCAGGAGTTATCTTTTTTTATGCCCAGTTATCAAATATTTACACTGCGTCTCCAAAGCATTCACAAAATAAGAAATTTCTTAATTATGACCACCTAAACTAACCTTACATTATTCTTTAATGATGCCATTATTGCTGTTTTGGTCATGCATTAGATTTACATGATATTAAAGATCAGGTCATAATGATGTCTCCTTTCTGTGCTACACCCTGCCTAAACATGCCACCATTATCCAGTCACACATAGGCATGGACCACTCCGTTTTCCAATCCTGAAATAATTGCATTCCCCCCCTAGCTTACTGATAGCATTCACTCCGTTTCCTCATCAATCTGCTCTGTAATTATTTCCTCCGTGAAGAAGTGTGGGAAAAGAAAATTACGTCCTTTCACAGATGGGAGAAGAGGACGGAGACGCATCCAATAAACTGTACAATCAATTCCAGCAATTAAAGACAGTCATAGCCTTTCGATGCCTGTGTATTAATATACAGGTTTAATTCAACTTCAGCACAGCTGCAGTCTTTTTTTTCCTCTTTTTCATCTCCATTATTGCAACACAGCAGAGCCAGGTGTTCATTCTGGCAGCGCGAGAACGAGTCTACAAAGCAACAGACAACAATTACAAGCAGCTTCACTTAACTTCAAAGTTTCCCTCTGTCATTAAAAACAGGTACAGCAACCTGTATGTAGCATCATGAGCTACGCAGCCCATCTAACAGAGCAACGACTTCCAGCACAAGTAGTTTCTATAGTGCACTCAGGCTACGTTAAGTACAGGGGACAGCAGCTGTATACAGCAGACCACAAAGTGAACAACATTTCTGAAACCCCTGGTTTTTCCTTGCATTTGAAAACTTTTATTATGACATGCCCTCCATGTCCTGTCACATGTCCATTTTAGGGTGACTAACAGACAGTGTTTCCCCTTTTCCCCTGCTTTTACAGATACACCTCAATAAATTAAAAAAAAGGGTGAAAAGGTCATTTATTTAGGGCTTTAACTGATGATTACTCTTTATGTCGACCAATCTATTGATTATTTTCCTATCAGTCATTTGATCACAGTTATTTGGCATAGTACAGTATTTTTGGTCCTTGTTTCACCTTGCCTACATTTTTTATTTCTCCTTGCTATTTGGGATAGGTATGTAAGACCTAATGAGTAGGCTGCCCGCAGCACCAAAAGTACCTAAAGCTGGTTTAATGACTATGATTTCACTTTATTTGATTGGCCAGCAAACTTGCCAGAAAAGCCCAACAGAAAACCTTTCTTCTGATTCTGTTTTGTACAGATGCACCCATACAGGATTTATCCAACAGAAAGGCAGCCCAGAGGGTCTTTCTTTATATGAGTGACCTCCTATGGGTCAGTGTTTCACATAAGGGGCACTAGTTATCACTTAAAGAGAACCAAGGCAGTCCTTGATTGTGTTTCCCTGATAGAAACATACATTACCAGGCTCTTAAATGTGTTTTTAATTTTTAAAGAGCAAGCCATAAGATCTCTTTCTCTCTACTCACAATATAGAAGGCCTGACTCTGTGTCAGACTGGTTGGAAATAGCTTTGATTTAGTGAACAGTTTGTCTTTCAGCTGGCTTCTCTTCCATTCACTTCCATTTAAAACGGTATGAATGCCTTACCGCTACTGAACAGCTCTTCCTCAGACTCACTTGTTTCCATAGCAGCACACAGTGAACATCCTCTAGGTCATGAAAGTTTCACTTAGCCTGCATCTGAATTCATTCCCTTTTTTACATAATCTGATACTGAGAGCACTGAGTGTTTCACAGACATCACATTCTCTTGAGAAAATTATTATGCTGACTATTTCTCAAACAAATGACCTCACTTATAATTTATCAAGTATAAATACTGAGTTTATCTGTGGTGAAATGTGTTTAGCAATCACTCTGAGAAGCAAAAATGGACTAAACATGGTATTTAGTGACAGATCAAGGTAAAACCGGAGTGCTGTCGTATCACTGTTGAATTTAAGCTCAACACAAGACCCCTCCTGTCGCTGCAGTTTTGTTAACACCACAAATACCTCAGAGAGGATCAGCAGATACTGTACCACAATAACCTCCGCTTTAAGCCAGCTCTCACCGTTGGTCATATCTCCCAACAAACAATTAAACATGACGACACAACCCCATACATTACACCTATTTGTTTCTGATTCAGGGTTTGAAGCCAATCATCGTTTGTTTGACTCTGGATGAGGCAAAGAGACTTGCCTTTGGCCTCACTCTCACTCAATTCCAGTTTCAAAGTGGCCCTCAGGGTGCCACTTCATCCGTCCTTCAGTACATCTTGTTTGTTTTTACAACCATCAATATGAAATATGAAAATAAACTCATAAAACAGCAGACAGACAGATGGACGGATATATAAAGTTAAGATAGTCTCAAATCTGGGACTTCAAAGACACCTTTTTTTTCTCGTCACTGGTTTTAATGAAGTCTTCTCAGAAGGGAGCAAGCAGTGAGAGTCTCTTTATTAAAGCGCAGCCACTAAGGGCCCCCTGTGGACCTACATAACAAAGTGTGTCATTAAAAATTAACTTTGGATGGTGGAGGCTTAGTCACAGAGGAGGGGAGGAGCGCAAACCCAGATCAGTGAGGCCTGTGGCTCCTAATCATGGAGATGACCACTCAAGGAAAACCTGACCACGTGTCTGCGGTGACCCTAGATGGAGTGAACAAAAAGATGGAGCCTTTTTTGAGCCACAAAGTCAAATAGAAGAAAAAAATAATGAACAGAAAGCTGCTGTTTTGTGCTCACAAGAGCCATATGCCTGAGAGCCAGTGTCATCACTCGCTGTCCTTGGTGTGCGAATGGAAGTGTGTGAAGCAAACTCCTAAAGGTTTTATTAATTCTTTGAGCTTTTTTTTTATTGGGTGACATCAAAATGCTTAACAGTGAATAGATTTGCAATTTATAATTAATGTTTCTTTCAGAGCTTCATAAACTCTACAAAGGAAACTGTTTGATCATATCTTTGAATATTACTTCTTCAGTAATAGATTAAAAACTATCAAAGATATTGATTTCTGGAAGATGTAATCCTTAATAATCTAGATTTGTACAAGAGCTAAAAAGAGAATAAAGAATAAGCCTGGTGGGGTGCATGGTGTATAAAACATGCATGAGGAACAACAGATACAGATAGCCAAGAGGCAAGCAAAGTATGGGGGTAAAATTACCTTCTGATTAGAGGCAAAAAACAAAGATAAAGACTCAAATATAAACCAAATAATCAAGCAGCAACCTCTGGTTTTAAAAGAGATGTGTGCAAAGTGCTACAGATCCTTGAGTGTTCACTTGAAGCCTGCTCCAAAACCCTAGAAAGCTCCGTTAACTCGCCAATTTTATGCAATATAACAAGGTCATCAGCAAAATAATTCTCTCAAAGTGATAAATGAATCTTGCTTGGTTACAGCTTGCATATATTTGACAGATTGGGAAACACAGCGTGCTGCTGAATGATCTGTTTTTCTTGTCCCGTTGCAGAAGCCGACTTCACATTCACAGCCTTAGAGATAAGTAAACGAACGTCCCCCCTTCATCCCCTCTCTCTAAACTCTAAATTAGATTCATTACCATTTGAAATATTACTGTTTCCTCAATATGTGCTCCACCAAAGTGAAACAAATCAAGAGCCGCAAACACACACAGGGAAAAGTCATTTTGAAGATGTGAATTATTTTCCTGATCTCAGTCTTAAGTGAAGTGATGAGCAAGGTCACAACTCACATTTATGCACCATTTGCATATTCACATTTACAACTTAACAACACAGTCAGTTTAATGTGCTGAAAATGAACAGAGGGGGAGAGAGATTGCACAATTCATGTAACTTGAAGGGCAGAACAAGGTTGTATTTTTTAAATGATAACTTTAGTTATATAGAACAGCACAAGGTGCAAAAAATAACTCTCAAAAGCACCTTTCTTCCCTGCATTCTGCTTTCTGTGACACAGTAACTTTTACATTTTCTCACCGAAGCTCATGCCTTTCATATCCTTCACTTTAAGACAGGCTTTTCAGCTACAGGTGTCCAGCCCGAGGCAGAAACATGCCCTCCTGTGGCTCACTCAATGAAGGTACAAGGTTACCTGCATCCACAGATCTGGGATCTGCTCTTTCTGATCCTGCAGAAAGACTTTCAGTGTGACGAAGGGAGAACTCACAAAAGACCTGAAGTTAGATTAATACTGTGCGTTTTTTAAATTTGAAACTCTTACCTTGAACTGCGTCTTGTAATGTGTCAGGTACACTTTTGGGAAAGCCTTGTAGTCACTGAAATTAATATATTTATATAAGTAGTATTTTTTTTTAATCTAGCGCTGTTGAGTGGGAACTTAAATGTAGACTTTCATTGTTTTTATTGCTGAAACATTTAAGTCCTCCAGGAAACTTCAAAACAGAAAATAGGCATGAAGTGAATCTGCAGCAATGGTATGACAAGTATCGTACCGTCTTTATAATTAGCAGTGTTGCCTCTAAAACTCAAAGGCTCCACTGGAACAAGCTTATAAATCTAGCATGGCTTAGTGTACTGTTTTTTGAATAACTTGGAATTTCCAGCTTCATTTTGAAACAAGTAAAACTAATCTCATGTCAAAAAGTATCTTTTTCAGCTACCTAATAGTCTGCAATGAATCTTGAGATATGCTGGAGCATAAAGGGTACATCTGATGCATCCTTCATGACCTGGGAAAAGTGGGTCAGCTGAAATTGACAGAACCCTCCAAACGGGGCTGACACACTGTTTTGATGCAAACAGTCTTGTATTACGAGCTTTGAAGGGTTGCAGTGCCTGACCTATCTGCAGATGTCGCGTGCTTATTGGCTGATAACTTGCTGGGAAGTGACATAGATACTTTACATGTTCACCTGAAAAGGAAGCTGCATTCCCAGCTGTCACAGCAGTCAGTGCATCGTTGGCATATTGTTGAAGTGCAAAACATTTATTTTCTTTCATGTCATTGTTTTAGTTTCTATAGCAAAAAAAGTTTTAAGGAAAGTAAATCCTCACTTGAAGTCACCAAGTGCTACAGTATATCAGCTGGAGATTGACCGGTAATCCTAACGGTTACATGCACAGAGCTTTTTTCTTCACACCGTGCTTTACATTTTTCTAGGGACAGAGGAAATTAATGTAGTCTTTTAGTTTTGATAAAAGAGACCTCGTATGTGTTCTGGATTTCTGCCTGCTATTATGAGGAATTCTTAACAAAAATTGTGTTTTTCAGACTTTGTATGAAAGTAATGCCTCTGCTCCTCATGTGCTGACCCTGAGTGGCACTTTTCCCTTTAAAAAGCCTGCACCTGCCAATGACCTCAACAAAATGTACCTTTTGAACAGTACATTATAACTGTACTGTGCAGGTTTCACTCAGGGACTTGAACTCAGTTAAACCACCACAGAAGATCATAATTACAGGTGAACTCTGTACTCCATCACATACAGCCTGAGACAGCCCATAAGCTATGAGGCAGGTACTGATGTCCCCTCTAACAAATCAAAGTCCGTCATGGCTTCTTATTCTGTCATTTCAGACGGACCTCTGATGTCTGCGGGGAACAAGAAAAGAGTGACTCGCCTGGATGGAGGCCACGCGGAGGTAAAGGATGATTATACTCTGCTTGCTCTCTCTCTCTCCCCGCTGTCATCTCCCAACATTTCTCTTTCACACAATGACAATGAGGAGGACGGGTTAGAACACCCGTCACACTAATGTCTCCCTGCCTTATTACGAGGAACTCATAAAGATCCACATCTCTTCCCCTCAAGTAGGCCAATCTGTGTGTCAGGCACAAGAGGGAACTGTAGGACACACACAAACACACAGACGCTGCGTGCCAGGATCACTCTGGAGCTCCAGAAGTGAATGACGCGTACAGTGTGTCGCTCTCAAAAACTGCAACTGACAAACTTAATTTCTGCTGGTGGATTGATCCTGAACACACAGCAGATTGGGGGGGGGTAAATTTGTTTCCAATAAGTCAGATGTGCTGTCAGTGATTTGATCTTTAAACAAACTGCTGTGAGGATAACGCATCATCTTGACCCTCTGTGGCTGAGCTCACATCAAGAGCTAAAAAGTGCCCTCTTTAACCCCTTATTGACTTCTAACCTTTCACCTCCAACAGGGCTTGTCTCTACCCATCTAACTGATAATCAGAGAGGCACCATGATATTTTTAATGAATCTCTTTCTCAATTACTTCCATCTGATGCTCCCTTATGGATCAATATTTCAATCATGGCATCCACAATTATTAATGAGAACCTCCTGTTACATGCAGAATAAGGGTCACTGAAGCTATCGTCTGTAATCCATCACATCCAATGGTGTTTGCGTGTGGGGATAATGTGTTTCTGCTGCATGGCTTTTTTGGAGTCTTCCTCAGACACAGACAGCGCTGGCTTGTCACAAATACACCATGTGAATGGGAGAGAAAAGAGGCAATTTGGATCCTCATTAAATTTTCAAAAGTCCTGATGGTCCTCTGAAAATTGAACCAACTGTTCCAACGCAACCTTAATTTTATGCTACAGTAAGTGCAAATTAGTTTCACAAAAATTATTTTTAATCACACTCTGCAGAGTTAATTTGCTGTGTGGTAATTTTCCATGCTCTCCTCTTAGTATCCTACTCAGACATGAACCATGATGACACGTATGATCCAGACACAACACAAGACGGCCTCTGGTTCTCACACAGGCTGCCATTAGTTCACCTTCTGCACAAACAAAACAAGAGAGTTCCTTTACACAGTCAGGATATATATCAAGATATATCTTAATGATGATGCAGCCTCAACATTTCAGTGATTGTAGGGTAAAACTGGTATAAATTAGCTTAAAATACTTGTTATATCCTGTTTTTCAAATTACCTTGACCGAAAGAGTAAAAACCATTATGTGTTTGCATACACCACCACTTCTCTCCACTCCAAGCTCCATTTAGATCGAATAATTGTTGATTTACACATTTACACTTATACTACTCACTCCATAATGAACATTATGTAAGTTATGTGCTCCATTATGTGTTGCATAATCATATATTAGAATATAAAAACCAGTATAGAGCTGCCATAAATAAATGTAGAGAGAGGATGCAATGTACGCAAATGTTGCATGTTTTATGGACATGTTTTCTAATTCTTTCATGATATATGCAATCCACAGAATTAGATGCCACATAGGGAGCAATTAATTTAGGTTCTTGTAACCTTCCTTTATTTAATTAGCACAGTTGATTATAATTCAAACAATGTGCATGAGTTATGTGAGCTCCTGCAGGAAGCCATGCCTTTACCTTTACAGCTTAAACACTAAAAGGCTACAGGTGCAGACAAAAGACAAGAGATGATACAGCAAAGAAAAGTATGAAAAAACACAGATTTGAAGAAAATGAAGCCACGTAATAATGAGCACCACAGAGCTCTCAGCAGCTCACAGGTTACACAATATGCCATATTCCCATATAAGTATATCTCATTTGCAGCTTGTCATGAACCCTAGACCCAGGAGCCAGAATGATCTGTGCAAAAAGAATATTATAGAGCTGCTTTGTCATAAGTAATGAGCTGGATCAGGACATTTAAGAAATGGAATTAGAAAAATACTGATGGTTAGTTACAGCTTGCAGATGGTTAGGAGGTTCAGAAATCTTTTTTTTTTTCTTTTGTCCCTGAATTAGGATGGGTAAAGTAACCTTGCCTAGGCTTGTTGTACAAGTTTGGGTGTTTAAGAGTTATGCAGAAGTATCTTTGATTCTCTCCCCTCGAGTAACTTTAGACTTCACTCTGAAAACTTAAGTATTTTTTCATAATTATAACTGTCTAAAAGGTTATTAATTGAAATATGACCAGTAATCATTCAACTGATTTCCAAATTTAAGATTAAATATGTTTCTGCTGCTAGACTGTAGACAGAGTCGCCCATCACGGTGGACTGATCCATGTAAAAACATTGTGAGGCCATTTTCCAAAAAGCCCAATGGGAGCTAAATTATTTTCTCTAGAAGTTGTACCTTGAGTTCAGGCTATGTCTCAGATCTGACAAGCTGAAGCTGTCTGGATTAGATACCCAACACTTCTGCAGGATGCTGAAGCAATGATACATCAATTTGCACAGAACGGGACACAAGTTTTGAATTGAAACCATGTTAAAATATCAGGTGACTTACAAAATAAGACACACTGTTGGCATCAGACCAAATTTGCCTTTTCTACAACAACAAACCGACATAATGAGTGACGCCAGGCCAGGGCCCCAGGGTTTGGCAACTCCTGAACTCGCCGCTGGAGTGTCAGACAGATCTGGTGTGAATCGGGCGTTGGCCTTTAAGTTCCTCTTTGATCTTCAGACTGAGGTCTTGGTTGTTGAGTGGCAGAGGAGAAACCTTTATTCCTTACCTGGAGGAAAGTTGAGTTAAATCTTTCTTGGTAGTTGAAGAATTAATGGGAGCATTGTGTGGGATGACCACATCAAAAATGGACAAAGAACTTACAGGACTTTCCCGATCTTTCCCTACCAGCTTACAGACAGATCTGCAAACCCAAATTAGAACTCAAGGAAGAAATCTTTGGTTTGGGAAAAAATACTTCTCTACTTGAATTTGGCATTACAGAGGAGTTCTTAGTACTTCAAGCCTGTCCATCACAACAGAAGGTCCAACAGAACAATAAAAAAACCCTCGGGAAATATGCCAGATCTCAGAGTTGGCCCCTATATGAGATTTTGTCCTAGAAGCAGCACATATGTTCCCTGGGGCGAGATGAACGGCCCCGCCTGGGAGAATGGGGAGAGAGAGAAAGAGGATAGAGGGAAAGGAGGAGGACAGACGAGTGTCTCCATCTGTGTGGATCTGGGGGGCATACAGAAGGTTACGTCTCCCCCTGGAGAAGCAGTGAGTCCTAGCAGATAGCATCGAACACAGGCTGACTCTCTCTCCTTACTGTGCTCCAACACTACCATGTTCCAGCTGGTATTGGTGACAAAACGAACAACGACAGCGAGTAAGCGGCACAGAAAGCACATATGGCATCACGAGTTTTGCTTTTCACTGCTGACATTTGTACCTTTGGCTCATGGCTGCAGATTTCTAAAGAATATGTAAGAGCTGTGCATATCTTACCCTGGGACTGTATAATTGCACAGTTTGTAGATGAACCTTGGTTCTGTCATATCATGGAGGCAGATCTCTCTTATGTGCACATGTATGTGTGAGCTTGCACATGTAGATCCAGGGAATTGGCCATCTCCCTGGCAGACAGCGACCATCTGGCCAAGGGCTTTGGAGACAGAGCCTGTCTGTTCAGCACTATAACCCTTATCCTCTCGCTATCTCTCAGATGCCCCTGCCTCTCTCTTGGGTCTCCCCTCACACCGGAAGAGGCACTCTGAAATGGATGAGAGATGACAGACGGGGTGTCTGGCATGGACTGGACTAAAGGGAGAGTGCAGGAGAGGAGAAAAAAACTGTCACACAGCCAAACTAAGCAGACACATATCATCATTCTATTGGGCAAGGATCCAAATCAATATCTTGTTACTGACAAAGGCAGTGGGTTTGATGTATGCTGTTGTTCTGTCTTCAGGGTTGGACACACATCACCATGCTGAGGTGTGACCATACACACACACACACACACAGACATAAGCAAACACATCACTTGTGCTGTAGCTTATGGATAGGATGTATGTATGTTGGTCTGCTGGCTATGGATCATCACACATGTTCATGTCAGGCTCAGTAAAGATGAAAGACCTTAAAACCATAAATCAGGACATGCAGTTATTTCCTCTGTGAGTGAGGTAATGCAGAAAGAACACATACTGTGCTCAAACAACGTGAGAGGAAAATAAAGAGACTACGAGGACTGCACTTAAATAACCTAGACCCTAGTTTATGAGTGCACCAAGGGTAGAGGAACATTTAGTAATGAAGTGAGAAACTAAGTGCCTATTAAGGCATTAAAATCCCAGGTTACATGATTAAAATAACTTCCAGCCAACAGAGATGATGTTTGGTAATTTCTTAGCTTGAGAGCAAGTTTCTGCATTGAGCAGAAATTATAAAACTTCTGTTTGCTGAGGTCAAACAAAGAAAAAGAATAAACAAAAGCTCAACAGAAAAGATTCATTTTATTACTTCACCCACGAAATGTATGAAACAGACAAAATACACCAGATGCATGTTCTGCCTGGCTTCATTTTACCATGGCACTGGATCAGATACTGTAGGTTTCCATTCAAGTCAATGAGTCAACTCAGACTGGATCTGCTCTGTTGCAACCAAGATGCAACTCCGCTTCTGCAGGTTGCAGCTGATACGCAGCTGCTCCATTTTTGCCGGATGCCAAGGCTGCAACGCATCAATTCAGCAAAGGGCAGATTAAGAAGGACATGAAGTCCTCAGAGGGAACTAACGTAAAAGAGCCAATGACTGTCAAAATAAAACAAATTGTGTAACAACCAGAAGGTATCTATCTTGACTATAAAAAAAAACCAACATAATGAGCTAAGCGAGACCAGGGGTCAACAGGTTTGAGGTTTTACAGCCCAACATGAACCAGGAAAGGATTGTCATTGAGGTGAGAATCCGAGGAACTCCTCTGTCAGTGACTCAAGCTGTCTGGCAGTCTTGCTGGTGTGAATTGATGTTTGCAGTCAACAGAGCATGCAGGGCTGGAACTGAAACGCATCTAGTGTATTCCTGGCATAACTGGAGGTTCAGTTTTAGGCACTGAAGTTGGTTCGCAAGCTCTTAATTTGTGTTGATTTTCTCAATGAGGAGGGGTCAAAGCGACCTCTGACTGCTGCTAACCCTCCGTCCTTCATATTCCTGCAGACACAAAATGGCCACAGATCACCATAAAAACTTTAAAATGCTGTTTCTTAATGAACTCCACAAGGACTTTTTCTCCAGCCAATCAAAATGTTCAATAGATGAAAAGAAGAAAATTGCTCTCTGCAACTGAAATCTCATGCCCAGTACACAACTTATTTAAAGGTGATCTATTCTTTAGTTCTTTTCTGCGTCTGTTGCACATCTAATTGCTATAATCCTGATGTAAATTCAAGGCTGAACATAATGTTCTGACTTGCCCTCTGGCTTCTCTGAGATCCTAGTCTCCATTTCCTGCGGGATCCTGATCTCAAAAATAGACTACAGCTTGGTTTAATTAATGTTATTCTCTTCTATAGGCTATGAGTCCAACAGAGCTGTAACTGTAAAGGTCATGGAATATGTCAGATTGCCCTCATACACACACTGAATCATTCTCACTCTCTCACCTTCTTTTTTCCATCCAAGGTGGTGTAAGAGATCAGAAGTTTCCCCAAGGGTCCACCCACATTATCTACCAGCAAAGCGTAAGTAGCAGAAAAAGTCCCTTTGTTTGTGCGTAATTATGTTTAAGTGTAAGCCTACCTGTGGCAGCCTGTGGGAACCTTTGGCTTATGAAGTAAGAATGGGGCATGCAACATATACAGCCTGATAGGACAACAGCATCTGAGTTGGGCTTTTATTTCTAATAGCACAACAAAAGCAAGAGGTGTCACACCATGAGAGACAAATTGTTCACCTCGCTGTATCACATTTGACTTGATTTCCAGCTTCAGTCCATGACAGTATTCATAGACCTCACTCAGATCTGTACTCTCAGTTTGGACAAACAGACGCTGAAGTGTGAGCTGGAGAGAGATATTAATAGCTCATATGCACAAGCTGGGAGTATGAGACGTACAAACACCAAACATTACCTGCTCTCCGCTGATGAAAAGAGGCAGACAGTAAATGTGGCTCATTATAAACTACCTTATCTGTGTGTATGACCCTGAGGAGATAGTTGGGTGTCAGGTTCATCCTTTCGAATAGCGAATTACTTAGTGTGATGAGGGTTTGTATTGGTGAGCACTCTGATATCTATCTAATGAATACGCACACATTGTAGAGAGCTTTGAGGCTTATCCTCCAGCAGCACAGTCTCTATACTTTATTCACTCATGAACAGGGAGGTGTGTGTACGCTGGATTTAATATTTTCCTCCAGTGTGCTCCCCATCCACAGTATAGATCACCTATTACTCTGTGTGGGAGGAGAACAAGCACACTGTACTGTTCACTCTGCTGTGTTTAGAGACTGAAGTCTGAGGAAACTGGATCTGTGTTTTATAAATATAACTTTAAATGTCAGATGAGGACTGACAGAGGGAGGTATTGGTGATTTTGAGGTGTAACAGTTCACAAAAGTTTTGTTCACTATGTTCACAGTACAGTTGCACTGAAATAATACTGTAAATAAAGACTTCAAATAATAAGATAGATAATTCATCCAATAAGAATTACGCACACATTTAAACCCAAACAGTATGAATCAGGATTATAGATTGTATAACATGCAAAGCATAGCCTCCGCGACGTCACCCAACTGTTCTTTATCTACAGTAATGAAACCAATTGTCAGCTGGGACTGAACTGTAATTGCTGACTCAAAAGGTGGGGCTTCAGCCTCTTTATCAACAGCTACCATGTGCCAGAGATGTCAGTCACGTGAGCTGTGCCTCTAATTGGGCAAAATTGTGATCCAAACCACTGAGTTAATAAAAAATCACCCCTGTAATGTGTGTGCCACTGATTGAGAAATGAGCTATTCAAACCCAGGCTCTTTTTTTTAACCAGGCTGTAAACATGTTTGAAATGCTGTGAAAGTCAGTGTTTTTGCCTTGGTGTGCATATGGTGTCTGCAGCCAGCCTCTAGTGGACGCTCTATGAACTGTTTTTTTTTTTTTTTTTTTTTTTTTTTTTTTTTTTTTTTTTTTTTTTTTTTTTTTTTTTTTTTTTTTTTTTTTTTTTTGTTTTTTTTTTTTTTTTTTTTACCAGAGCTTGCAGCTTGATTGAGACCTAAGGGAGCAAGGATCTGACAGAGAGAAAAGGAGCTCTCAGCATGAACGACGTCAGAATAAACAAGTAAAATAAGTGGGAGCTGCAGACGTACTATGAAGGGGTTGAAAAACATAAACGCAGTGATAAGCAATTAAAATCACTAAGAGCAGGGTGAAAGAATATAAGCGTCTTCAAAAAAAGGAAGGGGAGAAAACAATAAGGAATATAACACAATATAAAAATGATATAACACAAAATTACACTTTAAAAACATATCAAAGATTAGCACTCATCAGTCGGGTTGAGGATGTTTATCGAGGATGAATGACTTATTTACACTATTTTCATTGCCAGAGGGATGCATCCCTGAGCTTAGAGGCTCAGGAAATGATTGGAATTATTTGTGATGATGCTCTGCGCTTTCTCCAGAGATTTTTGTATTTTGACACAAAAACCTCTTTGACTGCTTTTTTGCTTCCTAAAAATACTAGTTTTATTTTGGACACTAGCATTATTTTACTTGGTGCACAGAAAAAAAAAAAGATCTTGCTACACCACTAAAATACTTTCGTGCAATCCTGTGTTTTAACTTCAAGACCTCGAACCTCAACTGTATACTTATATTATATTAGTTACTTGTATATTTTGAGTTGTGTTTTTTGTCTATCACTGCCTTTCATATATGTGACACCTTATGCCTTTATTGGAGTGAGTCAAGTAGCTTCACATTGCTGTTGAATAATGATTCATGTAAGAATAATATGATACAAGCAGGTTTTATTTGATGAACAGAGTTTCTTCAGCAGTCAAGACATTGATTATAATCATTGTCTTGTTCCATTGATAGAAAGGTAAGTAAGTCAGTGTGATATATGGGAAAGACTAACTGGTCCGGATAAATTGCCTCTCCATTGCACCGTGTATAGCTGCAATGCAGTATAGACGCCCTGCCTCCTTATTCTATAGCAATTAATTATTAGTGGATCTGGGTCCTTTGGGCGAACAACACTATCAATACTGCATCTACTTGCTGCGATCAATGAACAAGTTATTTAGGGAATTGGCCACCTCCTCTTTGTATACTACCTCTTTCCTCCTTATACACTCTTATATTTAAGCTTCTCTTCATCACAGCCACCACAAATAGCTCTTATAAAACCAATACATCGCGACACCACCTCCGCGTCCTGCTCTTCAGAGCTTATGGCCTAACTACAGATGCCCCCTCCTCTCCTCCTGCACTGAGCAGTCCATTAGCAAATGCCAATAAGTCCTGTGTAGCGTGACAGCATGTTCTCAAACAAATTAGGGGCCTAAAGACAACGGCAATATTATTATTTTCAATCCTCCATCATGTGTTCATTAATCTTCATTTGGACTTGATGAGTGTGGCAATCAAATGAAATTATATCCCTGTTTTGGCCTCTTGTGGATACACCCTCACACCCTCTCTCTCTCACACACACACACACACACACACACACACACACACACACACACACTTCTGTCTAATGTATTCCCTCCAGCTATTGCAATGCAACAAAATTTCCAAATGACTTCAGATTAATTTTGTCTGATTAGCTGCTAAATATATCACCAAGCTCCTTCAAAGTCATTAAGAGCAACAACAACGGCAGCCGAAGCAAACATCAGAGAACAAACGCTCCGGCAAGCAGGAGTGGAATCAAGACCTTTAAATATTGAAAAATCAACATTGTGCAGAAGTCTTTGTTTGACTGTACAAACATGACAAATCTGGCTTTCTTGCTGTGGGATCTGAGATCTTGGGTTGTAATTAGAAGGTGTGTTCAGGGCCTGGTTGCATCGCTTAAAATCATCGTAATCATCCCTGATCTCCTCTTAAAACATCACTATTCAGTCCTCTGTAATTACCGGCACATCTGCGGATGCACACGTGCCCCTGTCCTCACTGACATCACTGTGCAGCCAAATAGACTTAACAAATTGTACTTTTATGTGTAACTACACAGATGGAGACATTTATTGAAACTTTATTTTATAAAAAGTGTAAATTTCACTCCCTGTGTCCCTGCAGGTTACCGATCAGCAGCTGTATTACCCACTCTGAAAACCCAGCTCGACACCCTGCTGTTCTATGTCTGCAGGCAAATTTCAAAGCACTTTTTTATTACATAAATGCGACAAATATGTAGAGAGGGTAATGGAAACACTCCTCTGCATCAGTGTCGTCTTTGATGAGACTCTGGAATAGGTTTTTCTGAATACCCTGAGTATTTTCTGGTTATTGTGCAATCGTCAGCTGCTACTGTGTGAGAATACAGAGCCAAAAGGGCCTCTTGGAGAGGCCAGTGTGTATCATAAACTCCAAACTAAATCTCTACTTGTTGCTTGGTTTCTCTTTTCTTACACACATTCTGTGGTGCTTTGTTCATTTTCCTGCTCTTATTGGAGCTCATTCATTTATTGAATCATTTGAAAATGCTCCATCCAAGATCAAAAGAGGTCTGCACTTCATCCACTGTGGCTAAAATATTTCTTTGCTTGTAGCTGAAGTTAACAGTTTTGAAAAATGGGAATCCCATCAACACTGATATTAGATCATGTGTGGATTTGGCACATTTTCCATCACAAGATACTGTAAACACAAGTAGATAATATATGATATTACTGTGAGTGATTTGGACTCAAGTGGACCTAAGACTGAGACACAGACAGGTTTGAGGTAGTAAAGGGGATGACAGAACTGAGATCCTGGTGAGTTTCCTTAGAGACGCTGGATGGATGATGTAGAGGAGACATCAGAGGCACTTAGACAATCTTAAAGAGAGCTTTCGAGCATGGGAGCCTTGATACTGCTGGTAGCTGGCACAAACCGGCAGCTTACCGGAGACAGATCTGGAGAATGAGAGCAGCCACTGATGACAGCTGTGAGTAATTAGAGTGACTCCTACACACACCACAGCTCCAGCCACTGCAACCTAGAAACAATCTCTGCACAGCAAACCCTCAAATCCTGCACAAAATACAAACAATAGGAGGCAGAAACTCTTACAAAGAGAATCCAGACTATGACATAACTGCATTTTAAATCGTCTTTAAAATGCTTCAACTTAATCCCATCCAAAGGTCCGGAACGATATGCACGCTCCAAAAAAAGTGAGTTGATGTTTTTTGTGATAAGGTTACATACTGACATCAATCTCATGGGTGCCACCTGCATGTTTCCCTCATTGGTGGTGGCAAAATCTCTCCACAGAAGTTCTTCTGTGATATTTAATACACAAAAAATATATAACTTTAGTCATCTGAGTTCTCTCTTTCCTTTTTTAACAAAAACTGGCCTCCCACACAAAGGCTGTGGTGTCTATTTATTAGCAAGGTGGCCAATAGGATTTAGCGTTTCTTACTTAACTATGGCAAGCTTAGAGGAAAAAATAGAACAGAGAAAAACATGCGTTCATTTTTATATATCTACATGACAGTTTGCTCACAATGGCAGTGCTATGATTAAACTCTTGACAGATATGTTGAACATGCTCACATTTCAGATAAGCATAACCAGGCTGAGACTAGATGTTTTGTTTATGATGAAGGAAAGCCAAACTAAATTTGATAGTGTGATTGCAAGAGTTTTAAGGCTTCATCTTCTTCAGTAAGATGTTGATCTGACCCAAAGCTATAGAGATATTGGGCTTGAAAGCTGCACTTAGAGCACGAAATTAGAATATATTTTCTTTATTTGTCGTTTCACTGTCAAGTTTCCTTTCCAATGGGGAGACATCCTTGGGTATCCTTGTATGGCTAATCTCTGACCCCTGCAGTCAGCTGCTCTGTAGCCACCAGTCCACTGAACCCTCTGTTTTTAGGATATGCCCGGGGAGAGTTATGGAAGAATTACCCTGTAAATCACTGTAATCTCCTCTGAAGTTGGCACGCCGCCAAGCTATTGATTTAAATAGCGTGAAAGTACAGAGTATTATGCAGGACATCTGTCTTTTATGATGCTCTCACCTTGACTCTTGGCTGGACGTTTGCTCCATCTCTGCTGAGTCACTATTGACAAACTTGTGCATAGTTGAGGCAGATGATCATGAGGAAACTTTGAGGTAGCGCCCATGTGGGCCCGGGGCAGCAGAAATCACGTGTGACCTAATTCTCTTCTGTCCTAGATATAAACACTTGGCTTCCAGTAGATTACTGTCCTCCTCAGCTCATGATCAAAGACAGGAAGAAACAAATGATGGCAACGTGAGAGAGATGGAGACACTGAAGGAGGAGTGTCAAAGGGAGGAACAGAAACAAGTAAGAGCAGGATGAAGACTGCAGATAATGTGATTCATACATGGACCTACATGACTCTCTTCTTCAGGATATCTAATTTTGGGTCCTTCTCCAATAGTTTGCGCTCTGTTGACATCAAACGTTGGAATTTTGATAGCGGAAAGTCTAACAGAGCTGAAATGAACTGGCCTGTCTTTAATCTCCTCTTGGCCAGTTATTTCTTTGTTTCAAACAGTGGATCAGTACATATGAGCTTGTACTTGTGTGTACAGCATCTGACAGTAAATTGGACAGACCTGGCTGACAATGCACTGCTAAGGCCTATTAGTCCATTCATATTCACTCTGTGTCACAACCTGTGCAGCTGCAGGGTTAAGCAGGGCTGACATGCAGTGCAGCTTCCACGTCCTGGCCCTGTCTCCCTCTTTCCCAAGCTCCATCACTCAGGCTCATCTAGAGGCAATATTAATCAGCATAGACCCCCTCCCCCAACCCTACTGCACCCCATCGCTACACGAACCAAAGTAATGAGAATAAAAGACACTCTGAGGCTCGTACAGCGGCGAGGAATATATCAATAACTGTTAATCATTTATCAAAGAACGATTTTTGTTGCTAGAGCTCCTGTCACAGATCATTACTCATCACAATTTGTATTTGTGCCTCAATAATCAGCTGCTATTGTTTCAACCTTCATAAATAAAAATCTTGCAGCACAAAATGTTTGGAATTTTCTGTAGAATCTTTTTGCCTTTGCATTGAGATGACCAGATGCGTTCCTTTCTCTTGGTCGCTCTGAAATCGCAGTTTGCAGAATGTGAAATATTTAAGCACCATGTAGTCATTTTAATAAGACACTTGCAGCATTAAAAAGAGCTGCTTTTATTGTGAGTTCTGGAAAATATGAAGAGTTTGTATTTGTTGTAGTTTGCTGACATCTTCGGGATCAGCGATATGCACTGAGAAACCTTAACATATCATTATCAAATTTCCCTTATGCAAACAGTCCAAGTGTCAAAAACCTCTGAGGACAAGCTTGAGGGTTTAATGACTCAAAAAACATGAATTCATACCTGCAGCACCGGACAATAACAGCTCAGCCTCCTTCATGTGTGCAACTCTCAGCACTCAGCGTGGTCAGCTCTGCCTTTGTTGCTTGAAGCTTTCAGGTAAACAGCAGATCGGTCTCTTTGGCTGAGGAAGAAATGATGTAAGACCTTCTGAAAGAAATTAAAGGGATGTAACAAAATAAAGCAACATGGCTTTATAAACCAATTTGTCTGCCACTGAAGGCTCAAAGGCTGACTTTCCCACGTCAAAATTTTAGCAATCCTTTTGAACAAAGGACATTCCTATAGTCCGTCTGCCACAAAAGAAGAGAATAAATCAGATAGTGTGCGTTCCCAGATGAAACAGAGGAGTATTTCTGCCTGGTGTCATCATACTCATTATGAGACGCCCATTTATAGATCTGAGAAGGGGCTCTCACATCCTCAGAATAGCCATGAGGTCAAATTGAGAAGAGCTGTGCTTTAAACAGTCAAAAGTGTGCCAGGGACACATCTGAAATGTGCCACACTTCACACAGGATGTTCTGTCCTCTTTGTTCCGCTCTGACATTTTGTGTCTGAGTGACAGATTTCTTTAATTTAACATCCCACCGTGCTACGGCTCAAAGTAAAAGGAGGGTACTTTGATTTTTCTTCTTGAAGAGGTGATGAAAACAAGCCTGTGATGTATTAAACAAAGCAGAGGTGCATTGTTGTACATCTTACAGATTCACAAATCGATACAGCAGTCGATAAACAGGATAACAGCAGTTTTTACTTGACTTTTAAAAAAATCATTTTTCCCTTTCATGATATTTTGAATTGATTTTTTTTTATTATTTTGGCCAAAACAAACATCTGGACTTGATACCTTACAACAAGGAGCTTCTGCTTTCATTTTTATGAACATCTAGCAAAAAAATACCAATTCAATCAATCATATGGAGCATAAAGGCTGATGCCAAGAACTGCAGGCTTCAGAAAAACTATCCTGTAGACACTTTTAACAGCAAATATTCTCTATTAGTTTCTCATTGACTCTGACAATGAAGCAGGAGATGATGTTTGCTTAAAACACACAATATTCTCACATACAGTTTAGAGTGAGCAGACAGATATAAGGTACCAATGTCTCCACAAGGGGTGCCAGTCTTGATCAAACTGAAGCTTCCTTACAGAAGCTTGAAGTCAGCCCTGTCTCTGCAGTCTTTTCTCTCTGCAGTCTTTCTGGACTTTAGATGAGTCTTTCAGCTCACACTGAGCTGGCAGCAGTGGTGCAGGACGTACTCCAGTCCTGTTTTTAAATATTCATCTGTAGTCTAGTAAAAGTCCCAAAGTGCACTGTCGACAAATCTCAATAGGAGTAAAACGAAGTGTGTGTATCAGCAGAAAAAGGTCCAGGTTTTAGTGATATTTGGAAGATATTATGCAGTGGCGTAACTTATTAATTTCAATAATTCACAAGGTGATAAAACGCAAACAAAACTGGTTATTGAAACAAAGTTCTGCAGCATAAATTTATGTTGTTTTGGTCAGTCTGGTGTTGTGTTTTATTCTTTTTTGGCATTTGGATGCAAATAAAAATCTTAAAATAAGCAAAGGGTGTAATCTCTACATAGATAGAATTAATTGTTATTATTATTTTCAAAAGCCCTTGATATTTGCTGCCATTGTTTCTGTTTGATTGCTTCTTATAAGTTTTGTTGTGTTAAAGTTTTTTCGTATCTTGTTTTTCACCTGCAGCTGATGCTCGGATGCTGATTAGCTGCAGGCTGGAAACACACTCATTTTAAGATCTTCAGTTTCTCTGCAAAACTGTTTTTGTGATAAAACTCTTAAATTGAAATGTTAATCATAAAAATCTGAAAGTTGGACAGCATGGAAGACTTTTGCAAAAGAGTGCCTGACCATTAATGTAAAGCAAAGACGCCTGATGGCATTCTAATGTCCAGCATGATTTGTCTGCTTTTTGACCCAGAAAATGGAACTATAGCCATATAATAGCTGAGTTAAACTATAAATGACACAATATTTTAACCTCTGAAGAGGAATGGAATATAGTGATGCTAGCTCTGCTAACTTTAGCCACACTTGACAAACCAATAAGCGGTCGTTTATGCAAGTCTTTGATCCCAGGTTTGGTCATGTTGATGAACTGTACTCCATTTTGACTCTTGCCTTTAGATGAGTCAGCTAGTAGCTTTTTAAATTCTGATTCAGACAACTATGAATTCATTCTTTTAGAGCATCCTTAATACTTGAAAATAAATGAATAAATGCACTGAGCAACTTCCTCCTCTGGCTTTGTGTTCCTGACAGAAACAGTTGTATAACACCTTATTTTTCATTTGAAGAAACTACTTAAAGGTGCTTCAGATCTATGTAATCCTCAGGCCGTGTGCAGAATCTCTTTGGCGAGTTAAAATCAGATGAGTGATAAAATATTGATTGCCCCTGAGTGGACATTGTTGAAACCTCAAAGACGGCAAACTTAATAGTAAAACAAAGCATGAAAAGATTGCCTGCTGAGACAATGTGTGCATAAAGAATACCCTCCCTCTGCTGGAGTGTCTGGATCTCTGCCATGAGGATAATCAGAGCCCACACTGAAACACTGTGGAGCTCCAGAGTAACAATACATGTTTGAAATAACTATCAGAGGGGCTATTCATGCAACCTCTGCTTAATCACCCACCTGCCTTCTTCCATTCCCGGCATCCCTTTCTCTCGTACCTCGCGCTCAATAGTCCTCCTCACAGAGCAGGAATCTCATTCATCACTGCCAGTCCGCTGTGAATATTAGTAACCCTACAACACTGTGGAGGAGTGTATTATCTCACCGCTGCTCGTCTTCTTACTTCATCACAGACCTGTTCATGTAATGGAGTCATCTCCAAAAAGGCAGAGCAGCTGATTACAGCTTTGTTGCTGTTGTGTGTGTGTGTGTGTGTGTGTGTGTGTGTGTGTGTGTGTGCGTGTGTGGGTGTGTGTGTGTGTGATTGATTCCCTCTGACCTTTATCCTGGGGTTTCTTTACAAACTAGATCTGCTGTGGCTCACTGCGTGTGACTTTTCCTCTATTGGTCACAAAGGTCAGGTTTACATCCATGGAGAAACTTAATTTGAATGCAAACCGAAAACTATGCTTTGTAATTTACTATTTTTGAGTAAAATTGTTTCTTTTTTTAATCGTGTATCAAAGTTTCCCCTTTCTTGAAGTACATTGAAAGAAATTAACAGATTCTATAAAGCATGCAAAGCACCAAATATACATAGGAACAACAAGACTCAACAAGAGAGTGGGGAGGAACCTCTGTGCCAACCAGCAGGAGAGAACCAGAGTTTCCTGGTGGAGGAAAACTTGAGCTTATATATGGATTTAATCTGCATCAGTGACCGCTCATGACAAATTTAGGAGGCTTGTGTATCTGCTGCATCCTGCCAGAGCAGGTAAGTGGCCAGTCCACAAGGAAGTGGATCCAGTGTTAGTTGACACATTGACTCAAATAGAAACCTTTCTGATCTGGTGTGGTGATGCAGCAGAGCTTGACAAAGGACTCATCTGGTGTATTTCCGCTGTTAGAATTCCCAACTAGCACTGCTTTTACTACCGACACTGTCTCAGGAAACCAGACAAGCTGAATGGAAGTGCGTAATTTTGCCTCACTATGAGTGAATGCCATAGTCTTCAGGATTTGTTCAGGGTCTCAAAATACATGATGTCAAGCCTGGTTATTAGCATGTCTAAAGCACAGATATTTTGAAATTCACAATGTAATGCACAAAATAGAAGTCAACCTTATTTGTTCATGATAGATGCCAACAGCTGATTTTTGTGATGTAGATGTTAGAACATGATTGGGCCAACAAATCAAGTAGCAACAAAAAGCAAAAATAACTACTGCTTCAAAGCCTGGGAATGTAAAAATAATACTTTTTGGATGCTCCACTGATTGTCAGAGAGGAGCACTCTATGTTAAAGCGTGTGGATGTTAAAGGGCGTATCGAGCATACACAACTCTCGACAGACCTCCTTTGAAATCCCTCCTCCAAAGAGGTCTCGCCTTGTTTGTATTCTCGTTGCAGAGCCGTGTGTGTCCCTCGCCTCATGCCCTCAGTGTATGGGTGGCATTATAGTCTCAGCGGGACGTTCAGTGGGGGTCACAGTCAGCGTTTAACCCTCTGCAGCCCTAGCAGCCTCTCTAAATCCTGGACACCTGCTCTGCAGCAGCTGACTCAGAGGTGAAAGCAGCTATATGGTGCTGAGGTGGAGATATTTCTACGAGAAAAGAGTATTAACATCATTGAGTGGAAATTTAGGGTGCACGTGTGAGGAAAGTCTTTAGCTGATTCTGTTGTGATCAATCAGAGCCCTGGAGAAGGATTTCTTCCTCTGTAAACAAATCTTCTCCGCATGAAAATTGAGAATCTATTTCAGTTTCAACAACAGATTTTCATGGGAGAGAGGAAGAAATTGTTAATTGTTTTTTTCTGTAACGTATGCACTCAAGTCTTTGTTTGTGCAAACTTGAAACTGATTGGGAAGAAACTCTTCAGCGTCTGTATGAGGTCCCAATCTCCTGCCAGAAAGACAGACTGAGAGAAAACAGAATATGAGGAGCCAAGAGGAAGGGAGTTCAGAGGATTTGGGTCATAGATTGCCAAGAGGGATTGTATTGTGTGCGTGTGACTGTGTGAGTGTGTGTGCATGTGTGTATTTGCATAGTTTTTATTCTGTGTGTTGTCACATGTGCCTGTATCAGTTACACAACAGATTTACTGATTAAAACCAATTATGTGTTTAATATTGTTTTTCATATGCTGAGCTTGCCTCTGTGTAAATAAGAATCCTTAAAGAGAGGATCAAAGTCACTGAAGAGAAAATTAGCATCATTTCAATTTATAAAAACCTAGCTTGAGTTCCACTGAACAGTCTGCTCGGTCCCGACTATAAATTCTGACATCTTTTGATGGATTGTTTTGTTAATGGATGACTTTCATGCTGATTGCTGACTCCATATCAGCCAACTTCTGGGAAGACTCAGGAGTAAAGGACATTCTCAAGTTGACATGTGTCGACTGGTATTTGTCTCCTGCCACAAAAGTTATATTTTCAAACTGCAGTGACATAGCAGTGTTGTCAAAACAAATCTAAAAGCCATCATTGAATACATTTCAATGCATCCATTTGACTCCTAAATCAAGATATGGCTGAGAATTCTTTTACATTTTCAGGAGTTAAAAACAGTTTTAAAATGTTGAGATTGTTTTTAACTCTTGTTATTCAGAGATTATTTATGATACAAAAAATGATGCAACTGGAGAAATCATGTCACTTCTTTGTAATTATTGCCACTATAGTCTTTCTGGGCACGTCACCTTTGGACACTGTTCTTTTGGACAATCACTGTACCTCTCCACATTTCATCCCTCTGGTGCTGTTGTTGTGAATGACAGCTGGCATTCAGGAGTCTCACACAGCCACAGAAGCCCACCTGATTGTTTCACCTTGGGAATGAAATCAGTTTATTTTGCTTCAAAGATTTCCCAACTGTGGTGATTACTGCCATAAAATTTGGTTTGCACTCTCAAGCACTTTGCAGGATTAATTGAAATACATTTTAGGATCCTTAGTTTTTGATATAAGGGTTGCAAAGGGTTAGAAAATTTCTGGTACTTTTCAGGAAATTTTCCTGGAAGTTCCCACAGGAGTTTTAGATTTAGAATAATATGATTTCTTTACAGTTTTGCTGCCGTCAACTTAAAATGAATTTTTCTAGAAGGTGGATTGCTTAAAAGTTCTTGTATTTTTCATCATTCATGCTTTTTGCGATTATGTCAAATAAACCATTTGGTGACAATGAAGATGATGACCAGTCATTGCGAGACAGAAACCTGTGAGGACATTGAGGTTCAGGTCCTTGATGAGTAGAAAGCTTGGCTGGAAAAGCTAAACTCAATAGTTTGACATTTTCAAATGGGACTTTTTGGGGCTGCTGAGGGAACATAATATGTCAAGGCAATTGCAAATACCTGAATCTTCTTTTTTTTTTTCCTTTTTAATGTGTTTGTCATTTTTTGAAAGAAACCACTCAAGTTATAAAATCTGATGATTCTCATTTATAATGTATTAGGCAGATGTCCATTTTTGTCTGCTTATGACAAATATTTTTGTCTACATTCATGACAATTGGAATTAGCAAAAATTGATTTAAAATGTCATTTTGAAAATACAACATGAGATGTGTTCAATGCATGTCTGCTTATAGCAAACTGAAATGTTTAATATTTATACTTAAATATGACCAGGTAAATGCAGTTAATACAATATTCTGTTAATTCCTGAAAATTCAGAAGGAAAGTTTCCAGCTTTCAAAATTCCTGGAATTGCGCAACTCCATTAGATATATCTGTAAATTTTGCTTTGATTTTGCAATATCTAATATTTTGGAGTAAAAACTCTGTTTATTAATTCACAAAAGATTGTTGAAGTCCCAACAGCCTCTGCTGTACTTTGAACTCATTGCTGTTTAGCAAATTTTAACTCATTAGCTTTGATGGGGGGCATGGTCATAATTTTACTTCCAAAACATCAGCATGTTTGAGCTTTCATTTACTGAGTTAGTGTCAAACTAAAAGCCTTTTATTTTAAGGTTTATTTTTCTTTATCCCTGCTGAAGTAAAAGGTGAGTTGTTCTATTTCTTCTTTCTGAAACCATTTCATGCTTTGGTTTAGTATTTTTAATTTTTTGTTAAGATGTTTTTTGGGGCTTTATATGCCTCAGAAGAGAACAGGATAAGCAAAAGACCAGCACCCCAAAGGCTTCCCTTATGGTGTGTGCAACCAATACCCGTGCCACTCGTCCCACATTTTTGAACAGAAAGTCTATAAAATGAAAAATCTCTGTCATATTTAGAACTTTTTTTTGTAGAGTCAAGTCATTGTGGGTTTTATAAATAGTAATTGGTTTAAATCAAAGTTATTTTGCATTGGGATAAAAAGAAATAAGATATGAAGCGTCCACAGTGTCGGGGCATTCCACTATAACTTCTTGTTCAAATATGAAGTGGTTTCCCCTTTGCTCCCTCTGACAGCAGATTTTATTGTGTTTTGTTAAAAACTTTGGTAGTTTCGCAGTGAGAAATTTCTATTCCACCTCTTTTAGACTAGACAAAGACACACACACACACACACACGCATGCTGGCTGCTCATCCTCAAAGCTTCCCGCTGCAGGGTC
Source organism: Thalassoma bifasciatum (assembly GCA_008086565.1). Lineage (NCBI taxonomy): Eukaryota > Metazoa > Chordata > Actinopteri > Labriformes > Labridae > Thalassoma > Thalassoma bifasciatum. Next base: position 343,578 of record RPOG01000273.1, on the reverse strand, counting down.
ACAGTACGCTGGGTCAGCCAAAAACCACTGTGTCTGGAGCACTGATCTGTAGCTGTTAAGGGCCGTGCACAAAGGCCTGCTGTTGGCACTGATGTTGGGCTCTGTGGGTGAAATGCCAGCCTGTCTCTGAGTGCTGGCCTGCATCCAGCTAACACTCTCCCATGAGGTCGAGGGTGATTGGACCGCTGACCTCCGTGGGGATGATAGGCCGTTAGCTGCATGGCTAATGGAGCGTCATATGTTTGCAAATGAAGCTCTGCGCAGACGGGAAGTGGCTGGAGTTGCGCGTTCCATGGTGTGTCAAATGTTTAGTAACAGTGGAGGGTGTTCGGTTTGCGATTCTCATCGCCGGTCATGAGTGTAGGGATAATCCGGTGACTCCAGCCGCTGTCTGTCACTCACTCCAGCGGTTCACTCTGGATCTGCCCTGCTCATCGGGGCCTCAAGGGTCAGAGGGTGATGACCCACTACTCCGGACTGTCATAACATGACCCCACGCTGACACCGCTCAGGGAGTCGCCCTGTGGACTCAGCATATCTGCACTCATCTCCCGTCAATCACATCAACTAGGAGGGAACCCGCGGTCAGAGGTGATGCTTAAATGTTTTCCTCCCCGCCGCACGCTGTCAGCCATGTTTCTGAGCGGCTGTAAATATTGTTTTGACATCAGAAAAAGAACATCATCATGGTTTGGTTGTCAAGTTGAATCAAGGACTCTGCTGCATCCCTCATAATTTTCCAGGGAACGACAGATCCATCTCTGATTACAGCTCGTGAAAGGCACGGCAGCGAGCACATTCACCCCTCGAGGACTGTTCTTGAGTAATCAGATTTTTGGAGAGATTTTGGAATGACGAGCATCTGATTTTTCCGCGCTGTAAAAAGATAATGTCAGAGACCATTTATGTGCAGTTTTTTTCCATCATTCTTTGGCCTTGAGGGAAGTTTAATGTCAAGAATGTGAAGAAGAAAAGACTTGGATTGAGAAAAATGCAAACTAGTGAATATTTTCGATCATTTTGAGGATGTTAATCTCTGGATTTCCCTCATTTGAACTCGTCTTCCTCCTCCGAAAGTGTCAGAATGAGTGGAATCTGCAGATTATTTGCATGTGATTGTTGAATTGAGTTAGTGATCAGAGGGGTGATTGTGAACCCGTCTCCACACTTCCCTTGTGTTGCCCAGAAGTGTTCATGGACTGAGATTTGGTTATGGACAGCCTGTGCTTCATTAACACGAAGCAAAGCTGTTGGGACTTTTTCAGCCGGCCTGGAAGCACAGTTTGAGAGGCTAGAATCAAATTGTGGGAGAGAAAATGAGGTGAAGAGTGTGAGAAAGTGGCTTAGGAGCAAATTTAGGTCTGAATTGAGGTTTATTTGCTGGAATTGTTCTTTTACATGGATGGAAAAAGAATGCATTTTAGATTTTTTGCACAAAGAAACATCATGTACATTGTGGCTGTTCTACGGTATCTTTGTCCCTGTCTGTGTTTCCATCTGTGTCTGCCTCGATGTTCAGTGCAATGCTCAGAGTCATCACCCTGCGTATCAACATCTGTGTGCGGCGCCATAGTTTAGGCTAATGTTTTAATTGGTTCCTGAGAACAGAGGGCAAGCCAAATTGCTTTCGTGTCCCAGAGGCTTTCTCTCTTAATGAGATATTCTCCCCTCTCAGGATCAGAGGGGTCCTGACCTGTGTGTCGTCACCGGGTTATTATTGTAGCACGTTTCCCTCTCTGTGATGGAGAACACTGAGAGGTTAATGAAAGCTAAAGAGACGTCTGAAAGTGCTACTTTCAGGAACAAATGGCTGCAAAGAGCGGGAGAAAGTCATGTTTAAGTCCTCTAAATCTGATGCAAACACCCTTGTGCCATCATTACAGACTAATAAAATCAAACCTCACTTGTCCTTCAGGTGTTTCTTGCTACTAGATGATTAGCGGTCAGTTTTCTGCAGTATTACATGCTGTGTAAACATCAGCAAGTTCTGTGTCTGACCAAGGAAAATGTTCTCAATCAGGTATCACCAAAATATGTTGAGATGTTTTTGTGCCAGGATCAGGGTCTGGATTTTATCAGGTTTGTTTTAAAATTATTTTGACCTGCAACTATTTCTGTTGTATTTCTCTATTGGTGTAATTTTATTTTCTTGCACTCTCTGCACGTGCAGTGCACATGACATTACTCACAAGAGACAAACACAACTTCTTGACAATACACATTTCTCTATTTCCAGAAATGAAGCAGCCTATCCCTCATCATAAAAAAAAAACAAAAAACAAAATGAGGAGAGTGAGGGGGAGGCTGGTGGTGAGGGAGCACAGATCAGGTGGCATTGATGAAAATTGATGAAAAAAAAAAAAGGAGGGGAGACTGGGGACACTTGTAACATGGGATGGTTGCAACACCATTTCTTTTATGTCTTTTTTAAAATTAAATTAAGTAAATGAAATGATTTTCAAACATTGATTGTTGTTTACAAACTTCATAACTTGAGTCACTGCCAGTCTTTACTTTGTATAAAACTAGGGTATGCCAGTGAAGACATCTGTATATCAGCATGCATGGTCTTGCTGTATGCTGCCATAAAAGGGTGCGGCCAAATCATGTGCTGGTACAACCAACTGAGAAAGTTTGAAGCCCCAGTACTATAAGTAACAAAGTTAGTGAAGAGCCCTGCCATTTCATTATTTTAACTTTTTCTTGTGTCCTCTGATTTGCCTTTTGAGCTCTCATATTTTTACATCCTGATAAAAATATTCATTTCCGGACGTCAGCTGTACAAGTTGTTGAGTGTCTGCAGAACATACAGGACTTAAGCTCCATTGGAGTAGCCTATGCACAGTCCAGATGTAGTTTAGTGAAATGTTTTGAGTGCTCTGATCAAACACTGGGAGCGGTTTAACAATGAACCCTGAGCCTGACTTTGGCTGACTTCTGCACCCACAGCTTCATTTCAAGGGAGCTTCCACTCAGCAGCCCAAAAGGGCCCACTCTGCTTTTTTTAAAAGCAGAATAAAAGTCTCAAGATTCTCCCAAAAGCTAGCGTCACAAAATTAGATTTTAAATTCGATTTCTAAAACCACTGCAGGGTCTTCTTCTGCAACCAAGACCGTGGCAAAGTTCATCCTCACCTTTCATCCGTTGATAAAAGCTGAAGAAGAAAGCGAACGAGGCAAGTGTGAGGCGAGCAGCCGATGTCCTTCACCTGTGGCCGACCATGACAAAAGCTCTTTAAACAGGAACAGAAAAAATGAGAAGAGATTAGAATCAGTGTGGGCTGTCAGGGGAGAGCTGTTACTTTTTTGTTTCCTTGCTGTGACACTGTTAGGGAAGGAAGGAAGGAGGGAAGACGGCCGTTCTCACCCTAAGGCATTTTTTTATTCCAATGATAAAACAGAGATATCAGAGATATGTAGCGCTCCTCCTGATAACAGAATGTATGACACCTACCTCCTTCTCACCAGCCAAGCAGAGATACCACAGATACCTAACACCAAGAACCCATTCTGTCCGCCTGAAGCCCCACAGCAGCGCCTCTCTCCCCTCTATAAGCAGCTGAATCAATCTGATACACCTTGTTTAACCCCCTGAAGGCTCTGTTAGATTAAGAATCAACCAGCAATCTCAACCCTCAATCCATTCTGACTGAAAGCTGGATGATAACCTCGTGTCACAGGAAGAAAGAAAACCTCTCTGCTGCTATTTACAGCAACAAAAGGTTAACAATGTATATTTTCTTTACCTTATCTCATCTTAAAGGTGCCCTCTGGGTTTTATTGTTACTTGGATGCGCTGAGTGAAGATCGAATAGTTTGACACACTTGAATGTTGAATATCTGTTAAATGATACGTCACAGGAAGGGGTGCCATGGGTCTCAGTATCAGCACACTTATCCTGATTTTAAGTAAAGTAAATCAGTTAAAACCTTCTTTTGTTTGTTCTCTCCCAATGCTGTCTTACTGAAGTCTCCATAATGGCGACAAATTACTGGCTCAATTTTAGAAAAAGTTCAGTTGGAAAAGCCATTCGGGGATCAAACCTTTCTGCTTCGACAGCACGCCTGATAAAGCCTTTGTACTGCAGTTTTCTTCCTCTAACCGAGCACGAGCAGGGCCAGGTAACCACTTTGACTGACAGGCTGATTTGCAGCGCTCTCCATTGCTGTTCCTCTCCAGCAAGCCGAGGAAATTAGATCTACAGTCGCCGTACTAATGTCAATCAAATAGCTCTGTTGCTTCTATTATACTGCAGCGGCTGCTTTTGTGTGTTTGTGTCGAGTGTTTGCATGTGTTTATTTACTAGCATGTGTCAGTAAATTAAGTGAGTGTGTGTTTTTGTCCCTCCTGTGTCGAAGTGCAGTGACCTGCACAGGCAAAGTTGTAGAAGACATGCCTCTCCATAATGCAGTTCCAAGAGGAGGGTTTGGCTCGTTCTCTGTGCTGCTAATCTAATACAGCTCATTCATGCTGAGGTTGGTTGGGAGCTGAAGCTTGTGGGAGAAGAGAAATAAGAGTTGCTGCTGAGTCTGAGGATCCGTCTTTTGGTATTTTGGAAGACAAGGAGGAGAGAGGAGGTGTTCCCTGCAGAAACTCATCCTCTTTTAACATGTGAACCATGTGTAACCTGATACAACTTCTTTCATCTTTGGCTCCTGAATTCACGGACGTAATAAGACTTTTTATTCAGTGGGTTAATCCAAAAGCTGGGAACTAAATGTTTCCTCAATGTGTGTTCACATTTCAGAGCTGAGGCTTGCAAAACTATGTGGTTGGATTGCCTTGACCACTTAAAAAGGGGTATTGTGGGTTTTTTTGGTCTTTATTCCGTCCTTTTGATGCCACCGTAGTATCTCTAAATGATTCACGACTCAGAAATCCCTGTTTATTCCAGTTTCTATCCGAAACTCTTCTTTTAGCTGCTGTCTCTTTAAGTTTCCCTTCTTCACATACCCACTTCCCTCTGATTGGCCAGCCCTCTAGAGACTTGTTGTATTAGGCCATGTCCTGCCAGGAGAACCTCATGCAATGACCTCATCATTTTAGCAAGTCTCATGGAAGATCCCGTGGTGATCTTGTGAAGATCTAGTGAAATTTTTTGCTATTTTTAGGATGGCCCCTTTCAGACAGTGAACAAATATTTATGTTCCCCCATCTTAAATGACAGCAGGTTGTGTCTGTAACAGTCACTGTCTTGTGTTTAAATAAACTGCAGTTCATTGGATCCAAAACTCTGGAAAACAAGGAGTGAACAAGGCACTAAGAATCATCCATCGGCTAATCTGCTCTCTGATTATCGGCTTTAAAAACTGATTTTATTTGACACGTTTGAGCCAACCGACTCTGTGTCAGTGATGCTCTGCAGGTAGATTGGTCCCTGAGCCTCACCACAGAGACACACAGTCAGTACAGTGTTGAGCACAGAGTCACAGAGAAACACTCGGCGCTCAGGCACAGAGCTCTGACCCAGATCCCAGGCGAAGAAGCTGTTTCATCTCCTCTCTCTCTTTCTTTCTTTTTAGAACAAAGGCTCATCTCGCCCTCAGATATGTGCCTCCATTCCACTCATTTGTGCATCCAGTTTTAGCATATTGCCCAATTAGGAAAAAGTACAAGCAGAACTGGAAGAATACAGCATGCTTGTTGGGTATCCACACAAGTGTGTCTTCAGAAACAGCTGTGCTTCACATGAACTTCCTCCTCATTCTGTAACTTCTCCTGCAGTTTTAGAGAAAGGTTACCAATTCTCTGATTATTCTTTAATCATTTCAATTCATATCGACCTTGCTGAAGAGCAGTGCTTCACTCGGTGCCACCCTCCCATGATTCCTCTCATTTCATGGAAAATTAAATTAACATAAAATCAATTAATGCCTTAATTAGTCTTCTTTAATTACTCTAACTGGAGTATAGTTTTTTCTTTCAATTATTTATTCCATAATTACTAGACTGTAATTAGTATGTTTGATATCAATATTAAACACCAGGATAATCCCATTGAGTGAGGTGGACATCTGAGGCTCATCAGCAGGCTGTCAGGGCCAATAGGAGGTCGGGTGACTCCCTGAGCAGCCAATCACACAACAAAAGGATCTCCTCGCAAATCTACTGCTAATGAGGCGACAGGACTCTTTATGTTCACATTAAGCCTGCTGTGTATTGATTTCCAACAGGTTAATTACCTGAGGACTTTGCCCTGGAGGTCGCAAAATGACAAGTGCCATCCAATTTCTGATCAGCCTGTGGTCTTTTTTTTTTTTTTTTTGCTTATATACAAATAATTCCTCATACCTCATCACTAGGGATAATGCATGGATTTGGGACATTGTACATAATATAGAGAGGAAAACAGGTAGTGGTTTATGTATTATCCAAACGCTTTATTAACTTGATAATCATGCAAAGACAAAAGAGTCATCTATCTGAAATGTATACTCATGAGAAATCTGATTCCTGCAGCATGTTCCAAAAGTGTTCGGTGCAGGAGCATTTTACATCTTCTTTTGATAACCTTTTTGACAATAAACCTGTTGATATTTAACTTTTTTTAGTTTGGAAATGTTCCTCCAGCTTTTCAACTGTTTAATTGTCCCTGTTCAAACTTTTTAAAACAGGTTTTCATTGAATAATGCTGTTTTTCAGTTTCTACATTTGGTGGGTTGTGTTATAATATTTCCAATTAAACAGTAGTTAAACGAATAACAAAAAATCAGAAAGCATGTTTATCAACATTTAACAGAGCATCCAAACTGTTTTGGAATTAGGGTCTTGTGTATTCAATAATTGAATAATGTAGAATTTCCTGAACACAGCACTAATTTGACTTTTGTGACTTCTCTAATTAATTCTTTTTATTCCTGTGAAAAGAAAACTTTATGCAATTTTCTCACTCCAGCCACAATTAACTTTTTCCAAACTTAAAACAGCGGTAAATGATATGAAAGGACCTTTTTCAAAATGTTTTCTGACTGCCTCGTCTTTTAAAGCTGCAGATATGAAAGTGAGTGATGGTTTCTTTGTTTTAAGCTGCTGCCAAAATCAGACGGTTCGTTTCTTCTCCATCTCCCTCCTCTCACTCGCTCTCATTCACTGTCTCTCTTATCTTTTTCGCTGCTGGGACCACAGCTCAAGGTGATATGGCAGCTAATTAGCAGAATTATCAGTGACCCCGTTAACAAGCCCGTCATTTAAACCTGTACTTCTCCTCTGAGAGTCCGGCTCCTCCGCCTGCAGCCCAAAGAGAAGCAGGGAGGAAATAACAGAGATGGTTTAAGACAGATATAAAAGAGACGGAGAGACAAAATGACACACAACAGGGCTCAAGACAGAGAGAGATGTGATGGATGGAGCTCTGAAAAAAGAATGTGGCATGGTGGAAAAAACAGCAGCTGTGAATTGACATTTGAGAGGTTGAATCCCACACAAAGAGGACAGGAAGGTGGCATGCCTCAGCACTGATGATGGCTTAATCTAGGCGAGCGTTTTCCTGGGAAAAGAGCAGAGAGGAGTGATGAAGAAGAAGGAAAAAAAGGTGATGAATAAGCTGAAGTAATGATTTGAGTATAAATGAGGATGGACAGCCGTGCTCCTCCTGTGCCGTCCTCACCTCTGAGTCTCATACATACAGATGGCACAGCTAATTACAGACTGCAGAGGGAGAGGGGCTGCTCCTGCCTTCACACATCACACAATCCAAATCTAGCTGCGGTGCGCGTGTGTGTTTCTTTGACTGTCTTGCTGACACGTGTCTTTTCAGAATGTGTTTTTCTCTACGATAAAGGCAGCACCTTTTAAAGACGGCAGTCTCAGTTGGATATCTCATTAGTGGGCTCAAGGAGAGAGACTGACATGCGTGTGGACATTTGGTGTCTCCCTGCAGAACATTGTACATGTGAGCTACACAAAGTGAAGTGTAGTGCAGTGGGTCTTACTCTTTCAGTATTTTTTAATCCCTGACTCCATTTAAAATTGAAATACTCAAACACCTTTTGAACGACAACGCCTGCAATTTTGGACATCCTCTTTCAGATATTATGACAAATAAAAAGAACGTTCTCCGAGTAAGAGATCATGGAGTCTCGTGCTTTGGTTGATTCAGACATTTGGAGAGGGAGTTAATTAAGTTAAGGCTGGTTAATCCTGGATGCATTGGATGAGACTTTTTTTTGCCATGCATTGCCAACATTTGACACAACACCTTTTGGGAATTCATTAAAAAAATTAAAAAACCTTTGAAAGAATCATCCATAAGAATAAGGGAACAATTTTCTTATCAGCGTATGATCCAGTTAAGTGATTTAACCCTGACTGAAGGCTGGGATATAAATCTGCTAATATACCTTTAATTTCTCAGCACCTAAGACAACTTGAATCCAATTTCTCTAAGAGGGCATGTAAGTCCTCAACTTCCAAACCCACAAAAACACTGCTCAAAGTGAAATTTTTCCTCCCCAGTGTAAAACTGTCTTTAGAAACTTGCAAAATGGCTGTGAACAAAGTCAAAACTCAGAGAGGCTGATGGCTGAGTATCAAACACAAATTATTCATGTACCAGTAACCCATTTAGTTGCATAACACCAGTAATTATGTATGCACAATTGCACTTGTCAGAAAGGAGTCTTGAATATTTACTGCAAGAGGACTTCAGCGAGCTGAAAGGGCATCTGCAATATTCTCCTTCTGACGGCTCGTTCCCGAATACGCCATCACAGTCACACAGAGAGCATGTGTGTGTGTGCTTTAAATATCATCTCAGGCCATGTTTGCTTTTGGTGAGATGACTGACCATCTGTGGTTGTGTATGAAACAATGTCTGTGACTGTGAAAGGTATGTTAAATGAGTTTTCTGTCAGTCTAAGGAGCAAACATGTAATTACAGTAACAGTGGGCCGATTTCTTCTTTTTTTGATATTTATTTAGCTTCTTTCTTTCTTTTTTCAAGAATTCCAGCAAAGAAAATGGTCCGTCCAATGTCTGGGTGAGAAAGTGATTAAGACAGACTTGTAATTTATCAAAGCTCCTATGAGGAGTTTTTAAACATCTATGAAACAGCCTAAAACTGATAACAATGCCACTTGATGACCAACAAAAAGGAAACAACACTGTCCAATGAAATAAAACAAAAAACTACATTTTTTGCACCTTCATTGGTCTGAATCTTTAGATTAACATGTCACTCTGATTGTTAAGGAGCTTAATCCTCTTATCTCAGTTGTTTTGGTTAAACAAAAGTGAAATGCCAAAATATTCCACAAGGCACACAGAGGAGTTTGATGTTTACATCCTTATCGCCTGATGGGTAAATTTGCTGATGGGATAATGGTGGTGCACTCTTGTTAATGTTGTCAGTGGGGAAAAATGGAACAGATTGCACTGTTTAACAGAAAGCTCCAAGAGGAGACTCAGTATAATGGGAGAGTGAGTTGGGAAATGGGGCAATATATGGGGCAATATGGCTGGAAATTGGGGACTGGAGTTTGGATAGTGGGACACAGAAAACTAGGATAGAGTGGGGTTATAATGAAAGATGTGGAGCTGAGAGCGTAGACGTGCCCAGGACCGTGGAGTTGAAGGCCTTCACAGGTGAGCCAGAGTCAGGCCTCATCTGTCAACACCACCACAATCTTCATAGTGCAGAGCAGGAGTCAGCCACGGGAAATTAGCCTCACACTCCACTCCCTTTCTTCAGCCGCCTTGGTGGACTTTTCCTTTTCTTGCCTCTTTTTGCTCACATCTCCTGTTTGTCTCATGTCTGAACATGTTTAGTTCAGTTGAGCTGCAAAGGGTTGACTGAGCGTGTTGTTGTTGTCGACACTTTGTGAATGAGGTAAACAGTATTGTTTGGGGAACAGAGTGGAACAATTTTGGTTCAGTGAGAGTTTTTTAGCCCCTGGAAGCAGTCGTCTGGTTGCATTTGATATGAAAAGTGCCAGTCATCCTCGGAGAGCTGCATAAAGTGGAGTTAGAAAATGCTGGAAAACTCCCTGTCACTGCTCCCACAGCAATGTTTTAGCCAAAGCTGACAGCTGTTTTCCTTTGAAAAGCTTTAAAACCTCGACACCACCTGGCCAGAACCAGACAGTCAGGCTCTGTTAGCTATTAGCTGGAGGACACACAAACTTTAGTGGCTAAATCATCAGATATTTTTCCCAGGAGGAGGGAGATAAAATACAGAGGTTAGACGGAAGTGTTGTCTGATAACCATGGACACGCACACATAAATAAGTCTGTCCCTAATGACTGGATGTGAATATGAAAAGCTTTTGTAGATGAGTTAACCAGGTGAACTTGTCTACAAAGAAACCACTCTTGGCTACAAGAGTGAAAATAACATTTAATGTTCTGCAGTGGGAGCAAATTAAATCATCTTCTCATCCTGCAACCAACAAATTGAGAGGCAAACTTTCAAAGCAATCCATCTTACGAAGTCAAAGTGCTAATGCAGATTTGTCTGCAGAGTGAATCAGCGTCACAAACCAACCTCCATCTGTGGGCCACCAATGCTTTCAAACCACTTGAAAAGAAGAGACATGATTGTATCCTTGATTTCTGCTTTTATGTCCACACTTACTGTATAGGCTAGAGTATAAACTCCTACATGCTGTACACTGAATACATGAGTAACACCGGCAGCATCTGATGAAACATGTTGTAATGCAGCATCTCTCCACACTGGAGATACACAGCTTGAGCTGTGGGGTGTACAGTAGTTCTTCACTCAAGCCGTATTTTGATGCATTTGGAGAAAAAAATCAGTTTAAAAAGGGAAAAAAAAACATTTTATATAACAGAAAAAACAGGAAGGGGTATATTTTAGTAGCATGCCCTGAAAAAACACATAGACAGGTGACAGTCACCTTTGTCTTTACATCTGTGTCCTGAGTTATTTGAACCCATTTGTTTTATTCTGAGAAAGGAAGAGTTCCCTGATGATCTTTTCTGCTATGGGATTATTGCATGAGTAGACAAACGGAAGTGGCAAAGTAAACTTAAGTCTAGCTGAGACGTGTAACGCTGCAGGCGTAATACCAAAGGCTAACAAAGTTTTCAATTTTGAGAGCTTTAGCCTCCAGAGAAATAAAACAAAAGACAAAAGTCCTCAGAACACCAATCAGTGAGTTGGTGACAGCTCATTTAGGCCGTTTAATTGGAATCCAGAGCCTTCCCAAGCATAAGAGCGAAGGGCGAATAGATTCACGGACAAATTACACTCCTGATCAAAATCTTAAGACCAGTTGAAAAATTGCACAAATTTACATTTTGCATTGCTGGATCCTAAAAATGTTCCTAGCAGAGTTTTAAATTGCATAAAGAAGATATAATCGTAAGGCAAAAAAAAAAGAGAGTACATTTATTGAAAACAATTAAACTGAAATGGTCTGTTCATCAGCTGATGAAAAGCTTAAACCCACAGCCTTTACCTTGCTTACTCAATTTTGTGTCTCACTCCCATTCATTCTTTTGCATTTTGAAACTTTTCTTAAAACATCTTTAAGATCTAACTGTGCAAGTTAATCCATGCAATTTTTCAGCAGGTCCTAAGTTTGGGATCAGGTGTATATGTCTACCTCCAGTGTGGGAGATGGTGGTAACATGCTGCCTTTCAGCCCTTTAACTTTACAGATTCCCTTGGTTGGTTTGTGGTGCTGTGTACCAAAATAAACAAGTTAGCACAAGGCTAGGAGGTCAAGCCCTGCAAACTTTGACACTGTAACAGCTCTTCCCCCTCATCGTCAATGCAGTACAGTATTGTCAAATAACACAATACAGAAAATCAAATATGAGGACAGTCATTTACTCGCATTTTGCCACATTTTGGATATCTACCTATTGGCACAAGCAACCTATTTGCAGAAACAGACCCTAAAAACAATAAGTATGTCAGATTTTCATTTGGGTTATTGTGTTTTGATCAGGTTCAAAGAGGTGGACTCACTGAGTCATTGACTGACAGATTCACCACTAGTTTTACATTTATATGTATAGAAGGCCGCACAAAAAGCGCACATAGAGATGTAATATACACTATTCTAAACTGTCCACAAACTCACTGAGTCCTCTAACTTACACTGACATTGTTGACAAAATGAATCCAGCAGCTTCCTTGTCCTCATGCTGAAGCTCAATTCTGCTCTGTCCCCTGTATGACTCGCCCTTGAGCATTATAGCCAAGCCATGCAAACACACATACTCACACACGCTGTATCAATGTGGCTACAGAGAGGTCATCCTCATGTTTGGAAGTTTAGTTTTCTGTGTGTGTGTGTGTGTGTGTGTGTGAAGCTCCCCGTTTGTGTGTCTGGTCTTGTCCAACTATCAGAGGTAGTTTACTGCACTGCTGCACGACCAACAGATGGCCATTACCATACTGTAGCAAACGCAATGCAAGCCGAGGAGGACTGCTTTCATTTTCACCAGTAAATACCCCAGCCACATCAAACCTCGGTTATATCTTTGCTCTGCCTAACATCCATAATGAAATACTGTAAATGTGCTCCCCTCAACAGTAAAAAGATACATTTACAGCTCTAAGCTATTTATGAGCCGGCAAAGTATTAGAGTGATTTCGAGGCCCGTTTCTCTGTAAAGCACCTCCTCAGCCTCAGAGCCGTCGGGGAAACTGGATTGCAAAAATGGCATTGAAGGGACTGAGCCCTTTATAAAGCCTCTGTTCTTCTCTTTGATCTGATCGGAACAGTTGGAGAGACTCTGACACTCTAGTCTTGGATGGGAGGAAGACACAGGCAAGTCGAAAGGGACTTAAGTATTGTCATCTGGAACAACGTCCTGACATCAGCTGATGTAAAGAACATCCAACTAAGATGCACAAACAGTACAATCTGTGAAATATCCTCAAATGATCCCTGCATCAAGCAGGGATCAACTATGAGCCTCAACATGCCCCCTAACAATCTTCCTCAGAGGAAGCCATTGGCACAATAAATAAATAAATAAATAAATAAAAAAACTGTGAGCATGTGAGCAGGCCACAGATGGTGTCACACACACATACACCCACATACTGCCTGAAGGACACACACCGCAGGCACCATATGACTCCCTCTCAAGCTCACCCCACCACCCTTAAATCACAAAGAGGCCAACAGCATGAGCCTTTGTTTGCTCAACTCTGCACCTTTAACACTTCATCTTATCACCTGGATGATCTTTGGTGAGCCCAATGAACCCTCTGATTTGAATTTATATTATAAGAGCATCAAGAGCATGGCATTAGAGGTAAATCAATTTCTATTTGTGAATTTTCTTCTTCAAGTTTTTCCTTAACAGACCCTAACCCTCATCTGAAAGTTTAACACTGTAAAAAAAATTATTAAAGAATCTGTCATTAGAGGTTTTCAAAAAGTCTGAAGTATATTTAAACTTGAGACAGTGGTTTTGGGTTAAAACATTCAACATTGATGCATTTTCTAGGATGTATTCTGAACTTTAAAAGGGTGTATGTTTCTGATTACCCAGTGTTCAATTTTCATTCAAATAGCTTTTTGGTATCTTAAATCAATTCAGAGTTTAAAGGATTTTTACATATCTCAGGTTGCTCTTTGAAAACCTTCATTCCAGCCTTTATCTGAAACGCTTCAGTTCACCTCTTTAAATGACTCCTGAACCCAGTACTTCAGAAGCCTCCTCTGCTGTTGCCATGCTATAACCAGATCAGGAAATGTTATTGTATGCTTTGGAGCTGAAATCTGATTGGGAAAGTTTAGGGCTGAAAAATTCTCTAAGAAACTTGAGAAAAAAGAGGAAATGGTTAGTATTTGCCATTTTAAGAAGATCTTTAAACTTCAGATATTTAACTCACCTGAAGTTGTTTAGAAATTTACATAAGAAGACAGAGTTATACTGGGATGTATAAAGAAAACATATTCAGAGGAAGTATAGCTTGGTCATTTAATTATTCATCAACTTTTTACTTCCTTCTCTCAGTAATAAAATTTCACAACAAATTTAATCACTCAGCAATGAGTCATGGCGTTAACATAATTTGCTGTTGAGTTTCACTGAGTCACCGTCGTTGCTGCCTCTCAGTCTCACATCCGCCATCACATATATGAGACAGAAATGACACGTTCGAGTGATGACGGACGTGTAGTTTTGGAGACATTATCATTTATTAAAACAGTATGCCTGGCTCACAGTCACAGCCTGCATTCCTCCGCCCCCTCCCGGTGTGTTTTTATGTGCGGGGCTGTGAGTGGCTCCGTGCTGTAAAGTGCCATCTAAAGAGCCTGATTTGGCCTGCTGGGGTCAGGCTGAACACGAGCGCTGTGTTGTGAGACCACTCAGCGTCATGAGGACACAGCAACTGAGTCCAAGTGCCTGCTACTCTGAGCTCTCTAACAGATGGGATGAGACTACTGAGCATTATGGCTCCAACAGTTTGTACATTTCACTCATTTTTAATAAGAATACCATGCCAGATTAATCAAAGTTTGACATTGTGTCATGTACTCCCCTCATGCAGCCAAGAAGAGAAGCAGATGAGATATCCTGCTGTTAGTATTTCATGTCAGTTGGAATAAAAAGCATAAACACTCCTTGTCTAAGAGGAACTATCAGCAAAGAAAACACACTCACAGCTGTTTAATGTAATAATGCACGCATCAAGCTTCACTCTGTCATGCGTGGAAGCCTCATTTGTGTAGCTTGATAGATCGTAATTCAAACATTCTCTGTAAATGTCTTAAATTGCAGCTTGCTTTTGCACTCGTTCTCGTGTGTGTGTGTGTGTTCTTGTGTGTGTTCTTGTGTGTGAGCATCTGTTTGACGTGCTTGTTCCCGTATATCTGTGTGTGTATGTGAGTGTGAGTGGATGTGACTGAAAGGGAGATGAAGTGTGAAATGAAGTCACTGGGGCTCAGTTGAACTTGAGCACAGAATAAAGCAGAAAGGTTACCGTAGAGCTACCTCGGGCAGACTGCGGATGCTTTCAGCCTTCATCTGCAGCGCGAGAGAATTAGCGTCCAATTAGACAAAATGAAATTAAGTGTTAATAATCGTCCACCAACATGGAGTGCAACAGAACCAGTGTGCCGATGAGAGGTGGAGCAGAGAGGTGAAAAAAGCTACCACTGTCTCCACATTCAGCTCATTCTTAGTCCAGACTAAAACATGATTTGGGCAGTGACCAAGGGTCCAACTTTCTGTATCCCAATATGACTGGATGCTTGATGTGTTCTCACTATCGGTGATGAATTAAGAGAGTTTTGATTTATTTATTCACCTTAAAGAGGGGGTATTCTGCTTTCCGATACTGTAAATGTGAATAAAAAGCAACAGTGCTGCATGTTTACATTTTGTCTTTCTGAAAGATAACATGAAGTCTTTATGAGACTCACTGAAAAGATCTCATCCCTCAGGGATCTCTTCAAGGCAGGCCTTAAAAACCAAAGTCTTCCCGTAGCTCCAGAGGGCTGGCCAATCAGAGAGCAGGGAGTCTGTGGAGTGAGGGGTCTTAAAGAGACAGTAGCCACAGACAGAGGCAGAAATGAGTGTTGTCTAAAATAGCAGAGACGAAACAAAAGAACTTTTTAAGCTGGATGTAGTGTATAGCGGCTATAGGGGCACCAGAGAGACAAAATTAAGACTCAAAAAAACATGACACCCCCTCTATAAGGCTTTTATATGTGAGAATAGTTTAAAAATAGACTTTAATACTTTTTTTAGCTGGAGTTTCAGGATTCTACAAAGACTGGAGATTTTGCAAGATTAAAAGTTGAATTTAAGACTCTGTTCAGGACTGAGGTTCACTTCTTAGGTTGCTAGCAGTGGTACTGGAGGTTTTGAGGGCTGCAGGGATTTGAATAGTTTCATCTCTTTTCCCACAGTCTGGAAGGATAGCTCATTCTTTCACCTCTCCATTGTGATTTTTGCTTCCTGTTTGGTACTGGAAGTGCATGATTTATCAAAGTTAACCCAAAGAAATCTGAGGCTTCCAGAATCATCTACTGTATTTTAACAATATCCATTCATAGAGATTAAACCATACACTGCATGTAGCATAGTAGTAGTTGTCTTCTCGTATTAGAGGAAACTGGATGCTTCATCACTACGTTCTCCACTCTGCTGTAATCCATCCCTGAGGAAACGCTCCTCACTACCACACTGACGTCAGAGGTGTTACTATACTTCCTGCCTTCCTCTCCTGTGTAGCTTCTCTTTGAGCACCTCTTGATGTTTCCCTTTACGATCCAGTTCCTCTGATTTCTCGAAGACACAGTGTCCTATAAAACTTTCCAGGAATGCATTTCCTTTTCTATTTCACAGTAGCGTACACGTCAGATGCCTTCCTTTGTAATATTCTTTGAGCTGATAGTTCATGGAGCACATGTTGGCTTTGGCAGTGAATGCTCATTGGTAATCAATAATTAAAGCTCTATAGGGTCTCTGAGAGTTAATATTCAGGTCTGTATCTTCTGTGATCCTCTGGGAGACAAAGGCTCTCTTTCCCTCTCTCTCTCCTTTCTGTCTTTCACTCTCACCCCCGCTTTACCCCCTCCTCCACCTCCTCTTTACATCTCTATCTGCCCCTATTCTTTTGCTTGTACACAGGCATGCATGAACGCTCATGCAACTACTACACTGTTTTTGCCATGTCTCCCTCAGCTCCTCGCTCCCCTCCCCTCTGAGCCTGAATGTGGGAATCTCAGAAAAATGTGACAGCCCTCATCTCTCCCGTATCCTACTTTTTCTTACTTCAGTAAATTACTTGGAGGATTTTTTTTGGAGTGAAAGAATGGTCATGTGGTGGGGGAGGGCGGAAATATTGAAATACACGACCGTCTCTTTACTATGACTTTATTGTCTTCATCATGATGCAAGGTGAGCTGAGCTATGGGAGATCATCCAAATCACTGATTGTGGTGAGCAATCTTGTGCAGATTTTAAAAGGAAAATGTAAAAACAGTCAGTATTAGTTATTGTCTGTGTTGGAAAACATCGCAGTAGCAAACTAATTCTTTGAATTTCAGCCCTCCAAGTCGTCCAACTGAAGTCTGATTGGCATAGAGATGTTTGATGTATGATTAGTCTCTGGAAGCTAACGGAATTTCTCTGCGGAAGAGGTCTCTGGAGTGATAAAGCAATAAGCTTATCTGATGCTTCATGTTTATCACTTCATCCTACGACTCTCTCTCTCTTTCTCTTTCCAAGTATGACCCTCTCCAGGGATCCTGTTTACAAATGGCTCCTTCTCTCCACACTTTTGATGCTCTCTGCTTGTTTTTCTGGCATCAGCAAGTCACTGTTTCTTTCTCTCTCTCTCTCTCTCTCTATCTCTCTCTCTCTCTCTCTCTTTCCCTCTTTCCACCCCTCAGTAATTTGCAAAGAGAGCTCTCTGTGGTGATGAAAAGTCTTTTGCAACCCAACGCTGTAATTACTCCTCAATTTGTCCTTACTGCCATCCAGCACAGTCTGCCATAAACAAGGTGTTTGAATTTTGAGCTCTTATTTTAATGAACTACATCTAAGAGATTTGGAGTGACTTAAACAGACGGGTGCTTGAAAATGGCCGCTCCACATGCAGGATTCCTTCAATTTAAGTGGCTGAATCAACTTGAGGAGTACAAGAGGATGTCATTACTCAGTCACAGTGTCACTTTGATTTTGGTCACACACTAATGAACTGCTGTTTATTCTTTCCCTCTAACGCTGTCTTCTTAATTGGTTGTTGAGAGGCTGCAAACTTAGATGATCCCACTGAGAATCAACATTAAAACTCGACATAGTTGGAATGATAATTTCTGGCTTGAAGGGGAAGTCTTGGGCCAAAATACACCAGATGTGTTCCGTTCTAGCCCCTTCACAGCATCAGGTCACAGCCCTACACATCAGGTGGCAAGGCTCTTAATTTTGCTGTATGCAAGAGCCGTGATGCCTTGATTCACAAAAAGCAGATGAAGCAGGACATGTAGCTGTGCATAAAAATCACCTAAAAATGCAGAGTAACTTTCAAAGTAAACATATTGCATCAAAACCAGACTTTTATCTTGACCACAACAACAATCCAACATACTGAGCTGAGCCATTTCAGGGATCAGGTTTGAGCTTTTACAGCCCAACATGGAGCAGGAAAGAATCATCATTGGGATGGTCACCCAGGGAACTCCTCTGTCTGTGACTCCAGCTACTGTTGCTCACTGTACGTTTTTCTGAAAGGATGGAAGGGTAAACCAAACCTAAAAGTCAATGGTTCTTGGACTTCAGTAAGCTAGATCTCATTTGTTACAGGAACAGAGGGCAAAAAAGTGTTATCTTGACTGAAATGATCAGGTAAAATCTTGAGAAGCACCATACTCATTCATTGAACTGCTACTTATGGCCAAATCAAACAAAACTAAGACCTACACAATAAGACAGGGATGTTTTCTGACAAACAAACATTCAGTCTGCAACAAAACCTTTGGGGACAAAACAATAGATCAGACTTCACAGTCTCAAAGTGTTTGCTTTTATAAATTGTCAGAAAACTCTCAAGGATAACCCATCTCTTGTCTACTCTCTGTTTCCATTATCATCCAGAAGTAGAAACCCAACATTTAAGGCTGCTCCTTGAGCGAGACTCATGTTTTCAGCTGAACAAAAAGGAGCTTTAAACCTAAATATCAACACTTACCTTTGCAGGGATTCTTACCATAGTGTTGTCGGACACTTAAAACACCTTCAGGTCACAAAGAAATACTCTCTGACTTCTAAAACATGTTTGATTGTAATCAGATTTGTGTATCTGTCATTCATATTTCCTACAAGTCTCTTGGCCTCCCCAGAAGCACACAAATAGATGTGCAAGTGACGATGTGTTTTGATATGGCAGATGCATGGAGTTCGAGCTTCGCATGGCTGATTGTTTCTTTAGGGCATGTAAAGACTTTCGAACGCCTAAACAGCTTTTATCTTGAAGGACTTTAGATGTTTGAAGTAAAAATAATCCCCATGTTGAGGCTGGATGTTGAATAACCACCACCACATTGAGGCAGTGTCCTGCACTGGTTGGGTTATCTTGATAAAATGAGCAAACTGTGATGAAAAGGAGATGGTGAATGGGTTCAGTTGGTTCAATGCAGCCAATGTGGGGTCACCCCCATCACCTTTGTCAAACCCTCTGATATCCCTTTTCGACAGAACTGGTGCCAGTGCTAGGCCCAGGCCAGTGCTTAACTTAGCACCAGTTCTTTTTGTTTCCACTAACAAAGCACAGGCTCCAACTGCTAAAACTGGTGCTTAACTTGCATAAGCAGACTACATCAGGGGCCTGGGGCTGGAGTTACCGTGAAATGCAAGATCACATGTTCACAATTCTCCTTTGCTCTCTATATTCCATGCAGCTGAATTCTGCTCCACTGAACAAAATACGTGCACCCAGATGAGAAAACCCTGTATAGCGGACAGAGAGCAGTGAAAATCATCACATGAAATCGGTTCTTAGGTAGAATAACCTTGAACCAACTAAGCACTGGCACTGGCACAAGCGCAAGTACCGAACAAGAACCAGTGGAAACAGGATATAAGGACATCTGTACCTTGATATTCAAGCCTGTATGTTCAGACTCCCCTTGGGTTTCTCGTACATCCCCAACCCCGCCCCCCTCTTTTTATCTGTGTAACTGTGTGACCCTGCCTTTTTACACCTCAACGCGCTGTATCCACTTTAACTTCTTATGTTCTCGCTGACATCTTGCTTCCCTGGTGAGTTTATTCAGCCTGTAGAACTGCAAACAGCAAACTTAAGAGGTCAACGTGATGTCCCTCTAATTCATTAATGTGTGGCCTTTGGGGTTCTGGTGGTATTTGCTCCACGTGTGGAGGAAAATCTTGTTGCAAACAGGGTCTAAGAGCTTATAGACCTATCACCCTCAGATAAGGCAATCATGAACAGTCATGTAATCTTTTCGCAGACAACCAGTAATGAAATTGGACGACTTCATCAATACTCTTTTTGCACAGACAATGGTTAGTTTAGCATAAAATATAAGGATAGCCTGTTTTTTGGGGCTCCTTAATGGGAAAAACTTGGAATTGTGATCATGCACACCGACTTCCATTGCAAACAAACTCACAACCCCCCTGGCAGGGCATTAGCCCTGGAGGTGCTGACTCCTAACCAAGTCCTTTTGCACTCAGCTGCAAACCATCCAAATATCTGCAGGAGGTCCAAGCATCAAGAAGCAAAGAGGACTGCATCATCTGCAAAAGACATGAAATTCTCAACCCCCAAAACTGGAGAACTGGATCCACAAGGGGGGACAAACAGGCACCACAAATGTGTCTGAATTTGCGCAAAATATGTGGACACAGCTCTCAAATTGGTCGTATAGAGATCTGGTAGCTAGAAAAATTATGTTGTCTCATCTCTTTAGAGCCAGTGGGATTGTTAGCCATCTCAATTGCATTTTAACTTTTGATTAGTGGCAGATTTGATACCAGATAAGATTTATCAACTATTCTTTTTGCATGTGAGGAAGCTACACTTTCATATTGCATTTTCAAAACATCCCAAAGCGCTGTTTCCTTCCACTAATGCATTTGCCGAAATCCAGTATAAAGGGTAAACAACAAAATCTTAACAATCCAGACCACAGCTGTTCACATCCTTTCCTTCGTTGAATACACGTCATCATGTTAAGCATTTATGTTTTTAATGGATACAGCCATGACATTACTGTACTTTGAACAATGAGTGTGAAATTTTCTGTTATTGCACTTTTGAGCAATTTATTCAGTCAGTCCGTGTATTTTACAAAGTTTAGGATATATATATATCAATGTATAGTGAGGGTTTTATGCAAAAAATGACACTAATGGCTGTAAAAATGATAAGATGCAAACTGCTTCCAAGAGCAGAAAACTGCTGCGAGGTGATCTCCTGTTAGCCAGTTAACCTCTGAGAGACTGAAAGTTTCTGTGTCTCAAAATTATACAGGAGTCTTTGTAGCATCTGTGCAAAATTAAACAAAAAAAATAAACATTTTAATCTAATCCTTCTTATTCTGTCAACCACACTATAGTGGTTTCATATCCAGGGTTTATTTATCCAGCAGGACTACTAAACATCTCCCTTGAGTGTTGAGTGATTGCCACACAATCCTGTCATCAATCTGAAGCACAGATGTGATCACATATTGCACTTGTACATCGAGTGAATAGTTAGTGTATGGTCCATTTGTTGCATAACTCCTTATCTTCCATTATCATTATGTGTCCCTTTCTTTGATACCACAGAGCTGTGATTATTTTTACATTTGGCAATCAGATGATAACTGTTAGACTAAAATAAGATGGAACGAATGAGTCACCTTCATCTGAGATGATTCAATGGAGAAGGCCTGTCACTACAAAAGATAGATAAAGGGTTTCGTATTTGAGTGAAGCACTTGTAATGAATTAGCTCTTACACTGTGACACAATCTGCAAATCCATATAATGACAAGTTTAAGGTTTAATGTTCAACTGAGCTTCATTAAGTTACTTAAACCTACATGTTTAATTATGAACTCCATCTTCTTTTTAATACCCGAAAAACGTTTGTTACATCCCGATTAGATCTGGATTAACACTATGAGGCTCCTTCAAAACAAAAGTGTGGCTTTAACAGTAACAGAGGAAGCAACAGCACCAGGAGAGATCAGATTTCCTCACAGCAGGACAGGAGACATTTGACCCCACATATTGAGACAACTACTGTACAAGAAACGACACTTTTGGCAACTTCACCCCTCTCTGTTGTAGGGCTGCTAACATTCAGGGTCGGAGCAGTTATCCCTGCTGCGAGGGAGCCGAATCCAAGAGGAGCTGGAGACAAGCACATCCAAAAGCATGCAAATAGTGTGCCAGTGGAGAGAATGTGTTATTTACTGTGACTGACTGCACTTTGTGGAGGCAAATGTTGATTGATTTGTAAAAATAGAAACTTCAGTTTGGCAGCATTTGTTGGAGCTGATGCATTGGAAGTTAAAATTCACAGTGAAGGGAAGTTGGAGCGTCTCCCTGTGCCAGACAGTGACATATTTAGATGTGGATGAAGTTTTATTCTTGGAGGGATTAAGATGAGTTCCTGCAGAGTTGATTGGATCGCTCCGAGGTGAGTGTGGTGGAATTAAAGCAGAAGAGTGAGACAGGGCTGCAACAATATACTTGTTGTCAGGGATGGGTAAAGGACGGTTTGTTTCAGCTGCTTTCTGTGCGTTTCCAGTTTCCTATTCATGCAGAATGATGTTTCTTTAAAGGATTTTTAGGGCATCTAAAAAGTTTTTCTAGTGTGACTTTGGACAGAGACTTGGCCCTGTTTTGAAAACTCACCTGTTTGCTCAACACATTTGCACATTTGTAAGTGACAAAAACTCCACTAGAATTAGTTTTACTGTATCATAATTAGATCAAAGCTTTGTTCAGAGTCATTTCCCCGGCTCTGACAGGCCAGCAGGTGTTTGGAGAGATGATGACGCACCAGAAAAGGGCAAACATTGTCCTGACAACAGTGAACAGCTGGTGTGGAGCGTGACACCTGTGTGCCAGCCCAGCGCTATGTCGGCCTGCAAAATTCAGTCAGGCTTCGACAGCTGAGCTGAAGCTGTAGACGTGAATGCTAACAGCGTCTGTCACAAATCACAAACTTTCCTATGTGAGGATGAAGCACTTTTCTTTCCTTACTAGTTTTATTTTAGTTTTAGTGAATGAAAACTCAAAACAAATCCTTGAAAGAATCTCATTTTATTTTAATCAAAAAGAACATTTTCTCTGCTGCCAAATCCTGCTTGTTATAAAACATGGATTAAAGTAGGGCAGTGAGAACTCGCACATGAAACAACAAAATCCTCTTTCTGCTCATTTGGCGCTGTTTATATCAGCAGAAGAAGAAAAGAATAACCATATTGTACTCCTCTTTCAGATCTCATAGCAGAGCTCACATGGCTCTCTGCAGAGCACGTGACCACATAGAGTCCCTCAACCCACTTTCGATCCACTCCCATCTGGTCATGGATGCAGGACAGTAACAGAAGAAAAAGGGACATTCAGACTAAGTTTAAATGTGCCACTTGACTAAAATCCTCATTCATAACCCAAAAGTCTTGTGAAAGACTTGTTCAAAAGTTTCCTAGATGATGAAATGATAGAGAAGAACAAATTGTCACAAAGTTTTCCAGTTAAAAAGATATTTTACAGCAAAACTATCCAAGACACAGACAGATTTGTCACTTAAAATTGATTTGTGGGCCTTACCTTTGAGGTATCCTTGGATTGGGTTCACTCTTTCTGCCCCTCCACCCATCCATATCCTCCATCTATTTTCAGTGAAAGCTCTTCTGTTGGATTATCAGTGACTGTGGTGAAAACTCTCATCTCCAACAAACCATTTCCACCTCCTGTGTCTCACACAGTGTTTCAGGCTGATACCTCACACTTCACACACAAACATCTGTCATTGTTTGTTCTCAAGTATACACTTTCTCTTAAGGTGGAAAGAAGGCCATTGATTCAGAAGAGTCTGACAGAGAGAGAGAAAGAGAGAGAGAGAGAGAGAAGGCAGAGAATGAAGCAATGAGAAATTGGCAAGAACAGAAATAAACTGTGTTGTGGAGTAAATGGTGAGGGGAGGAAAAATTAATTGGAGCAAACTGCAAAAGTGATGGGTGGAAAATATTCACGACTCAAAGAGGGAACATGCCTTCTAGCACGAAGCACAAACTTTAAGTGTAACTATCCAAAGCACTCCCTCTAAACGAATTTAGTAAGATTCATGTTCTCTCTTCAGTGTGATGCGAGTGATTTTAGGTTGTGTAAAATTTGTCAAAATTGTGTTCACAAAGCTACAAGTGTTAGCTGTGCTATTAGCTATGATTGATGCAGTGAGCATGCACCGGCACTGGCACCGAGCCACGGAGCAGGAGCCCAGTTTGGATATTGTATGTAAATAAATAAGCAAAAATTTCTGCATACCTTACCTGTAATGCTTGCAGAAAGCCATCGAGATATAACATTTAGCTGTGAGCTCAATTATTGGGAACTGACTTCCTTATATTAACAAAGCAGTAACCCCTGGTCTCAAAATATGAAGCCTATGCTGGGGTGTCAAACACTGCAGTTCCTTGAGTGTCCACTTGCGACTGGCTGCAGAAACACCAGAAACCACATACACACCAAGCCAAAAAGGTGATTATTACAACCTGGTTCTCTATCAGGGCTGATTTTTTTAAATGCTTGTTATTTTGGAAGTCATTAAACTGGAGTTTTTCCCACAAGAGGGTATGGCTGACTTGACTGACAGGTGGGTATCCAGTAGCTGTTCACGAGGCCGCTAGAAGTTTGATAAGAAAAAAAAATTCGGACATTTTTTTTCTGTAGCTTTCTGCCTCTCCCATTATGTTATTCCTCTCTCTTACTGCATCTATGACTACTACATGCAATGGCTTGTTATGCAAATTAGGTGATGATGCAATTTAACAACTTTTTAACCAATAGCTACTTTTCTAACTGAGGAGTTTGAGACACTGTAGATGTATTCAATACTGGATTCTAATTACTGCTGTTTCTTATAAGCACATAGTTGCTGATATGTTACTTATGTTACTTATTTCTTATCCAATAAAATTTCACCATGAAGTTGGCTATGTTAAATAATTCTTAAACTATGCTTGTGATTGCTTTTAGATAACTGTAGCTTATGGATTATGTTGTAGCTAATGTGGGCTATTGTTGTGGAGATAGGAGTAAAATTCACAGCTACCTGTAATAACAGCTGTTGCTGGTGAGTCATAGAAGTACAGGCTTTCACTTAAATGGCCTCCAGGATTATCACTGTCAGCTTGTTTTCTTGTTAATTATGAATTTAAGGAGGAACAGCTGTAATTATTCACCAGATTACTGTCATTTAAGGCTTTTATTTTATTTTTTAGCCCAAACCTGATAATTAATCCTGTAAATTTAAAAGCCTGTTCTGCCTGGTCTCCAGTGTGAGCCACTCTCATCAACCAAGTTGAAAAAAATACAAACACTAATGATTCAGAGAATATCTCAGCTCCTTGACCTTTGGCATTTTAATCACACCTCTTCACAGCTTTTTTATGTTACCTTGCCTAGAAACTGAGAGGATAAAAATACTGATTGGAAAATAAGTCACTCACTTCCCTCTTGTTTTGGTCTGATTTAATGAGAAGTGCTGAAGTTTGTGTCATTTTTTCTTAAGTTTGTCAGATTGTGTTGGTTTGTGATTGCACACCTTCGGACAGCTGCTGCCGAGTTTTAATTAATGAATGACAGGAGGCAGAGCTGTGACCTGGGTAGGAAGGTATTTATTCTTAAATTTGTGAAATGCAGAAAGCCAGTCGCAGATTGTACAGTATGAGGAATTGCACATATGTGGTACCATTGATGTGGAAGTGTAGCTGGAGCAGCAGGCATTAGTTCAGGAGTAATGTTACGGAGTTGTATCCAAGGTTCCTCTGCTTAAATCAAAGCATTAATACAAAACACATCAAACTACAAACTACAAAAACTTTTTCACAAACATGCCTTCTAACTTTTTCTTCTGATGCAGGCTCAGAGTGCTGCACCAAGACAGCTGCCTCTCAGCTCCAGCTTTTGTGATTCATTCAAGCGCAACTTTTATTATAAGATGTGGGGCAATGAGAGCCAATGCATCAATTTCTCCTTTGTCTGGGATGGTTCTTGGAAGCTGTTTTGGTGTGTCAGGGCCCTTAATCTTGTGGTCTGGGAGTTGTGAGGCTCATGCAATTTCACACCACCTGACAGAATAAAATTTATTGGTGTAATCCGGATTAGTGTTCAGACTACTACTAGCTCCCATTTCTGATTAGAATTCAGCATCCCGCTGTAAACAAAATTTGAGAAAGTAAGAGCAGCTGCCTCTTCTAAATATGTTAATTTACTCTAACACAAAGCTCATAAATCTATTCAAAGGTGAAATAAGTCATTACTGATAGGATAACCAGACAGTGTCAGTTTTTCTGCTCCAAAGCTGCTTTTAACTCTTTGACAATCAAAAATCTTCACCCAAAGTTTTTAAGAGAGGCGTTGGAGCACCTCAGAAGAATCTGTAGAATAAAAGGATCTCCAGAATCTTGTCTTTTACCAGTTGGGTCTTATAAAGTAATACAATATTTTAAAATCAATACAAATAGAAACAGGAAACCACTGTAATGATTTTAGGTGAGGCATATTGTGTATCCTGTTCCTGGTTGTGATGCTGCATTTTGACTTAATTGCTGTTGGTTTACTGTGTTCATTGGAGGACCTCTAATAACTAGCCTGATGGTTATAAAAGTGTGTGTTATTCTCTCAATGCTCAGGGAAAGAGAGGCCATCCCCTGCCTTCTCATTTGGTTGTTTCTCCTGGGAAACACTGGGTTTTAATGACCCAGCGACCTTATTATGAAAAGTTCACACTGGCCAAACAGATATCTAATTTTGCTCTGCACATACCAAAGATGCCAGGTTGTCTTTGATTAAGTTTTACATCCATAATACAGAATAACATAATATTAACCAATCTCCCCCCAAATGTTGGCGTATTATGCCACTATGGTTGTCCCCTTTACAGTCTTTCTCTGGTGCTGAAGATGAAGTTGGGATATCTTTCCTGTCATTTCTCTAAAATGATATATTAAATGGAAAAAAATGCTTGACACCCATCATTTCTAATTGGATCACTCAATTAGTAAATGATTCTATTACTGCAACCCTAATTGATTAATCTGATTTGTTTGGGTGGAGTTTTCTGCAAGTCAATTGATCTGTTATCTAGAATAACTTTACCAACTACAACTTCTTTGGCTGTTTTCCTGCTCCCTCCCTCACCTTGTTTTTCCTCCCTTTATGGATTGTCAGGGGTCAAAGGTTAGCAGTGTTGGATCAGGATGTGGTCACTGTATTTATGGCCCTCCTCGGCTGCCTGCTTTAATATGTCAACACAAACGAGCCAGGATTGAGTGTTTTATGACAAGGGACATTTTTCACCATTTCCCCCACCACCACACACACACTCACACACACACACACACACACCCTGCCCCGGTGTCCAAGGTCCACACACTCTTTTTCTGCTCTGTGAAGAAATCAAACAAGGACACACGGGTGCTCCTGGTATGCACTTTCTGGGCAGGTCACATTCCTAAAGGGCAAACCAAGGATGACTGCAGGATAACATGGTGGATAAAGTAGCAGATGATCAATCTTTCATCAGCGTTGGGACTGACTTTTCATTAAGGGAGTCCTGTGGAGTTTCAGCTTCTAATTACCAGAGTAGGAGTCCCACTGGAATATTAATTATACAAAGACAGACTCAGCTGCTGATCCAAATGTTAACATGCCTACCAGAGAGGCGTTTACATGTTACCTGTGTGTCTTAGGTGTTTGCCATTGTGTGTGTTTTCTCTCCAGTCTCTCCAAATTGATGTCCTCTGTCATTCCCTTTGTGACCCCTCCTCAGACCTGTTTTACCTCATATCTGATAAACATTAAGTCCCACCTTTGTGCCCTCCAGTGCTCATCCTGATGCTCTAAATCAGAATGGTATCTGCTTAACTTTCAACAGACGTTTCCAGCCCCCAGCTAATTGCTTGATAAGACATGGGTCGCTCTGACATGTATCACATATAAGCAACACCTCTGGGTTTCTGTCATCTCTTCACATGCTCTCTGTGCTCAGTATCCAAGGCCAAACAGGATCAAAAGCAAACCATCTTCCTCTGGATTCACTGTACCTGCAGAGGCCTTTGTAAAAATGTCTCCCAATATCAACCATTTTTAAATCACATTAATTATAAGTACATTGAGATATTTAGTGTAGTATTTTAAAAAGGTATTTAACAATCATCTAAAATTCTTGTGAACCCAAAATGTTGCATCTGTAAAAGGTGTGGCTATTGATAACCATCCATCAATCAATCATCACTTTATTTGTCATTCATCCTATTTTTTTATGCATTTATTAGTCAAACCATCCAACTATCAATGGATACATCAGTCATTTCATTCAAGTATCCACTCAACTGTCCCATTATCTTTCCTTGCACCTAATTTTCCACCCATCCAACCTTCAGTGTTTCGATCCATCCATCCATCCAACTATCACCATTTCTGTCATTCAAGTACCTGTCCATCCATTTAAGTATCCAGCATCAGTCTAGCCAATATTTCATCCATCCATCCATCCATTTCATGGATTGAAATTTTATATCTGAGAATAATTTATAATAGTTTCTAATCAACTCAACAAACCAACAAACTGAACTTTGAATATTTACAAACCGACAAAAATCCCTCTTGGACACAACATCACCAAAGTTTTCCATTTGAAATTATTTCCATCATCAATATGATTTTCTGTATTGTACATGAGCATCTGTTAAAACTGTCTCCTCTGTGTTAGTGTCATCCGCCTGTGAAAAGGTTTTAAATGATAAACCGCTGTGCAGCAGGAGGAAATCTTGGTGTCTGGGTTCTGTGTTTTTGGAATCTAGCACCTGATGGGATGCTTTCGCTTCCCAGCCGGAAATAACTTGGGTTTGGTACCTCGCTTTTAAGAAGCTTACTCATACTGTTGCTTGAAGGAGACCCTGCTGTTTTACTCTTGGGTGGTTTAAGGGTTGAACCTTGCAGTCACCTGGCCCTGGTGCATTTGTGTGCACATGCACATTTTAACCCCTCTGTTTTACACAGAGAGGGGCCTCTTGTGTGACACGGGGTTGAAATTATGGGATCAACATGTGATCTCCTGAGAAGTTATGGTCATGCTGTGGCTAAAGGCATTAACAGGAGGCCTATTGATCCACGGTGCGCCAAGTGGTCAGCCTTCTCTTCAGGAGAGTGTGCAGACACATGCACAGGGCTCCTGCTTCCCCTCCCTCCTCCCCACGTGTTCTCTGATTAGTGACGGTAAAAATTGACTTTCTGTCCTCTCACAGAGTGATCCGTGCTCATGCAGTTTTACATCACTGTGATGCTGGGTAGATTTTCCATTCCAAACTTCTCCTCTCGGCCTCTGTGAGGTATGATTTTGGCCTTTCAAACAAACCTACGGCACTACAGCTATTGTTTTCTAAATATGCAGCCTCGAGCAGCAGGATATGCTGTTATTAGTGATGCTTTGATTCAGCTGCATGGTTCAATTTGGATATTAATTTGTGGTTTTTGAATGCTTTTGGGAGTCATGAAGCACAATGACCAGACCTGTCCAGCTGATGTTACGTGTTGAAGGGGCATCAGGGTTGAGCAACCCATTAAATGCTGCTGAGATTTACACGGCAGTTAAAAAGCAGACAGCAGGTCAGAGTGAATGTACAAGCACAGACGCACAGCAGCATACCTGCATGGCAGCTTTCCGCAGCCCTGCACATTGCTTTACAGGCGAGAAGAAAAGGTCAAACACTGGAACTGTGGAGGCAGAGTGGGGATTGTTGATGGTGGAGAGCAAGAGCATAGACAGCAGGTTACCTCTTCATCTCCTGCTTCCTCGCCCTGTCGTGCATCACCATGTATATCTGTAAAGAGAGTGGGATGCTGATTCATGCCGCCAGGAATGGACCAGGCAAAAAGGAGGGAGAGACAGAAAAAGGAGATGCAGAAGCCCTAAAACAGCTCTGAATGTGTGAAAAAGTACCCTGCCAATACTGGGCCGTAAAACTGAAGTGACAGCAGGCACAAACGCATGAATCAGAGGGTGACAGGAATGTAGAGTTCAGTATTGCAGGGACAAACTTCAATCAAACCAATATGTAACCTTTGGTGTGACAGTGAGTGGTGTAACGAGATCTACAAAACAATGATTTTTGATGCTGTTTTCTTGAAACTGACTGGAAAACAATTAGCCTTTAAAATCGAGAATACCATGGAATGCTATCCTTCTTTCCCTTTCTCTGGTGTTTGAGCTACTGTGCCTTTAAGACTACCCCCTCAACAAAACCCCTTCAATCTGACTGGTCAGCCTCCTGGAAGCCTGTAGAGGGCAGAGCTATGTGCTATGGACTTTTCCTTGCAGAATCTAAAGCATATGCTCCTCATACCTATGGCTCAGCAGACTTTGGGTTGTTCCACCAATCCACCAATCAGAATCAGGTCTTCCTCTAAATGAGCATCCCTGTCTTCTTTGGGTGAAGTGTAACATAAAATCCTCCATGTTGCTGATTTGTCTGTTTGAAATTGAGCATCCATCAACTTTAGATCCACATCAGAGCATTTTCATTCTCCCCGTGTCTTGATGCGTAGTGTACTTCCTGTTGAAAGAACCACCTCAGGTAATGCGATGATGAATGCATATAGATTAATGTTGCTGTTGATGGAGCACCCAGTGGGAGTGTGATAGTGAGGTGTTTCCAACAGCTTTCCTTCTCATCTAAATCTTCTGAAACCTCCTACAAGCCCACAGGGAGACAGAAATATACACGCAGCCAGGAGAAGACAATAGAGAATGGCCGGAAGAGTTTCATCTCATCAATCTTTGGCTCA
This sequence comes from Thalassoma bifasciatum, assembly GCA_008086565.1. Classification (NCBI taxonomy): domain Eukaryota; kingdom Metazoa; phylum Chordata; class Actinopteri; order Labriformes; family Labridae; genus Thalassoma; species Thalassoma bifasciatum. Next base: position 313,104 of record RPOG01000273.1, on the reverse strand, counting down.
CTTTGCAGCTTTCTGTCTTCCTGGAGCAGAAGCATATTCTTTTCGGTCTCTAAATCACAAAGTTATCTGCCTCAACCGGACTGGGCTTTATTTTCAGAGGCTTTTGTTTTAGCACATACTGAATAAGACATGTTTTATCTAAACACACAGTATTTTTTAAGATTTTATTTAAGCATCAGCAGCTTTATCGCAGAAGTCAGCCCAAGTAAATAGTCCAGAGTGTGGTTATTTGTTTCTGAGCCTAAACTGACCCCATTCAAGCTCAGACAAACTTCCAGCTGTGTGAATCAAACTCTTTCCTCAATTTCTGTCTCTCTGCTTGATCTCTATTTGAGAGCAGTTTGTTTTGATCAGTGTGTGACACACACACACAGACCACCTGCCGCCAGATCATGTTTTGGTAAAAATGACCTTAATGTTTTGGCCTCGATAGCTTTTATTTTGGAAAAACAGGACCTTCTCCTTGTTTCTGGTTCTCCTGCTGGGGCTTGCAGAGCATAGCATTGATGCAGTTAATGAGAAAACACACAGCAGGAGTACGACAAAGAGAATTACAACTGGCTGGCTTGGATTAGAAATCTATAAACAATCCCTGAAGAAGCTGTGAGACTTCCTGTTTTATTTTCCCTCTCAGAGCCAGCCGTACCCTTGAAAAGTGAACAGGTGCAATGAAGAAATTTATTCACAAAGTTCTGCTTCCTCCCCCTGCCTCTGTTGACTTAGATATTACCTTGAGTTGCTAACATTGTGTGTTAATATAGCGTATAATGTGACACTAAATATGCAGATCTGTACAGCACAACACCTGATTTCACATCTGAGTGTCAAAGTGCCATCTGTGGGGTCACCTGGTGGCCCCGGTCTGATGTCACGGCGAGTGGCTGGACAGAAACATGCAAAAGAAAGGAGGGGGAACAAGAGCAGAGAGAAACTGTGAAAGAGAAAGAGGAGCAAGGGAGGTCAAAGCACTCACCCCGATATGTTTGGTTACAAAGAGGGGGCTCAACTTTCCAAACTGTTTCATATCAGACAGGCAGACTGGGCAAGTGCACGAAAGGAAAGTTTGGAGGAGGGTGAGCGCAGTTGAGACAGATGTTGCCGGTTTTGACAACTCCTTAAAAATGTCAATCCTAATATTCAATCTGCTCTCCAGATTCTGTCCAGAATGAAACATAATGGTCACACAGGAGTCAAAGTGAAAAGAAGAACAGCTTCTGAGCAAAGTTTTCGCCAGGGCACATCAGTACGTGTGTGTGTGTGTGTTGTGTTTGAGTGCGTGTGGGAAATTGGATGACAGCACGCTTGTCACTGCAGTTGCACTCCACTGCTCTTGAGTGGCACTGCAGATGGATGTGTCCCTGATGCTTCAGCGAGAATGCCAATTCACCGACTCCAACAGATGCTAAACACAGATATAAGCTGTAGCTGCTATTTGCCAAACTTGAGTAATCGAGGATCCACTTCCTGAAGTGATCTCTGGGGGAAAGTTCTCACACAAAGCAGCAAGTACTTCCTGTTACTCTAACCATGCATTTATAGTGTATCTGGGGATGTGTAGTCCATCTTTTATCTAACTAATCAAAAATAGAACTTTTAATCAATTTTCTTCATAAAACATGACAGCTTTGCTTCATAATTCGTCATTACCTTTCTTATGCTTTGTTAACTGTTCGCTCCACCATAGGAAACCGATGCTCCTTATCAAGGGCTCCCAAAGCAGGGGTTACAAAATGCTTTCCAAAATCAAAAAATACTTAGTTGCATTTTTCATCCATCATTGTAAAAATATGAATAAAAATAGTTTAAATTTGATTCAAAACCTTGCAAACAGAGAATGTTGGATCTGTTTACCACATTTTTTGGTTGAAAACCCCCCTGTTGACTAAATTAGAACAACAATCAGTGGAGGCAGATTGAGGAAAGGCTAAATTATGGACTTTAGGACTGTTTTTGTTTGCTTGTGTTGGTATTTTGATTTGCTTTCTAGTGTAATCCCACTGTCAGGGGTCACTGTTCTTCAGCAACGCTTCTTTTCGGGTCACAGGCTGAAAGTTGAAAAACCCTTGTTTGCATCTAAACTCATTCAAAACCTTGGTGCCTTTGAGTCCTCCAAAACTCCTAACAGACAGGTTACGTCATGGAGATAATCTTTGTCTTTGGGTTATGCATCAGAGCTTCAGCTGCACAGTTGACAGACTCATTCAGGGGGGGAGTAGGAGCTGTTTAGTTTCATTTCCTGTGATACTGTTGAAAAAAAAAGGACACTCTCCAAATGAATTCACCGTTGATTGTCCTTAACTGGGCGTTCCACATTTGCATGCTCCGAGCAGGCAGAGCTCCAGCGCTGGCTGTGGCCACCACACTGGAACAGATGTCACACCTGGTTTGTGTGATCTCTGTAGTCGAGGTGACCTCTTGGTCTCCAAGCAACACGCTTGTCTCAGGGCCCCTGCAGACATGTGTGTGTACATGTGTGTATGCAAAAGCTGCAGCCTCTTGAGACTTCACTCACTTTTCAAACCTTTGTTTCTGTGAGCATTCTGCCTGCTTCTGCATGCACAAACACAGCACAGCCTGGTTTGATGACTCCACATGATGATAGAGCTGATGTGAAACAGGCACAGCCACTTCAAACACAAATAAAGCATCTCCTTCTCCACATCCCCCTCAAACCCCCTCCAGACAATAGTGGTATTCCTGGTTGTCATCTTACTGTTCCCAAGAAAGCCTCAGAAATCCTTTCTCGCGGCTCTCCACCCCCAAAGACTCACTCACACACACATGTGCACACTCACACACTGATACAACACTAATCTCCCTCTCACAGTCTCTAATGGAAAGGATTCAGCTGAGTAGCTTCACCATGAAAAAAACGGTGTATGAAGAGGGAGGGTGCAGAGATGGAAGGTGGTTTGATCCCAGAGCAAGGACACAAAGAGGAAGAGAAAAGAGGAATGGAGATACAGCGTGTGTGTCAAAAGATCACACAGGGATGAGAGGGACGAGGCAAGGTGAGACAGAACATGGAGGGACAAAAAGGGAATGAACGCCACAGAGATGACTTAACAGTCTCATTTCACTGAGCGCCTGAAGCTGAAGAGAAAAAAACATTTAGGAAGTTATCTGCGCCTACATAATCAGGGATTACTCTGTCTGTCTGTGCAAGACTCCATCTAACATATATGGGAAAGATCTAGCTGAGTAAAGGAAAATTTACTCACTCCTAAACATGCATGTTCATCCTTAATGTGTGCTTTAAGATGAGACACTTTAAGCTCCATAAAAGCGATTAGTGCTGCTTTGACAAATGAACAAAAACAGACTGTTTGTGTGTAGCTTGCACATATTGCTGTGTGTGCCTCAGTGTGTTTCAGAGTGCTTTCTCTCCTCTGCTATTGTCCTACGTATGTGTGGACACGGCGCTCTGTATTTAGGAATGCGTGGGACTGGAGAGAGCAGGGAAGGTCACTGTGGAAAATGTAAATGAGTCGAGTGAATCAGCCACTCCAAATGTAGGCTGTGCATTAAGTTACGTAAAGGCCACGCACCAGCAGAAGGAGGATATACCGAGTTGTGGATCTCTCTGCTTTAGAGGTGACTGAGAGAGCTCGTTGTGTTGTGCCAGGGGCTAAATGACCAGTAATGATTTTTTAAACACAAAGACAAAAAAAGAAAAGTTGACTTTGTTCTGAATGACTCATGCTTAATCTGCATACAGTATTGGGTTCTCTCTAGACAAGTAGTGGAGCTAAATGCAAGAGCTGCAAGGATTTAGTCATTTAGGAGATTTTCTCATCTAAATTTTTATGATACAGCTTTAATTATTAAATGTCTCGTGAGATTTATACTTAAACAAAAAGCTCTTGATAAATCCTTTTTCTTTTAACAGTAAGAGACTAAAATAAGAAAAACATTCACACTGACATATTGCTGTTATTGTAAAGCAAACAGTATGTTTTATGTTTTATTTCTGGAGTCAGTCGGCACTCAGACCCCGTATAAATGTAATTTAACCGTTTTTTTGGATTGGACATGGCGGTCTATGAGGGTGAACATCAAAGTAACATGATTTCTCTTGAATCATGGTGCTCTGAGTGTGTTCTTACTGCAGATGTCTGCCTCTGCACATGTCTGCGCATGTCTATGTGTGTGTGCAGTGTGCAGTGTGTGTTTGTGCGTTCTGGGTCGGGGATGGGGGGTGCACGTTAATGAGATCTGGCCTGAGAAATGGTCTTGACATGTGCCCTGACATCCATTCATTCTAATATAGGGCGTATCGACCAGCATGAAGAGCTTATGATGAACACAGGTTATTAATAACATGTCCCCGGTAATCACACGCAGCATGCTACATTTTCTTTGGCCAAGAGATGGAAATGTGTATTGTGTGTGTTTGTGTGCACCACAAAGCATATTTCTATCACTAGTAGCTCATTATCCCTCCGTCAAACACGGCCTGTGCTCTGCTCTCCACCCAATCTCATGACAGGAAGAGATGAAAACAATAACTGAGAAATAATTTGAAGTGAATACAGATGTGTGCACACACCAGAGTGTATATACCTCAACACATATTTGCCCATTACTCCTTGTGTACTGTGTTATCTCCGCATTGGTGTAATGAGAAAACTGCAGAAACAGTGCATAATAATTACAAAGATGATGTTAAACTTTATATAAGAAGCACAGACATCGTGGCTGAATAACACAGAGAGAACTCAAAGTGAAGGACTGTGGGGTCACTCCTTGAGTCCTAAAGCTGTTAATTCATTTCTATTGAATCTAAAGAAAAAGGATGTTAATGGATTTCTAAATGAATTGATTAAAACCTCAAATAATGTCAAATGATCATGACCTTAATGATTGTGACATTTAAATGAAAGGCAGAGGAATTCACAACCCATCACCAACAATCTATAAATAGATCAAGAGCTACTGAGGCATGACCAACACATGAACTGTGTAACTTAGTAATTCAGGTGTGCAGAGATAAATGTTTGAAAATTTCAAAAATATAAGTCTTAGAAATTATCTCCGGTAAGTTTTCATTCAGATCACATCGAGGTGTCAGTGTACGAGGCACAGTGGTACCTTGACTTTTAAGTGTCCCAACAAACAAGTTTTCTGAGATAAGAGCTGTCTCTCAGGTGACTTTTGCTTTGAGTTCAGGAGATAAAATTTTCATTCAAAGCCAACTTCAGATCCTCCAATGCTGGGGCAGTAAATACCACAGTGAATGCAGCAACACCAGACCGGCATGTCCAATTATTCTCGGTACTGGTTGTAGACACAACATTCAAACTGGGCTACTCCTTCTTGGCTCAGTGCCAGCGGCAACGCATACCCACCGGGTCTTGCCAAAGCTTTGTGAAGACATTTAACAGCCCAGCAAGCACCTGCAGCATCGCGTTTCTAAGTGGGAGTCACTAGAGAGCCATACACCTGACTACTAACAGGTAATCGAGGTATCCACCAAATATTGTATCATTCTTTCTCTGTGTTACAGCTGATATCGTAGCCGCCCAGGATAGCTTTCCCCACTCGCCATCATCAAAACACAAAGTCATTTGTGCACTGGGCGTGCTGTGACTGGCTGGTCACCAGACCTTCTCTCTGCCCAGAAAGGTCCTAAGACAATAAAAACATCAATATAACAGAGGCAGAGGAGATGGTTGAGGCAGACACTTGACACACATGTATGAAGGCTTACTGATGACAATAATGGGATTATTTCTGTAAAAGTTGATATTTTATTTTTGGGGGAAATCCTGCAGACCCTACCTTTTAGAAGAAGAAACACCCCCAAAATTGTTTAACTGAGTGTGCACCTGCGTATCCAACTGAACGTGCAACTGCGCTATACAATGACACTTGCCTAAGTCTTTTAAAGAAGTCCTTAGGGGGGGGGGACAGCTCATTGGACAGGTTTTTTATGGGACAACACCAGCAGATAAAAGTGAGAACAAGAAGGGGAAAAAATCAGCCAATAAGACTCAGTTGTTCGACCCCTCTACTTCACCTCCATCAGCATCTTTAAGTCGTCTGACCAACATCATCATGCCTAAAAATTCCCTTGTTAATCCTTAACATTGTGCTAGAGCAGCCGACCTTACGTCAACTTCTCTTGACTTGTGATCTTTAATTATTTCTCAGTGAAATTTTTAACTATTGTTATTCAATTGTGTCAAGAGAAATCCAGATCCAGTGATCAATTTCATATTTGTTTACCTATAAACTCAAGAAAATGTTGACACATAAACCTGTACAGCTGGCTTTTTGGACACAGAAAACTCACTGGAGGAGTCGATAAGGGTTTTGGTATCAATAATGTCTCATGATATTCATCCTTATTTATTAGTTAATTTTTCTCATTTAAAAACATGTATAAAAAAATATTGCAGAGCTTTTTTAATAAGTGGCATTTTAATTCATTTCAAGCTGGAACAAACTCATAACTCAAGGCACCGCTGTATATTTTCTTCCAGTTTGTCGTCATTTTATGTTGTCTCCAGCATCATCTTTCCAGAGCTCCGTGGATCAATATAGAGTTCAAAGACTACCATCTGTCACTGTTGCCCAACTTCTTTTGTATATATCTTACAAATCTCCAATTCTATATTTTTACAAAGGCAACAAAGACATTATCTGAGGTATCAGAAACAACTGCAGTATGCACAGAGATAACACTGATGCAACACTGCTAACTCCATCACAGATAACACTCCAGTTTTCTCTTCTTTGTTGTTGATTTCCCGTATTTTCTCCCACTGTGTTAGTAAGCAGAAGTCCTTCAGGGCCTCCACAGAACAAATAGCTCCATCTCTGCAGGGGGTCAAACGCAGCATGATGTAGTGTGATGACTCAACTGTACTACATTACACAAACATGTGAATACAAATGCACACGAATGCATATCGAGGCTTGAATGTGTGTCTCAGTATGGACTACTCACCATGCCCAGCGTCTCCAGAAATAAGTACACATACAAGAACAGGGTGCTGAAGGAGCTCATCCTGGATGTGAGAGACCCTATGTAGATGAGGAGTATTAGCAGTAAACAACACTTAGTCTTACAGGTCATTACATCAGCCTCACACACACGCACACTGGCACAAGATACAACATCATGTCAGAATTTTGACTTTGAACATTCAGTTTTGTTTTTCAGATCTTAATACTAAATGTGCTGACATCCTAAACCTTATTCCTCTTCATTGTTTGGTTAATCTGCAGAGAGGCAGTGTAGGAGATGCTGTGCCTGTCTGTCTGCCTGTCTGTCGTGTGTTGTCTTGATACCAATTTCCTCTTCTCAGCAAAATTCTCAGACTTTCCTCATTTTGTGTAAAATAACACCAACAACTCAGGTTTATTAAATCCCCTGGTATTCCTGTGTTTATATGCCACCTCTCCTTCCCTCTCTCTCTTCAAAGACTTCTGCTCCACACTCTTCACACACACCCTTCATACGTGCACACACACTCAGGTACGCCGCAATAGGACTCTAGCCCCAGGGGGTCAGAACAAAGCGTTCGCAGTTAATCGAACCTGTGGCGAGGAGTAAGAGGAGAAGGGAGGGAGGTTGCCTGGGGTTTGAAATGGAAGAGTTTGCAGCTTCTGGATCAACAGGACGACGTGTTGCAAAGCAGAGATACTGTACATCTGATGGAGTGGGCTTTTATGGTACCGAGGGAAATCCTTTTGCAACAACACATACAGTGCATGTCATCATCAGAGCCAAACGGACAAGACAACAGACAGAGAGAGGTGGTCCTGTGGGTATTTTTGTATCAAGGTTTTCCAGTACATTGTAGTGGATGGAGGATCAAAAGGTTGGAGCAGTCAAAGCACGTGTCTTGGTGACAAATATCATGCAAGAACACAAACAAAGAAACAGTTTATTGATGAACTGTGAGAGTGCATTGGAATTTCTGTGCTTATTTCTACATCAGTGCTTTTTATGAGAACTCCAATTAACATCCTGCTCCATGTGTATCCTGTGAATTGGCCAAAATATGCAAACATTCAGCAGATTTTGCATTTTCACCCTGAACATTTCTAGAAAACTTAAGTCACGTGCTCAAAAATATACCTCATAGTTTTAAGTTTTACACCAAGAATACATTCGTTTTATCTGTGGTCCCTTTTTTGCTTGTTGACTGTGTGCTCTCTCTTTTGTCAACTCATCCTGGCTGTATGTTCAATCTGGCACGTATCAGGACCTCCAGACATCTGGAGTTACAGACCGAGGGGTTCCCTGGATTCCCATCCCTACAATGATCCTCTCCTTGTTTATGTTGGGCCGTAAAACCTCAAACCTGTTAACTCCTGGTTTGGCTCATAGCTGTCAAGTCTCTTGTTTTGGCCGGGAAACTACCGTATTTTACCCCTCTTCCCTGCTGTCCTCCTGTATTAATTATCTCTTGTGAATCTCCTGTATTATTATATGGTAGCATCCGAAAAGGAGACACGAAGACACAGGTGGGTTGTTAATTTTCCAACATTAGCAACCAGCCCCATCCGTTACAATATGATAATTAAAAGACTTAGTCTCCTTTTTGTAAATTGATAAGTCACTACTGCGGCCTCTGACAAAAAACAGGAGCTCTGATTTGCCTCAGCACTTGACTGGTGACGACTCTCTTTACCATGAGAACCAGCATCCACTGTCGTAAAGACATGACTCCTACCCAGGGGTGCGTTTGTTTTGGAGAGCAGATCTTCTTTTTGACACCTCTTTTTGTATTCAAGAAAACTTAGAGCTATTGTAGGGCTATTGTTTGAAAAGTGCCAACCTGACAACCTCAGATACTAAGAAATAACACATTTTGGCGCCGATGACCTCACTCTAAACTGTTGATTATGAGAAGACAAATACATAAAAGTTGTTTCAAGATCTCTTATGAAGTCCTTTCAGGGCCTTTAAGTTCTTTTTGAATTAACACAATTAGTGGTAAAATATTGGGTTGATGGCACTAAGAAGTCTGCCTCGCTCTCATTTTTCCTTCAGAAAGAGGGAATTGGGTTTAGCTGCATAACACTTGAAGAGTGAAAGAACTTGGCTCTTAAAAATTATCTATCGGCCTCAGTAATGAGCATTTTTATGTATTTTTTAAACGTATCCTGCTTTAGTGCCTTTGATAAACCACTGAGCGCTGGAATGAGAGCGGCTGTATAAAGTATTCAAACCTTTATTTGAAGCGAAGGGGAAAATATATTCAACTTTGTACTCGTGAAGTAATTGGAAGAACAAGTACATCAGATGCTGCAGTTTCAATACACACTTTAGGTTAGATGTCCTCTCGATGCATTGTCGAGAAAAACAACAGTATAGGAACAAAGCTTTGTTCCCAAATCAAACGACACAAAAGACTCGACGGAGAAACGCCCACGCACACAGCTGTGCAAGTGACATTTTATGCAAACTCTCATGCTCGAAATTGTTTAAGTACAACAGAGGAGAGAAGTGTTAGACCCCGGCATGCTGGAAATCACACGTCTTAAAACTCCATGTGCATGTTTGTCAAACATTTATAAGACGTCCTTGACGTCCTCCAAGAGAATGCAAAGCAGAAGGAATCGGTCTTCACACAAGCAAACAAGCCTTTTCTGTGCATGTAGTAGAGATATTTACAACCTATAACATGCTTAACACTCTAAACCCCTGCCTGTCATGAGTCATCAAGAAATCAAGTTTCCCAGAATGACTTTGGACAAGCTATTATAGTACAAACATTTTGACAAACAGGTGAAAATGTGGCTTATTACACGGTTTAGTGAAGCACAGCCGATAAAACTCTGATTAACAAACCGTCACTGAGATGTGTGCAGAGCTTATTCCTGAGTAATCCAACGTATTTTCAATCTGCCACATCGAATTAATCAAATCTAAGCTCTTAAAAAATGATAGCTTTTAAAAATCATCATTGTTCGGGCCCTCAGAGCTGCAGACATCTGGCTCCGTCAGTTCAGTTTGGGCTCTATTATGATCATCAGTTACTCTTCTCAGAGGGGGATATTTACACTAGAGATAATATAAAATGCTATCACTCACTCTGTTTGGATGTTGACTTTGGGTTCTTAACAGGCCTTAATCTAATCTCCTTGTCAGGATAGGGCAGACTCTCCATGAATACTCAGCAGACACAGTAAAATATTCACACACATCGCATTTAAATATTATTTGATGGATGTTTACTTGACTTGCAGAAGTTGAGCCTGCAACAGCCAGAATCTCGGTAGAGCTGTGTCAAAACATTAGTCTCCAACTGAAGTAAGTCTTTATGATTTGCTGCATCAGATGGACAACCTTTATCTGCTTTCCTATTCTGTAAACATGGGTATGAAGTAACTATGTTGGATTTTTAGACTAAAGGCATGCAGATTTTCAAACCTTTACATATTCACATGTAGCAGAAATCCATGAATATGTCTTTGAACTGACAAAAACGCTCTGTTCTAAAAAGAAACGTGAGATCTTCATTAGATCTCCTAATTGGTTCATGACAAATGAGAGTTGAGGGCCTCAAACACAAAGGTCTGCCCATGGCCCCACCTCTGACAGGCCTCCAGAGGGTTGGCCAGTTGGAGGGAGGGGGGTTTGTGGAGCTGGAAACCTTAAAGACACAGCCGCTAAAACTACACATGAAAAGTGTGAGTGAGATGTACTTTGAGTTGTAAATTATATAGAGCTACTTCAGGGTTAACATAAAGGATGACACGTGAGGGAAAAATGAATAGAACATTTTTGAATTTCCTGCAAGAAAACTCAGCAGCACACATTAGTAATTAAATTACATAAAACTGATTCAAACATGCTCTACTCCCTCTGGGTTTTGGTCCCAGGGCATCAATCTGTGCTTGTTTATCAGTGAGTTCAGAGTCAATGGGCGTCATGTTGCTCAAGGATCAATAGGAGAGGTTGAAGGGTTCAGATGATCTTTCCTCAGTGGCATTAAGCTGCTCTCTCATCTCAAACCCTTTCATCTGTAGACAAACAATGGCATTATCACCAATTATGGCTGTGATTAGAGTGTAAGCCTTATTTAAGTGAAGGCGAACGGGAGTAAAACACGAGGCTCCAGAAACAAATGGCAGAGCAGGAGAATAAGGATTACTAAGATGAGCGGCGTATCGATGGAAACCCGGCGATGGGTGGGGACACTTACCCTTTCAGTCCACCCAGAAAGTACGCACCAGCTTGTGCTTCTGCGTGTTTCCAGAAGGACACTTAAACAAGAGATTACACAATGTTCACAGAAAAAAAAAACAGTCACAACAACCCACTGCAGTGCCTTTGATTTTTTTTCATTCCTTTTACCTATGACCCTGCGTCTTATCTCTCTGATATTTGGTAACTAGTTCTCTGAAAGCAGCAGACACGACCGTTAATATGGGAAGCATGTCTTCAGCAGACTAACAATGTTTCTTTCTGTTCCTTTCTGAATTACAGATTGTGATGGGAAATCAAGCCTTGGCTCTTTGGATAGTCCAGCCTCTCCTTGGTTTGCCGAGCCAACTAGTCCTGGAGCACTGGATCCATTAACTAGCTGAATAGAGGTGAGCTCCTTGGTGATTTCTCAGTGCTTTGTCAGGTTAGAATTACACGTCTTGGCTGTGGACATTGATTATAACTCACCACAGCCAGTTATAATGGACCAAAGGATACCATATTATCACACATAACACAGAAGATTGTCCAGGAAATGGGAAAAAATAATTGCTTGATGTTGGTTTTGTTTGTGTACTGTATGTCTGTTTGAGAGTGAGGGACAGACACAGGGATTTGGTACAAAGCTGAGTATATTTTATGTAACAGTGTGGAGCAGATCAGAGAGCAGAGCGTGACCTATTTTTAGGGCTCTGTGGAGACAATGTTTCTGTTCCATGCTCTGAAAACCATGACTCCTGCTCTTCACAACCACTTTACAAAGCTTATGGTGCATTAGAAGGTTGAGCTGTGGAGAACTGACAAGTCACCACTCCAGCTAATAGTCAGAGCAGCCATTAGATTCAATCCCGGCTGTGTGGTCAGCCTGTGGGTACGTACAGCACAGCAGCCTGTGTTTGACACCATTATTACACTGGAGAGTTTTCAGGCTAATACGGTTTAACTCCTACAACCAGCTCACACCTGACGTTTGTGACAGGAGGAAAGTTTTTCAAAACCCAACACGAAAAAAGTTGCTGGTTTCAGCTAGTTCAGTATGACTCAAGTCAAATGAAGAGGTGGTCTGAGTCAGCTCGTCAAGTCTTTAGTTTCTGGATGTAAGATATGCCACCTGTTTGAACAGCAATCAGTACATCAGGTCATGGAAACAACCTTAGCTGTGAAAGAACACTTGATGCCTTTTTGTGAGCTGAAAAGAAAGTAAGACCATCAGATTTACTGTTTTTTCGTATTTATATTGTCCTTTTTTAGCACATATAACCATGGGGGTATATGCCAGACTGTTAACCCTTGTGTAGTGGGTCCAGGTCTTTTTTTTATGGCAAGCAAAAATAGAAGAATTTCCCATTACAATCAAGATGAAAGCAGAAGGAATAAAGCTGAATCAATATCTTTCATCAGTCTTGATCCTTATTTCTGAGGACTTTGAAATTGAACATACTTTTGCCAGTCTATATGTGAAAAAGCCCATTGTGCAAATATGCAGAAAATCGACAAAACACTTCTGCCCCAGCAAACATAACCTAAAAGTAAGAGCAACCCAGGAGGATTTTTCTGGAAGAAAAGTTCAAGAGAAGACTGTATATCAAGGTTTCCAGAAACCTTCGAGTCCTTCTTTCAGACAGCTGGGCTCTGAGGCAGGTGGCTGTTGAAACCCTTGGTATGGCTTGAAGATGGACATCACCAAGTCTGAACCTGTTCTTTGGTTTGACTCCTTTCTTGCTCTCTGAATACATTATGTAGCGTTGCTAGCTCTTTCCTTGTGCTCCTTGTGTTCTCTCATCTCCCTGGTACTTGGCATTTTGCTCCACATGTTCGCTTGAATGATGCCGTGTGAGGTGATACTCCTAACTTTCTGTTTGCATGTAATTCCCCTTTAACTGGACAGAAATAATCATTCTCCCACTTCTTCTGAAACACTCTGATTTTGACATCAACCTCTTTTTTTGGCCTTTGGAAGAGACATCTTTATCAAACAATGTTTTGAGGATGCAGCCAGCTTGCCCATTGTTTGCGTTTTTGTTTCCTCTTGCATTCACGTTGTGCTGTGATTATGCTGTATTCAGGGTCAACTCGGAAATAGGATACTTCTTCCTTGATGCTGAAAGAGGAAAGAGCTATAAGCACAGCGGGCAGAATTTCATAATGAACTGACACAGAGTGGTGGGCTGTTCAGAATTGAAACCCCTGGTTTATGTCCTGTACAAGTAACTGCCATCTTCATAGGCTCTGCTTTTATATTTATCATACTGGCAGCTCTTTCAGGTCATCCATTCTATGGATAAAAAATACTGTTTATTAATTATTTAATAGTTTCTTCATTGTAAATGTTTGGGCTCTCCTGGCTAAATGTTGAGATATTCCATGCAAGGTGATGTCATAAACCGTTTCTCTTCAACCTTTGTGCTACAGACCTTGAGTTTAAATGAACAGGCCTTTATGTTGCACCAATTGACGTGTCTTCATTGTGAACACAGGCTTTGCAGAGTCTAAAACTTGGGGAACTAATGTGTATTTGAAGCAGTTAACAGATGAACCATTTAACCCTCTTTGGGTATAAAATGTTGCCCAGCTGTTTTTAGGATTTACTCAGCTGTCAGGAAACAAACCAAAGCATCTGTTTAGGGTTCAGTGCAAGAAGAAAAGTTGGACTCAGAGTTAAAGGCTGATGTAAAGAATTATTGTCTCTTCAACAGAAAAATACACATAGAGTGATTTTGTCTTAGGAAGGCCTTACAGTAAGACTGCTCCGGACTTATAGAGTTAATAAAATGATTTTGCGTCTTGTTCATTGTTTCTATATATACTCTCCTCTCTCTTCTCTGTGACTCAATATTTTCTATACCTACCTCTGTCTTTTACCACCTCTCTGCCTCTCTCCTTTCTTCTCTTCCTCTCCATCCCTGGTTACATAAAATGGTGTGAAGGCCTCGCTGTGTGGGCCGCTCAGAGTGGAGGAGGGCCTCGACACTTTTTGAACTTTCATTCACTAAGGATCTTCCAAGTTCAGCAGCCTCACAAACCTCCTCAGCCAGCTCAGTGTGTCAGAGCACAACACTATTTATGAAGCCACCTCCACCGCTCAGCACATTAACTTCACAACACCCTCTGTTGCTTAAATGTTATGGTCCCTCTGGAACTATAATGTGCACATTTTGAAGAAATGGATGCGCCGCTGTTTTTCTCCTTTGTTATGGCGGCAGCATTCTGTCTCTGCGTTTCCCTGTGTGTGTCATTTTGTGACATTGCTTTGCCTGGTTTTTATTATCAATTAATCTTGTGATTGTTGAGTCTATAAAATTAGACCAATTTTCCACAGAAGAGTTAAAATGCCAAACACATTCAGCATTTCTTCACACATTGGAGGGACTGTAAATGTTATTTACCTCTGACTAATTGTCTGAGAAGGAAAGGAAATTATATATCATTGGCATGTTTATTGAAGTGGGGTGACAAAGTTTAAAAACCCAAGTTTAAAAGCTGTTATGTTCGCTGAACAAAACCTGTGCAAGGACTCATTTTATTCACTTTTCAGATTTTTACATGGATATTCTTTACAAGAGCTTCATTCATTATATCACATTTTTCTTCAAACATAAAAATGTGTCCAGTTTTTGGGCAACTTTTGAGGTGAGTCTTTTGCACACCCAACCCTCCTATGATGCACGAGCCCATGAACCCTCCTCCTGCCACTCACCCAGTCAGCTTTTCACCATCTTTTTTTTTACATTCAAAATGTACCACCTCCCCCGCCTCTTTTTTGACTCTCTGCTCTAAAAATAATATTGAATTGATGATACCTCTGCATCAACAAGGTCTTTTTGAATCATTCTGGTGTCATTGTATTAAGAACACTTTCAAAATTTGTTCAGAAGTGTCAGTATAGGTATTTATGTCACTGGCTCAGAGTAGTAACTCAAATATTACTCAAACAAATAGAAAGTTTGGTTGAAGTATGACTTGACAACATTTGTAGCAGTTTCTCCTGTTTAATCTGATGTACAATACAACTATATTAGTGCCTAATAAGTGCACCATTTTGTGCCTTTTGTTGCAGGGAGACCTTTTGAAAATCTACAAAAAAATCTACCCTCTGCTTTTTTTGGTTTTGTTTCACAGCCTCATAGCATCCAGGTCCCTCTTGTTTCCCTGTGTGGTTTTGGTGAGCAGTAAATGTGACGTAGGGCTCTGTGTTGGTGAAAAGAAACGGACACTTTATCGCTCAAACTGCCAGAAAAACAGTTCATACATCATGCCTTGATTTTAGTGAACTTTACATCACCAGGCTACAAAAAGAGGCCTTGCCTTTAATTGGGGTGTAGGCTTTTATCAAAACTTCTCCGATATCTGTCTTAAACCATACAGCCCTGTAAAACTATATTTATATTACCTATCATATGTAACTAGTTGTGGGGTTTTTTGCCTTTCAGAGCAAAATCAGAAAGCATTGTTGTCATTTGTCACAGTGCTTTATTTTCTTAATTGAAGTCACTCTTCTTACTTCCTCAACCACTGTTGTTCACTATCTCCTAGCTTAAAGTTTGACATATGGCTGTAAGTGTGTTGATTTTTAGTGCCCCATCACTATAAATACTGTACAATGTATAATGAATGACTGAGAAGTGTCTCAAAATATCTGGGCACTAAAATATCTTTTCTTTTTTTTTTTTTTCCCTGGACTGGACCCGGAGTCCTAAAACCTGACAGGCTGTCAGAGTGAGCGATACAGACAAAGCTTTCCCTCTGTGCTCTCCTTTTGCTATCCATCACAGACGCACAGACATCTATCACTGCTGCTCTGTCGTGCTCCTGCCAGTGAGTTACCGCTGACTTCGCCCCATCTCTTTATATCCATACGCACTTCTCCTGTCGGTTTTCCTTTACCGTATATGCTGACAACCAAACCTGCAGTTTAGTCGCTTTGTTGTAGCCGATGAGGATTAAACTTACTCCCGTACTTATTCTCTACTTGTAATCCATCTATCCCTCTAAACAATAGATTGAAAGATTTGAGAAGCTTCACCGCTTGAAGCAATATTTATCTTACTGTTTCCCCCATTAAGAACTATACATTTCCATAAAAGGAGTTATTTTTAGCTCTTCAAACTGGCTGAACAAGGCAGCAGGTTCTGGTTTTGATTTCTGTCACTGTTGATCTTGTAGATGCTGTCCAGGCCATATGAAGACAGAGTGTCACTTCATAATGTCGATAGATGGGATTAGTATCAGCACTTAACGAATGAAGAACAGCCTTCATACTAATCTTCCTGCTGTCAGACATGAGCGAGCCACAGGAGACTCAGCGCCCTCACTCTGGATCAGCTTACCACTAATGACACACCCACACCTGCTTTCCATCCCACCTTAATGAACACAACAAGAACACCGGCTGGACGTGCATTGAGGGGGCGTCTAATATTAAATATCAGTCAATAAAGGTCAGACGGGGCAGAAGCTGTCTCTCTGTGACGGGCCAGAAGAAGGAGGAAGACAGGGTGACTCAAAGTAACTTTCATCAGAAAGTCATTCACATGGTTGATTTTTCTCTCGCCAGATTTTTTTTTTGTCATTTTCAGTAACTAATTACAAACATTTAGCTGCAGAGAAAATCAATCACAGCGTATCATGAGTCATCACACAAATTCATGCAAAATCATTCACAGCAAAATGATGAAGTGGCAAGCATTTAACACTCCTCCTTTTGTCACTCTAGGCCAATAATGCTCCCCTTCTGTCCTTTGTGGGCTCAGCCTGTCTTGTGACCTTCTATAACTTGCTTCCTGTCACATCTTTACCCGTTTGTAGACCTGCTGCTGGGCCTTTCCTGGAGCTAAGTCAGGAGATGCACTTAAAGACAGGTTATGGACCATTTTCAAGGACTGCGTTGGAGTAGTGTCGCATCTCCTGATATTGTTTCCTCTGTTTCAGTGACATTGTGCATCACTGAATGACTAAGACCTGGCTCTTTGTCATCCACAAGCTTTTTCACTCCAGACAAACAGGGCAGTGACTTGGACATGTGAAATGTGTCACCATGATGTAGCTGCCGAGGAGGAGTGTCTTAGTGTCTCCAGTTGTAACCATACATCCTGGCCTGTCAGTTGCACGCGTTTACCAGGGAAGTGAAAACGCTTGATGCATGAGTAGCAGCGTGTCGACAGATGTTTCAGCAGCTGTCTTACGGTAATTTCTCAGTCGTGCATAGAGAAGCTGCATTCACAGGACAGTTTGATTCACGCAGATGAACATTCGGGATCACTTATTCTGCTTTATCGACAGCGGATATTGACAGATGTAATATCTAGCTCAGTTCAGAAAGTTTTTGACGCTGCATAGAATAACTGTCTGCTTATGTTGCTTCGGGTCAACTTTATTGACACAATGTGAGCTGAAACTTAGAGCCTGCACTTGCTGAAAGAACGTATTTGTCAACCAAAAACTGATTTTTTTGGGAGTTAAATGTGACTTTTCATGGCTCTAAAACAATGTTTCTCTACCTCTTGGACATTGCAACAGGATAACGTTTCAGCTTGTAAGGTCAGAACAAAGCTTGTGCAGCTCTTTAGTGTCCAGCCTTCAGTCTTCAATTATAATCTGAAGAATCATGCTTTGCTTAATGAAAAATACATGACTGTTTCAAATCTGAGAATTCCCTTGAAGTCTTTTCAAATCAGGAAAATGAGAGGGAGATCAACAGAGACATTTAAACATCTCAAACACAGATCGTATAAAAGATTGAGGAAACAGCATGCTCTGCTCTGTCCACACTTTTTCTCTGAAAGGGACCGATCATCCCAAACTGAACATCATGAAGATTCAAAACCAGCAGTTGAGCGATGTTTGTTGACTGACATGTTTACTGAGGTGATCAATCACTTGACTGTTGGGTTATTTTCCAATCTGTTTCCATTCAACTGGTCTTCTTTTGAACAGTTGCTTTCTCTTTCTGCTGGCCCATGGAAACTGTGCAAAGTGTACTGCACTTTGCAAGAATTCACTTTTGAAAGCAAGAGGCCAAAAACACTGCAGTTATGCTGCTTCATGTGCTCCCAGGATGGTCCCAGTTTTCAGTTGAAAAGTTGTTTTCTGTTTTCACATGCTTTCTATCCATGTGTAGTTTATTGAATGCTGTTTGAGCTAACCACTTGCCATTGCTGACCCGAATATGTCCATCGTTGAAGCTAGATGCATTTTATTGTAGTACTAGTAGTAGTAGTCCTGCGTTTTGAGGTTACTGGGACAGACCAGCATACAGTTGAACTATAATGATGTTAAAGCCTTTATAAATATTGGAAATATCAATTATAACTCAATATAAGAGACTGTACCAGACCCAGAGTCTCCAGTAGAAGAGGTTCATCAGTAAGCATCCCTGAAATCCATAAAACAACCTTCTTGCATCACATCCTGAACCAAGCATGGAGCAGTCAGAGCGCAGAGTGACTTTATGTGACAGTGCTGCCTGTAGCTGTGTGGGTCCTTGTGCTTTGTCACTGAGTCCTTAATGTGTTTCTGCTGTTCTCTCTCTGCTGCTACAGCAACCCTTTCCTTCCAACTGGAGGACATGTGACACGTCTCTTAAAAAGCCCTTCTGAGACTCGCCTGTCCGTCTTCTCCTCAACACAACATGAAGGACTTAAAGAGCAGCCATACCTGCCTGAGCTGCAGCCACTTGAACACTCCTGATCATTTTCTGATTTAGAACAAGTGTACTTGAACACATCACTGTGCTAACTGCTCATGGCATAAGTGTGAGTGATAGGGGTCTGAGATTTTAAGTGAGGAATCATGTGTGATTTCCATATTCCATGTTAATAATTCATAACCCTCATGTTTATTCTCCTTTTTGCAGTATGCAAAGAGTCAGGCTGGATTATATCAGTAATAACAGCCTCAAAGTTGGACACCAAATGAGTGGATACCCCTGGGTCTAAAAACAAAACAAATGAAGTTACGTATTATTCTTATTCTCCTCTAATCTCTCATGCAGTATCTCATCACTAAAAATCTTTGAAATGAAATGAAATGTGAAAGCAGAACTTGAAATTGCAGGTTCTCAGAGATCTATAAATCAAAAACCTGTCTGACATAGTGAAGGACTGAGACTTTATTTTTGCTTGGAGACTGCAACAGATGAACATTTTTGAAAGACGCACCCAGAAAATGCAGTCTTCAAATGGCTATGTGAGGCTGGTCACTCCCCATAATGCATCATGCTTCAAGTAATGCAACGTGGAAAGAGGCTGCACCAGAGTGGCATTGTGGCCTACCATAGTCATCCAATTCATTTTTTTTCTACTCCTGCTTGAAAAAAAAGTCAGACACAACTATAGCTCCTGTTTTTATGAGCAAGAAAAAAATGTGTCAGGCTAAGACTACCCAAACTAAGACTACATAACTTTGCAGCTTTATTGATTCTGTGCAACTAGACTCCCTGTCCATTTTACTGCTTTAGATGAGCAGTGAGAGAGCACGTCCTTAGTTTCTACGTCCCATTCATGCTCTTTTTTTAGGCAACAAAACAAGATAGTGACCACTGTTAATAACTGACTTGTGATTTCTTTCATACAATCTGCAATTCATCTCTAGACTTTGATTGTAACTTTTGTTGGCTTTTGAGTGTTTTGGCTGTTTTTAACTAAACTTTTAGCTCACATCAAATACATCAACAAGGCCACAATCTACCACAGCCTCTGTGTCTCTTCAAAGAGTGTGAAGCAGTTAGAGGCAAGGAGACAAAGTCCACTTTCTGCCCTCTCTGCCCCGTGTAATAGTCTGTAATTGTTTTACACGCTGAGTGCTGACATCCTGCGGGCAACTTTGGGAATGAGATGGATTTCATTTCCATTTTCAGTTCTGTGTGAATGAGTCCTGGCTTGCACTGCTAATAAGCAGATCCACCTCACTTTAAGGACTGGCTTAATTACTGATTCTTGGCCGACCTTGCTGTCTGAACTTTGCTTTGGAGCATCAATTGTGGCTCGTCAATTTCTATGTTAATGAACACTAAAGGCGATGGTGAGGGACAGGGAGGGGACGATTGTTTTTAGGCAAAGCTGATGTTCCCGGGAGAAGTTACGTGATTAAAAGACTGTTAGGTAACCTTGTGAGGAAGAAACCGTTTTTAATGCAGGACTTATTGTACTTCCCTTTTGTTATCAAGGCTACAAACGTATTCCAAGTCAAAACACAAACTCAGGCAGTTGTGTTTTTCCAGAATGAACCTTCATTTGAATTTTCCTCAACCCTAACACACACATGTGCACTTCAGGAAAGCATGTGTTTGTGTAAAGCCCTTCATCACTGCACCGCAGGGATACATTCACCTCCCTCTATTATTATCCTCCTTGCTGTAATCCTTGGGATGGAAATTGCTGATCCTACTCCAGTCATCTGATTAAAAGGAAAAGCTTCAGCTGGGAATCTTCAGGAATGCTCCCATGACAGCCCGGGATGCTGCCTGTTTATTGGCTGCTTGATGTATTATTCAGGTTGGATGAAGAACCGTGGTGAGACTCACTGATGGTGTTGATGGGTGTCGTAGTGTTGATGATACGTTTCCTCAGATTAACTCATATTGACAAGGTTTCAAAGCCTGACATGTCTTTTTCAGGGTCAGAGCACTGAATGTGTCCGTGTAGAGTCAGAATCCACAAACATCTGGACCTGACTCAGGATGAAAGATTTCACACCTTTTCATTTTTTATTTTATTTTACAACAACAAGTGAAATTAGAGTGCGAAAATAAGGTGAAAAAATTATATATTCAGGGGCTTGAGCCTGAAACCTCCATCAACAGTTAGTGGAAACCAAAACAGAGTTTAAAAAAGTAAATGCAAAGTCTGAATTATTCTTGCATGTAAAAATGTCAAATGAACCAACATGTTTCTTATTCAGTGATGGATTTAGGGATTCAGACACCTCCTTCCACTGATTGATGCCAAAATAATACTTCTTAAGTCACAAAACTAAATCACAGCCAGAAAAATAGATGCTTGAACTTTGTATTTTTGATTTTAAAGTTTGACATTTGTCCCATCTGCCAGTTCTTAAAATCTATTGACTTCACTTTAGGAGAGGTGTCATCCCATCTTTCATTTAAAATCCCCACTGGTTGAGGATTTCTGCCATCAGGTCGTCTAAAAAATTCCTTAGCTGTTTTATTTTTTTAAATTGAACTAAGTAAGATGTTGGGCAATTTTTTAGATTGCGTAAATTTGAAGTTTGTGTCCTCAGGGAGGTTGGAAGATTTAATTGCTGCTAAACCTTTTTTCCACAGCTCTGTTTGACTGTAAATTCGGAGTTCAGATTCTTTCCACGGGATCTTTAATCTTTTCTGGTGTTTATTAGCTGTTATCTACACCTGATGTTTGCACTGGTTTACTTTTAGCTTTCTTTAATGCATCTTCAAAGACATCTTCTCAAAGTGCTCCTCACTGATCTCTTCCTTGCTTCCTCTTTGGTTTTCAAGATACACTTCTTCTGTTGTTGTTTTTTATCTGCTCTTCTCTTGAGTTTCATTTTTTTTCCTTTGGCATGAGATAGTTTGTTGGTGAGCTGCCGGCAGAAAGAATCTAGTTCCCTCTTGAAAAATTTAGCAGTTCTCAGCAAGCTGAAAGAAGCTTAACTGTGCGATGCTATAAATGTTACTCCAGCTTCTCGCTGACTCTCTTCACAAAGTTAAAAACATGACAGTGAAAAAGCTAAAACTCCAATAGTTATTATTCCTGCATGGTCCACTTATGAAATTGACACTTAAGTCCTGGGGAGACTTAGGACTGCTTCAGCAGGAGAGGACATTTTCAGAGGTCTTTGTCCAAACATGGAAGAAAATATCAGTGTGAAATATTAAATAGGTAGGCTGTGTTCTTGGACTTCTGTCAGAACTCAGTCTCATCACACAGCCTCAGTTACTGTTATAAGACGGTGAGATTTTAGGTCTTGAAAATCCAGCTGTCTGTGATATCTTCTAAAAGCCAAACAGACAAGAACTGAATGACCCTGTTTGTTAAAACCCTTTCATCTCCTGTTCTCTCTTTCAAAATAAGACTCCAGAACTGATTTATCTCCAGCAGACCAGCTGATGTCCTATCACTTCACCAGCTGTACAACTCAAGTATAAGACGTGACTTTTTGTATAAAAAGAAACATTTTGCATAGTGAGCTTGTTTTTCTTTTGTTTCTTATTCCACTGGTGTGCTCTGGTGGTCATTTTCTGGCACATGTGATGGTACCGGACGAGCAGGGGGAAACAGCATCATCTTCACAATTACAGGAAGGTCATGACCTGATGTCACAGCAACAGCTTGGCATCCGTTTGGAAACTGCTTGGCAGTCGCAAGGTGCAGATTTCATAAACCTGCAATTAGACACTGGGCATGTATCAGTCAGCACACTGTGAGAAACATCTGCCAGTGTGTGTGTGTGTGAAAGAGTGTGTGTTTGTGAGCATTACATGAAAAGGAGATTACAGGTGGGGCAACCAAATGATGGACAGGAAGAAGACAGAGAATCATTTTGTCCTCATGCTGAGATATTTAATCATGAGCATCATTCTCTCTGATCATTTGCACAAAAATGGGACCATCTTGCTTCAATGTGAAGGAGCTGTCCTCGGCTTTAGCCCTTGTTGCAGCGGTGCTGGTTTGACTTCCAGCCTTGAACCTTGCTGCATGTCTTCCTCCTCTCTCTTTTCAGCTGTGCTATCAGAAAGAGTGAAAAACATCTTTTTCGATCTTACTACTCCATAAAAACTCAAACAATATTCAAGAACACAGAAACAGGCTTGATGTCGGTCACTGTGACGTCTATCATTCCCAAGCTGCTGCTGTGTGTCCCAATGAGAAGTCTTTTTTAGTAATTTTCAATTTGAAGCAAAGGAAATTAATTGTTTCTTTATCTGATTGCATTATAATGCAAAGTCTATTTCTGTCTGTGCAGGAAAGTGGGACATGATTTCTGATAATGCTCTTTAAAGCACGCCGCTCTCTCTCTCTCTCAAACTTTTTCATGAATCTCTTACTGTACTGACGGAGGAGGAGCTGAAGGAGTACAGTAAACCTGCGGCAGCATGGGGAAGTGCATAGTATCACCCATATAGCTCCACTGAATATTTATCAGGCCGTATGTGAGTGAGCAAGTGACTTAATGAGTGGGTGAGTGAGTGAGTGAGTGGGTGAGATTGTTTAAAGAGAAGGAAGAGGAGGTTTTCTGTCGTATCAGTCAGGTTCTATATTTTCTGCATGACGGAGAGCGGTCAGGTACCTACTCACGCTCTGAAAGCAGAAAGTGTGGAGGCAGACACGTCTGTGACGAGTTTCCTGAGCCCAGGGCAAGTGCGGTTACACAAGACTGGCCTCCTCTTCCCCTTCCAGTGTTCAGACGCCACAGATCCTGGTTTGATACGGAGAGGTGAATGTCCTTAAACTGACACACAAACCCATGTGTGAACAGTGATGAGAACATTAGTCTTCTTTGTAACATCAGTTATGACACCAGAGAGGAGTCTGCTGCAGACAGATGATGTGCAGACCTCCTGACAATCCCTGTAATAGAGATGATAACCACTGAAAACTGACTGTGTCCCTAAATGATTGATAACAGGAATTTCCTGACATTGGAAATACAAGTTTGTGAACTTTAAATCTAACTTTTTATCTGTATCCCAATCAAGGACACCTTTTACTTTTAAGGTGAAACTGGGGTTCAGTACCAGTAGCAATCTGGGTATTGTTTGTAAAGGTTATATGAGCACTATCTGATTGGAGTTGATTGCAGTGACACCTGTGGCCAAAGTTGGTTTTTCTGGGATAAAGACTCCATTTCCTATGAGTAGTATCACCCACTTTCTTGCCAAGGTGTGCAATTTTGTTGGAGAGCAAATTCCCTCTTTAGTTTTTTTGTTGTTCAAGACAATTTTTATGGGATGCAAAGTGACAAGGTAATGTATTTATTTGTAGTTATATCGAGCTAATGTTTAAAACATGACAACAATCAAACTTTGCTCTAGTTTTACCTCGAGCAGAATCAGCACCAATGAGGTCCACGGATCTTTAAATCATTGTGCTCTCGTAACATTTTTCTGTGTGTAAATCTGACTCAGATTTGACCTTTTTAATATCAACTTCACTTTTGGTCAACAGTTTTGCAATGAGTTAAACTCTACCTGCTCTCTAACTCTGGTGATGCCTCTGACTTGACAGGGAACCAAATTCTGAATTTCTCATCTGAAAACCAGATTTCATCATCCTGTGGCTCTTTGAATGCTGGAAAAAATTCATTTTTTAGAACTATTTAGAAAAAAAGGTCTCCATCAAAGGTGGAGGTTTTCTCTGCAGTATTATTTCTCCTAGATAATCCACAAAACATGCTGATGATGGATTGTATCACTTTCTGACCAAAAGTGAAGTTGATATTTTTTCTAGGATTTGATGCTGCAAATCACTAAATTAATGGAGTCTTCTCAAGATTTTAACCAAATGTGTGTGTGTGTGTGTGTGTGTGTGTGTGTGTGTGTGTGGACGTTCAGCTCATCGCCACTGATTGCTCACACTTATCCATGAATAGAAGACCTGACTCATTCACTATTGTTTTGTACCTGCTCACCCACACAGGTGTTCTATTATATCTGGCAGATTAGACCTTTAAACAGGCTGAACGTGGCAGATTAATGCAGCAGTTCTTTAACGTCTGGACTGTAAAGATGAATGAGGCATTAACCTGACTGTACAGGTGTGACAACCTGAGCAGAGGTCACACTCAGCTGGAAAGTTGTTTCAAACCACATTAATGGGATTTAAGTGGATTAAGATGTTATTTGGAATATTTTTCAGAAGGATTTAAACCGCCGTTCAACTTTTGGTCCAGACACAAGGGAACTTTAGAGGTCCATCCATCCATCCAAAATGGAACAAAAACTCCAAAGCTTTCCAGTTTATTCCACTTCCTAACCCAACAACACCTATTCCAGTGAAGCCAAACCATCTTTTAAATTGGAGCTCTGCTTTCTGAATCTTTTTAAAACTGCATTGAAAATCTTCTGAGCACTGTGCAGGAAAAAGAGTCTTTTTTCAGAGGGAACAGGCCTCTTTGATACACAACATAACGTCAGGATGCTTTGATCACTTCATGATTCAAAGATTTGATTTGCTGTGTGTATATTGAGTGTGACATTAGCTGTTTCTGTTTTGTCCTTACACAAAGCTTCACTTTTAAAGATCTGTAGAGCCTCATCTGATGCTGAATTTGTTGATCTTCAAGTTCTAAACCTAAGCTTTGATTCCAGACTTCATGAAAGCTTTCTCTCAGACGTAGACAAGAGCAGTTCGAACTTTATTTGAGGACAAACGTGAATCTTTTTCTCTCTGCCCTGTTTTCCTTTACGTCTGCCTCCTCTCTCTATCTCTCTTCCTCCTCTGTCTTCCTGGAAGTGAGCTGAGGCGCCTTTTCTGCTCAGAGCTGAAGCCTCTGACCTGAGTTATAGGTGTCTGCCGGAATTTCTTTCCCCCTCGTCCATTTCACTGTTTAATCGATGGGAATGACAGAGTGCAGGTGCAGTCGCGGCGTGCGTTACAGCGCCAGTAGGGGACGGTGTGTGGTGCACTAGGACCGGGGAGAGATCCTCCTCGTCGTGTGCAACTCCAGAGCGGAGCTGTGGAGGGAACCCCCATCGGATCTGGCCATTATATCCATACATTTCTTTCCCCTATCTCCTGCACCGCGGCGCTACTGAGTGGGGATCGCGCCGAGCAGTGCGTCTCGGGCTGGTTAAGCACCCAGGAGAGGATTAGGGATCGAGCACGATTTGAGTCACACATTTTGGAGAGGGGGGATCATTTGGCATCTGCGCCCCCTCTCCTTTTATAAACGTTTTTTAATGGTGACAGTGGACTATTTTTTCCACATTTCTACCAATCACCCTTTTTATTCCAAGCGCGCAAAGTCACATCTGCGTAGGAGAGCGCTTGGCGCACTTCTTCCCCAAAGGACACAGATAAGATCTCCATCATTTTGTTTGGATTTAAACTGGACGACTGGCTGAATGGGTGACCTCGCTGAGACACGCACCACCACTGGCTTGCACCAATTTTCTGGAAACGTGTTTTCTCGATTGAGCCGGAGTTGTGATGTCCAAAGCCTTCCCCACTGACTGACAAACGGCGTCGTACGATTTTGGAATCGAGTTGAAGGTAGGCCAGTTTTCCTCTTTGGCTTTGCCTCTGAACACGGTTTGATAAAGTTGCTTCGTTTCGGTTGGCTGTTCGATTATTGCGGCAATTAATTGATCGACTGTGACCGTGTCTCTGCCGGACAGTTGCATCAGAAAATCAGGAGAGAAGGCAGGATGAGAATGTGATAAAAATCAGTTTGAAAAGACTATGAGTCTGAGAGAGGCTGTGAGAAGAAGTTCAGCACCTGCAAGTGTTGCAGCAAAGAGATGAAGTGGAATATAGATGATTGTATTTGTCACAAACAGAGAAGACAAATAAATAATACTCATGATGTCGCAGTGTGAGAATGCTCCTAAGTGTGT
This sequence comes from Thalassoma bifasciatum, assembly GCA_008086565.1. Classification (NCBI taxonomy): domain Eukaryota; kingdom Metazoa; phylum Chordata; class Actinopteri; order Labriformes; family Labridae; genus Thalassoma; species Thalassoma bifasciatum. The sequence goes on along the minus strand of RPOG01000273.1, from coordinate 286,405 downwards.
ATTTTTCTGGAGTGTGTCCTTTATTATTTGGCTCGCGATGTGTTTGCTCAGGAGCTCAGTGATGGAGCTGCCGGAGAAGCCCTCTGCAGTGCAGTCTCACACACCGGCCCGCCGGGCTCACTGGAGCTCACTGAGGAGAGGATTTAGATAAAGGTGTAAACGAAGCAGCAGCTTTCCCTGAAGCTAGACGACCAGTAAGCCTTATTATATGCACAATCCTGCTTTTATACGGAGGATTGAAGCTGCAGGATTCACGAGGCTCCGTTTTAAGAAGAAAAATAGAGTTTCATAAAATGGTTGCGCCAGAAAAACAACTCACCACATTCTCCATCTCTTTCTCTCTTTTTCTCTGTATGTTTGTGTCTCACGTGAACGCACACACTCTCCCCAACACACTCGAATGTGTGTGTGTGTGGTGGGGGGGGGGGGTAGTGAAAGAGAGAGAAGAGGAGAGAGAGTGCGTCACTGTAGATGCAGAGTCTAAATCCGAGAAACAGAAACAAGGTGCCCAAACTCGCGCACACTCCGTTTTTATTGAGCCAATCCGAATCGTTAGAGCTGTTTAGCTGCAAAGAATCGACATCTCTGTGTTTCATGAGCGCACGCACTCCATCAGCCACTGGCTCTCATGCCTTTTTGACCTACTGTACGAGTTTCCCATGGGGACAAACAGCACGGTCCCCTGAGTGGCACATACCGACGCATGACGCAGGAATCTGAGACCTGATGGATGATGATCCTATTCCTGGAATCTAAAAAAGCTGGAACTCCTTCAAATCTCTGGAATAGCCGGCATCAACTCAGCTGTGTTGTTAATTTAATGTTTTGGAGAGATATAGTTGAAGGAGTTATCTTGACCCTGAGCTTTGAGTGAGCACATGCCTCTGTAAAGGTAGGCTCTCCCTCACAGAAACACACACTCGAACCCATGGGGGTGTATTTGTGTTGCTTGAAACACAATTAAATACAACCATTCTGAGCTCCTGTGCCGTAAAGCAGAGCCGAGTTTTTACAGCTTTCTCAGGTGACCTATATCTACCTGTGCCAGAGTCCTGTTGGAGGTGAACCACCTGATTAAACCGCACTGAGGAATGAAAGAACATGTCTGAGTGTCACTCTGAATTTCAGGGACGATTCTACGAGTATGCAGCCATGCATTTAATGAATTGGTTAAGTCATTTATTCAGTCTGATGTTGAGCAGCAGATAAAGCTGACAGGGCCGTCTCCGCTGCCAGCAGCACCTCGTCATGAAGAGGATGACAGGAACTGTCCGAGGTGCTGAAACAGACAGCGCCTTTGTTCAACTCTGGGATGAGTTAGGAAGTTACTCACTGCCTTTGAATGGACTTTTAAACTCTGAGACGTAGACACTGGATTGTGTTGTCTTGTCTTGATGCTAATTAGCTCCTTATTAATTCATGTTGCCTTCTTGAATCGACATGTTGAGTCCATTTCACACCTCATGCTACAAAAGTACCCAGTGCTTTCTCTGTCTGTCTGTCTGTCTGTCTGTCTCTCTATCTGTCCCTCTGTCTGTATCTATCTGTCTGTCTGTCTCTCTTTCCGTCTGTCTCTCTCTCGCTCTCTATCTGTCCCTCTCTGGCTCTCTCTTTCTCTGTCTGTCTCTGTCTCTCTTTCTGCTCTACGGTGTTTTCTTTAAATGGCCTCATCATGTGAACTGAGTGGTGTTAAAATCCATTAGCTGATCATTATGGAGTGGTGCTTGAACACATGAGCATTAAAAAGAGGCTCCTGCAGTGTGGAGAAAGGTCTTGTGTTTCTGCAGCGGCTTGACAGCAGGGTAAGGCCGCTCAGTAACAGTTTATGTGTAAAAATGTGTCTCTTTTCAAAGATACATTTCCTTTGTTCCACTCAATGTGTTAAAATTCCACTAACTAGGAAAAATTTTAAGGCGGTGTTGGTGTTTTCTTGGTATTGCTTATGTGCCTCAGAAAAATAAGTCTGAATATCAAATGAAACACAAACTATCGCTCTTATTCTTGCAGAATTTCATATTTGGATACCCTAGTTTTAGATACCTGATTTGGTCTGTTGTGATAATGCTCTGAGTACACACCCTACCTGCTATAAACACAGTTGGGGAACCATTACACAACCCAAGTGGAAATCAAATGAACCCAAAGGGAGCCATGGCTTTCAGTCTTGGTCTTATAACCAGCTGCGTTGTTCATCTGTGATTATTTTTGCACAATTTCTTTATACTACCAGGTCCCAGAGTCACAGAAATACCTTTGCATGATAACAGCGCACCATTATAACTAAGCCGCTCGGTGCCCAGTGGGACCCCAGTGAGCCAATTTGTTTGTGTTAATGGTCATCCACTCACAAGGAAGAGCTGCTGGAGAGTCTTCTTCACTTTCTGCTGCGCTGGTGATGAATGATGTGTGTGTTTCCCCCTTCTAACATTGATTGAATTAGGCCACCCCGCAGACCCATTGCTTTCCCAAGGAGCTCTCGAAGGCGATCCTGCGGTGAAGTGTATCAATAAGCGGGGTGGATGGAGTGTAAGTGGTGGTGTTGCCGCGGGCAGACAGCTGGTGATGAGGAGAAAGAGGAGGAGGAGGAGGAGGGTGGCATGCTTAGGGAGGAGTGCCGGTCGCTGATCACACAGCAGATTGGGAGCCCTCGGTGCTGGCGTCTGTCGGTCTCTGCTGTGGTGGGAGAGAGGGGCGGAGCCTAAGAGAGCTGACCCAGAACCCCTGAGTGGGCCGGTGTACAAGTAAGTTGAGCTGTTATTAGCCTACCAACAAGCCTCTCTTTGAGTTTTTTAGCCAAGCTGTGATCAGGTGATGAGCGTTTCTGTCTGAAAATAAACGCATACAGCAATGAGGCGGTTTGATGGCTTTGTTTTGAAGGCTGCTTGCTTCGACGTGAACCCCCATGAGGGCACTGGCAGCTGAGCTCCCACTGTGGCAGATTGATATTTGTAATTTAAGGGAAGCTGTCACACAGCATCCTCCAGATGGAGAGAGCCGCAGAGGCACGCAGTCGATTAAACACGGTTTGTTTAGAAATAATCATTTTGATGTGGGAGCTGAGGATTCATTCGAGGCGTATTGGCTCAAGGGTTCAAAATGTTCAATTATGCACAGACGCGTACGAGTGCTCAATAACAACACGTAGACATGGAATCCAGAGGAGTGAAGCTTTTAGCATGTGTGTCGTGTGATGAAGCTCCTCAGATCAGAGCGGAAAGGACAGGTCAGTGATTTGTTGCGGAAAGAAGGTGGAGGAGAGATTGCAGTGGAGAGCACATTTATTAACTCATGCAATCTCTCCCTCTCTCTCTGCATGCACATTTTTTTTAATCACTGAACTATTGGAATTGATATTTGGAGGAGGGTCATGTTTTAAAAGACCGTCCCTTCCTTGTCACATTGATTGACAATAAAGAAACAATAAATAGCGCAGGGAGAATACAGCTTGATTAACTGCCCTTCAGAATAACCAAATGTGCAATAAATCAGGTTTCCATCTCACAAATTAGGACGCTGGCATTTATAGGCCGGTTTCAGGACCCTTGGGCTTGAACTTTTCAGGCCTTTAAGCTCATGGTTCCAAGCGTGAGTCCAGCACTAAGGTTAAAAGCACTAATATGAATCTGATTCTCTTCTTCTGTCGATACTGTATGCTACAGTACACGCTGTGTCTGAAACCAGCATGAAGATTCAGGGCAGGGTTTGATAAGGTGAGAAAAACAAAGCAATATCTCAGTTCTTGTCACACAACTGTCAGCTGTTAAGTGTCTGAAATCTGTTTCCAGGGTGTCTGTTTTTTCTAAATTGTCTCAGTAAATCATGAGCTATAAATATAACGGAGTGCTAAGCAGCTGCGGGAGGCTTTGTTTAGGTTTTTAGTTTGAGTAATTGAGACTAATTAGAGGAAAAATGAAAAAGATTTCAAGATAAAAGAATTGACAGATGTAAAACTGAGATAGCATGGGAAAAAAGCAACATTACAAGATTAAAAAAGTAATATCGCAAGAATAGAGCAGTACATTTACAAAAATCAAGTCTTCATTTGGTCAGCATTATGTTGCAAGGGAACATTAGAGGAGCAGCCAGCTGACTGTCCTGAAAGAAGGGGTGTGTAGCATCATCTGAAGTGGCAAAATAGTCTTTTGTTTAGTAATATTGAGATCTTCATCTTGTAATTTTGTAGTTTTCCTCCACCAAATATATTACCTTTTTGTCATGACTTTAAACTTATTTTCTGACTCCTTTCTCATAGTCAAGACTTTTTTTTTCATGTTTTGATTCTTAATAGTACAACTTTCTCTATTTATTGTCCATTTTCTTCCACAAAATTGTGTTAAAATCTCTCACAAGTTTCCCATCCTCTTAATAAAATGTTGATGTCCTCATGAAAAGCAGAAGCAGCTCCACAACATGTGCAGATAGACTTTCATTCTTCTGTTGATCAAAAAAAAAAAAAAGCTTGGCTTGTATCTGCGTGGTGATGTTTGGAGAGCTATAGCTCACTGATACCAAATTAAAGCTCCTGTGAGCAGTGATGATGTTGTGTTGATGTGGGTGCCCCCTGTGGACATAGCAAGATGGTTTATGGGTGACAGTATATCGGGATGCAGTTGAAATGTCAGAGCTTTTGTCTCTTAAAAGGCTTCAGCATTAAGTCCGGTCTGTTTCACCACCAGCAAAAAAACACCTCACAGAATAAATATCCTTCCAATTTTTTTCTGTTCGAAATCTGTTTGATGGCTTTGCTTTGAGTAAAGAAGGAGTTTCTTTTTGCAGTGTGAAGCCAATTTTTCTGTTGCTCAGCCTTAGGAAACTTATTGAATTCAAAATAACTGAAAGGTTGATAACAGGATTGCAAACATTCAGCAGCCATCTGAAAGTGAAGTGCAGAAGAAACAGATGAGGATATTATGCAGGAAGCTCAAGATACTTGAACTCACCTTCGCTGCTGTCTCCTCACTGATAACCTTCCTGACACATGTCACTCTGTCAGCATGGAGCAGCAGATACCTGTCTCACTTTCCTTCTTTGCTTTGAGCATCTGTCTCTGTGCCTAAAAGGTTCCCACCCTGAGCTCTTCAGGTACAAACTTCATGTCTACCTCCCGGTGAACACAGCCGTGAACTTTGACAGCTGTGAATGTGGTAAATAAAGTCAAACCTGTTCGTCTGTGAATCACCAGCATCTCTGACCTGTTTAGAGAAGAGCTCATGTAATACGAGTCGCCATTCATATTTCTTCTGAAGAGACTGACCTTTAGTGTAGTTTTTCTGGTGTTGGAACCTGATCAGACAATGATTACTGGCGTCATATTGAAAGGAAATGTCAAATATCTTGTTCTGTAATTGTAACTAGGGCATATGTTGACAGTTCCAGGCACTCTCAGGTCGTGAGTTAATGTATGTGATGACTATAGGTGCATTGGATATTGATATTTAATAATAGGACAAATCTGAACAGACCTCGGTGTTCACGTTACCAACAGCTTCGTCATAACACAGGCAGAGGAGACAACACCCGCTGTAATGGAGTCTTTCTCCCGGCTGTCACTTTGCATTGGTTCTGGGAAAATCCTGCCAGCATCCCATGGGGCGGATATGGAAGAGATGAGCTATAGCACAAACGCATGTTCACATAAAGAAAGAAAAGAATGTTTCTCTGTGACATACACGAGATTAGTCTTGGCAAATTGCCTTGTCTCACAGGATGAGATTACATTTGAAGGTGTAATTCAATCGTTTCTTTCTTGAATGTGTATCACCATTGTAGCATCCCTCGGAGACGCTCATGTTGAAAATCTTCGAGCAGGCACTTACTTGTAGAGGAGAAAAAAATAAAAAAAAGTTGTCAGAGTTTTCCACATCAGATTTGCTCACAACAGTGAAATTGTAAGCTGTGATCTCTCGGTGGACCGGGCCACGAAAAAAAGCGACAGAGACACAGAGGAGGGACTTTAGCTCAATTTTCTGTTCCTCGGCTTGTCAACTTGTCTCTGAAATCCACTCAGAAGGCCTCGACTCTAAGCTATGAAGAGAGGAAAGATAAAAAAACTGAGATGAGGTCATGCAAGAATCAGCAAGGGAGAGGCGGAAAAAGGCACAGAGAGAGAGAATGAGAGGTGTTTCTACTGTTTCCTAAAGCTGGAACACTCTGCACTGTTATTTTGTCAGCTGCAGTGGTCTGTGTTATGGTGCAAAGAGTCCCCCGAGAGGAGGGACTGCCATAAATATTACACTGTGTGGAGCAGCCGTCTCTGATGGAGACCCACATTGTGTACAGCATGCTCACTATTAGCGCCACGGGTCAGTAATGAGTGGATGTAAAGTCCTGGCCAAGTGTCTTACTCTTTAAACACTCATTCAATCAGTTTCATTGTGAAACACAGCGAGAGGAGTGAGGAAGAGGAAGAGCAGGCGGTTAAATAAACTTTTGAAGCAAGCATGGTAAGATTTGCCTGATAAGGTCCCAGAAATGTAAGTTCGTTGTCACAAGGGCTTATAAAATATGATGATGGATCTTTAAAAGACGATAATAAGCTGTTATTGTCTCAGTTAGTGAGAGCTGTGAAGGTCAGTGACATCCATGTGTCTGTTCATCCTGCGTATTGGTGTGTGTTTCTGTGTGTGTCTGTGCACACTGATCTGACACACAGGCCCAGTCAGTCCTGCTCTTGGCTCCGGCAGGGATCTGGCACGTATCCTAGGTTTGCAGCCTCTGCCACTCCTCCCCCCACCCTCCCTCTCTTTCCCCCTCTCTCTCTCCCGCTGCCTCTTCCTCCTCTTTTCCTCCCTCCATCCACACACCAGAGCAGATCAGCCTGCCCGAGCCTTGCAGCATGTCAGGGGAGGAAAAGCAGAGAGCTGACTGGACTTTCACCCAGCCTCTCTCTCTGTTCCTGCTCGTTTCTGGCTCTCCTGTAGCCTTGCTTTGCTTTCATATGACAGTAATATGGCAGTGTTATGGATCTTATTATAATATGCCACACAAGAGAGGCTGAACACATGGCCTGTGTAGAGCTCTGGCTATTCATAGGTTTTGGGAGCAATTGACAGAAGCCCTCTCCATATTCTGTAGACAGAGCCTTGGATAACCTCACAGCAGGACACACGTTTACAGACACACACACACACACACACACACGCAAACACACACACACACATAGATTGACTATCTTACAGATCTTATTCTATTCACATAAATCCTGTAATAAGATTCCATCTGAGATAACTGGACTGCTCCCCGCAGGGTCTTTCCCCCTCCACAGCAGCAGCTGCATTGTAGAATGAATACAGCGATGGTCAGAGGACGATCAATGATGGTGTGTGTGTGTGTGTGTCTGTGTGTGGGTGTGTGTGTGTGTGCGTGTGTGTGTGTCAGGGGTTTTAAGTACAAATTTCTGAATCACCAGCCAAAGTGGATAAGAGATATTAAGCTTTAACAGCCACTTCGAGTTTCCAACAGACAACAACAATTTCATTGAAATCAGCAAGATCGCCCTTCACAATAAAACATACAAATGTGTATATATGGAGCATTAAAAAAACATTACATGTCAGTTCCGTTTGTCAGAAAAAGTCTGTGGACACTTCAACTCAGCAGAAAGACTCAATGAGAATGAGAGCATCTCACTAAACTACAGGGTGTTCAAAAAGTCTTTTTACAATTTAAAAAGTGTATCACAGAAACAAATGAACAGGCAAATATGTGAAACGAGGAGTAGATACTAATGTTTTTTGACTAATTTAATAGAAGGACACTGGACAGCTTGTCTTACATGATATATGTTTTACGATATACGTCCACTCCTCCCTTTGTCCAACACTGACTCTGTCCAAGGTTATCATAGTAATTCATGTTAGTTTTAGTTAACCTTCATTAATTTTAAGAGTGGATTTCCCCTGTAAGTTTTTCTGATTATAAAATGTTCAGTTTTTAATAGTTTTAGTAGTGTCAGTATCAGTTTTAGTCTTTTTTGCAATAAAAGGTAGTTGTCAGGGGTGTGATTCAAAACTGTCAGAGAGAGTTGTGTGATAAAAACCCAAAATTGTACAGTTTAAAAAAATTATCTAGAGGACAGATGAACAACTATCCGAATGAAACAATTAAAATATGCCACAAAGTGTTTTTTCATCTCGCCACTGGGCTGATCAAACAAAAAAATAAAAGGGAGTTTATATATGAGATTGACAAAGACAGGAACTAGAGACATTTCCTATCAACTTTAGTTTATTTTAGTTTATTCAAGTTTTACAAAATCAAAATGCAGTTTAAGTTAGTTCTCTATTTTTTGTAAAGCCTTGTTTTAATTTTTTTCCAGTTTACGAAAAAAAAATTCACCTCTTGTTTTTGTTATTTCACCGGCTTTCATGAACTATAAAACCCTTTTCCCAGTCTCCATAAATTTCTTGTGCCATTCACAAATTAATGGACGTGACGGTGGATTTCTACTATACTTGGTTCTGTAGTTTCACTGAGTCTGCATATCTGATTTTGTTTCAATAAACCATGACACACAATTGGTCTTTTCTTAAGGAGAAGCCATTTTTTAAGGCTTCATTTAACAGTACCTCTTTTACGCCTGGAATACACAAATGCAATGTGATTAAACCTTTCTATTTACTGAGTACATAGAACAAATCTGATTCACATAAGGTCTGCAAAGTTTCATGAATTTTCTAAGTTGGAAATTTCCCACCTGCTTTTTTAACAGACTAAATTGGGAATCTGTAATGAGGAACTTCAGTATGATTAGAGTATGTGCATTACAACATAATTTTGGCTAAAACAACCAGATTTAATGCAGGTTCACTTAATTATTGATGCTATTTGTTGACCACATAGCAGCACTTTGTTGACTGCAGAACTATGAGGCCCTACTCAATCATGCACTGTGTATGATGCCCACCGCACAGGATCATTACAGGCACCACCTGAGGATGATGGAGCATCAAGTTAATTCTGATAAAACAATTCATAATATTCACAAACTTCCAAAGCTTAACTTCCCATGAAAAGTTTCTGGAAATTTCTGACCGCTTTGCACCCCAAAATAGGATATCTCATCAATTGACTTTGTAATATATTCGTAAAATTGTTAGACTTTACAGAAACCTTTTACCCATTTTGACTGTGCATAGGTTACTTATGAGGAGCCAAAGCTCTGTACATTCTACAGAAACTCAAAAACTCTTACAGCTGACAAATTTAAGTGAATGAATGTGAAAATGTGCCTCATGAAAATCCAGAGTTCAAAATTCGGATTTGATGACACAAGACAAGGTTCAAGTTATGGAAAGGTACAAAACATATTTTGAGCAAAAAATGTTGTTCACAGGTCAGAATTGTCTGAATATCAAAAACAATCATGATAAAATCCAGAGCCTGATCCTGTCATAAAAACACCCTGACACATTTTCTCCATTTTTCCCCTAATGGAGGACATTTACCTTGGTCAGAAGCAGAGTTTTCTGATGTTTATGCGACTCGTAACAATGTAGAAAACAGACCACTTATCATCTGGTATCAAGAGACATGAGAGACGTGAGCTTGGATTTCATCAGTATGTAATGAATATTTCACAAACAGAGCATTCATGTGTTATTTTCATGGATAACGTATATGTCAGCAAGAGGTGGACCTTGGTTGTTTTCAAAAAACAATTGTGGCCTACTTTGAAAAAGTTTGGATTTTCCTGCTTTCGGGATGTAAACCCACATGGAGATCACATCATCTCTCTTTTTTTTGGCTGCATATTTGTGTTTAGAAGCCAGCTGTGCAAAGAAGATGGAAACCTATATGTCTTCATTGTTTATTGTAGCACAGCTCCATACTGTGCTTTGTCCTTATGGGGACTTAATTAAAGATTTAGTTTTGAGCCCCTCTGTGGCACACGCTTGGGTGTACAGGAGTGCTGGTGAGACACATAGGTGAGTGTTTCAGAGCCACAGGAGACCATTGAAGGTCAGACATCCACGCATCGGAGGTATTTCCACACACAGTGGAGCTGAAGTGATACTGATGGTGTAAATAAGAGCAACAGATAAGCACATGCTGAATAAAACATTTCCTGACTCCCCTTCGTCTCTCCATCCACCCATCAGCTCCCCTGTGCCCACTGAGAGTAGATACCACTCGCTCAATAAGGCCTTGTCTGTCTAATAGGGCTTTCACACACCTACCACTGATCTCTTTGTGTGTTTGTGTGTGTGTGTGTGTGTGTGTGTGTGTGTGTTTGGGACTTTTGGTTGGAGGAGCTATTGTTCTGCAACACCCACAAGCTCCTCCAATTGGTCTAGCTGCTGATGAAGCTCATATATCTTTTCTGCCAAATCCAGCAGCATCCTGCACTCTTTGCGGGCTGAAAGCAGAGACCAATTTTTTCCACCTGACTGCAACTCTGTGACAGGTTTACTCTCGTTTTGGTAAGTTGTTTGGCTGTGTGTATGTCTGTGGTTGTATGGAGTGTTATAACTGAGTCCTGCAGAAGTTGATTGGATACCTCTGTCTGTATCTTCCCAGTGATTTATAGGATGCTTTGATATAGTACAGCTCCTCAGAGTTCACTGCATAAAGAGATTTTTACACTTATTTTTATGCAACTCCTCTGCTCATTTCCTCGTCAGTAGAGGAAACATTTCCTAAAGTTTTATTGAGTTGGTGGAAGTGATCCATCACTCCGAGTCAGTTGTGACAAAGTTTTATCACAAAGATCGTAAAGTTTTACACACTAAGTTTCAGACTTTTTGTCATATTGGTGTTCACGCTGTAGAGGGTGGTGACAGCTCTGAGGAGACAACAGCTTCTGCACTCATGATTCTTGTATCTACATCATTTATATGAAGTCAACATGTTAACCTGGACATTCAAAGCAGGTCATTACAGTCTGACAAGACTTAGAAGTAATGTGTTTCAAGGACACAACTGTTTTTTCTTAAATCAAAAACAGGGGAGATGGATAAATCTAAAAAAGATTCTGAACAGGAAAAGTACAGTGCAGGGAGAAAAGTAAAGTCTTACTTTTGATCTTTATCAGCAACAATTGCTTAAGAAACTCATAAAAGCTACAAATTGATATCTCACCATGTGGTGCTCCTTTTAATAGTGCTATCTTTCTTATCTTTTGTAACCTGCCTTAACCCCGCCCCCTTCTTTCCGCCACTTTCCTCTCTATTTCTTCCCGTTCTCTCTATTCCCAGCCTGTCCCCAGTCAAGCAGAGAATCGATTTTTAAACAGGCGAGGCTCTGGGGACCAAGCAGGGAACCATTATTGGCCTCATTTAGGCTCCATCACCGCGCCACCAGGATGGCTCCTCTAGACAATAGGATAGACTCTGTCATAGATACCAAAGCGTAAATGCACATTCCAGCCCAAAACTGCTCAGGCCAGCATTTCCTGTCTTCAGGGAGCCCCGCTTTAAAAAACGCTGTTGGTTTGAGAGGATTGGCCGCAGAGCCCTTCCACACAGCGCTTATACAGGCACATCCAGCACATTTCACAGCCGCAGGCGAGATATAGGAGGAAGATAGCCAATGACTTTTTTCCTCCATGCTACTTAGTGCATGCCACTTTTCAGTTTTTATCACAGCTTCTGCTTTTGTTCAGTCTGCAACATATGGCAGTGTGCTTCCACTGTAAACAGCTTCTGCTGATTCCCCACCAGGGGATTGGGCTCCTGTATAGCAGGTATACGTCTGTCAGGCAGCTCATGCGTGCAAAGCCAATCACAGTCTGCTCCCTCTTTCCAGGACTGAGAGGTTTCAGGAATGCTCGAGCTGAAGTTTATCCAAGGCAGTCAAGAGCATCTTTTTGTGATCAAACTAATCTGATGAAGGTGTAAGAGCCTCTTCAGGGTTGCATTACAGCAAAGATTTCCCCTCAGGCTTGCTGTTTGTTTCTAAATATGTGTTCATGAAGAGACAATAATTCTTATCTGTGAGTCTGATACAAACCTGAAACAAATCTGGGAGTCTGGTAGGTAGCTAGTGTGTGTTTGCATGGGAAGAAACAGAATGTGGTGTAGCAGAGCTCATGCAGTTGCAGCCTGGGGGTGCAGAAGGGAAACACGCACCCATTGCCTAAACCAGCAGAGAGACAGTTTGTTTCTGGGTAAAACATTCAAACATGGATTTATGAGCTTTGCAGAATGAAGCAGTTAGACACTCAGGAAACTATATTGGCATTGCACTGAACACTTGGATGCCCTCTAATAGCAGCTGTCAATATCCAACTGCAGTTTGGCAAATGAAGGACATTAAGTTCTGCACTTGAAGAATAAGAATCTATTGAAAGAAATCGATAGCAATTTTGTGGTATTTTTTATTTAGGTAAATAGAGAACGGGAAACACTTTTGCAAATCTGCAACAATAGCCGGCTGAGTGATTCACCACAGAAGGGCAGCTTATTTTATGGAAATAACTGAGCTTTGTCCTCCCACATGCATGAAGTAGGAGGTTGATTCAGGCTGCTCTGAGAATAAAAAAAGAAATGGGGAGAAAGATTAGAATACATTACATCCAATATGTGATGACATGTCGATAAACTGCTACCACTACTTATTGTGATAACACCAAGGATGATAAACAGACTTTTTTTATGTAGGTCATCTCTTATCAGCAGAGCTGCTGTGTGTAGTGACTATTTTTCAAAAAATGTTCCAGGAACAAAATTGTGTTCTTGTGACTTTACTTTTCAGAGCAGAAGATGTTATAGGAGAGGTATATTCCAGTATTTTAAACATGTATATAAAGAAATACTGCTGGATGTTCAAACTAAATGTGTAGATTTTCAAACCATTACATACGCATATTTTAAAGAAATCCCAGAATCTGTCTGTAAACTGATAAAAATACTCCTTGAAGGCACCAGATCTTCACAAAATCTGCTGAAATTAGGTCATCACATGAGGATCTTCTAACGGGATCACATTGAAGGAGCAGGCCTCGATCATCAAGGTCTACCCATAGCTTCACCCCCTCCAGCCCTCTTGAAAACTGGCCAATCAGATAGAAGGGGGCTTGTTAAGCAGGAAGCCTTGAAGAGACAGCAGCAAAAACCAAGCGTCTTACAGAGGCTGAAATAAGAGTTTCCTAAAACACCAGAGAGAATCGCAGGAATTTTTAGGCACCAGTGGGACAACATATAGCCTAAAGATCAGCCTCTCTTTAAGCCATTAAGTTTGTGCATATTCTAACATTTTAATATACATCACTGAAAAAAATGACTTTGGTGCTGTCATTCATCAGCACAAGGATAGTGACACTTGTGCTCATATTCAGCTCTTCAGCTTCAGAGTGATATAGTTTAAACACAGCAGCAACTTCATTAAGTCTTTTTTACTTCCTCAAGCACCAGCTTCTTCTTCCACAAATGGAGTGAAACCAAGAAGTTACAGAACAACAAAACAACTTCGAAACACCATCTCAACCTACCACATGCATATGTTTCTGCCTTTATTGGATCTGACTGCTGAAGAGAGTCATGCAACATGGGTAGATGAGAGCAGGGGAAGACTTGCAGCAAATTGGGTTGGCTGGGAGTTGACTCTGTCTGTCTGTCTGTACTTGGAGCTTGTGCTTAAACCCCTAAGCTACCTGCATCCCAATTTACTGAGTGTGTTTATATATTGTGCTACACGTTGTGGAAACTGGTTTTTTTTTTTTTTTTGGTTGACTGTGTGAGGTGTAATAATCAATGCAGACAAAGACTGTTGGCTGCAACGTTAATTAGCAAAGCTTATATCACCTAAGACAAAGAAATACATGTAGTCAAACAACCTACTTATTATTTTTTTAGCATCACCAATAATGGAGCCCCTCTTTTCAATCAGAACTTAATGTTCCAGGATGATACTCAGAAGAGGTGGAAAGCTCCTTTCAGGCTCTTTCTTTTCAAATCATGTCTTCTGTCATGAATGCTCGCTCAGCTTGGACTGTATAGGACAACCTTAAATCGTATTAGATAACACTTGTATATGCAAACATGAACAAGCATATAAATTAAGATGAATCAAATATGCAGCAGTTTAATCTGTGCAGGGGGAAGAAATCTTTAAAGGAAAAGTGATAACAACATTCAATTTCAGTTCAGTTTAAAATATCAAGGCTTAACATGCCAGAGGTTTGTTTACAGGCTTGTTTGGGCTTGTATCATTGTGTGTGTGTGTGTGTGTGTGTGTGTGTGTGTGTGTGTGTGTGTGTGTTTGACAGGGTTTTTAGTCTATCTGTGTGCTGGTGCTGCTCTGGCTGCCCTCAGTGGGATGTGTACACTAAATGGGTGAGGAGAGGGTTGGCCCCTGCTCTTCATCAAAGGCTGGTATTGACTGGAAGCATGAGAGGGTCTCGGCAGCCAGTCATCCTTGGACAGCTGACAATGGGCCTGAGCGCAGAGGGGGATATAGCTGAAAGCAATCAACAACTGCTGGAGGGAAATGCTCCACTGGTTGGTGGAATGTGTCCGAGCTCGGACCTCCCTCACAACAGACCACAAACGCCTCTCTTGACCAATCATTTGTATGTGGATTCTACTTTTAATTAATTACTCACATGGTGTTGTATTGCTCAAATGTGCTTCTTCAAAGAGCATGTACAGTATGTCTGTGTGTGTTTGCAGAACAGCAGGGGTACGGATTGGCTCAGGATGGTGTGGTAATTAATCTCACTCAGTGAAGAGGTGCATGTTGGGACTGAGGCAGGGCATAGCTCAGCGCACCTTGCTCGTTAACTCTAACCACCTATGGCCAGCCTCCGGAGATTAACGAGGCCTGCCCATGGTCAAACGCGGTCAAATGTGTGTTTTAACGAATGCTCACTCAGCCTACCAGCTTATTTTTTTATTCGGAGGCAGTGATTCGCATTGCTGCTGCAGAATAATGCTCCTGGGACCTGACTCACACTGTGACACATCTGCCACACAGCAGAGACAACACACACACACACACACACACACACACACACACACACACACACACACACACACACACACACACACACACACACACACACACACACACACACACACACACACACACACACACACACACTCTCAAGCACACGCGTGAACACGAGCCACATGGCTCAGACAGAGGAGCAGGTAGACATACAGGAAACAGAGCTGCTGTGTGCTAACCCAGCATAGGTCTGCTTGACACAGTGACACACAAACAACCCAATGACTCATTCACTTGTTGCGTGCGCGCGTGTGTATGTGTGTGTGTGTGTTTGTGTCCCCTCTCTGTCCATGAACTATTCCTCCTCATCTGGCTATTTGTACTCCATGCCAGTGTGGCATTTGATGTTTGCAGAGTCAGAACAACAAATTAGAAGCAAATAACAGTAAATGTTCATCACACTCACCTCTAGATGAGTCATACTTTCTGGTTTAGCTACTACATTTCACTCTTAGGCTTCATCATTGCTCTTGAAGTGCATCTTCAAAGGATACCCTTTTCAGTCAGCGACTCCTAAAGTGTATAAATAATGTAAAACATCACAGAATAGAAAGAGGCTGCTATATTGTTCATGCATATTCTCATCTCATGACACCCATGTTATGATCTGAATGCAGCCAAAGGACATATTTTCCACCTGCAGAATCCTCATTCAATATTCATTGGTTAATTCTCATGCAATATTTATCAAAAACCACAACTGCCCCTGTAATGTGCATTGTGGGGAAAGGTCAATTTGTTGTGTTTACAGCTGTGTACATTCACCACCTCTGGACACATGAAACAGCAAACAGGCATGGTGTATAATTCTGAATCAACATGCATCCTGATGATGGGATGAGTTAATTTCACATGCACGTTTTCATCGTCTGCATTTCTGTTACTGTCAGGGCACAGAGCCACATCTTGTAAATGCTATGAAGATGTACTTTACCTAAGACCACAGAGCAGGCAGCCTTCAAATTGGATTAAATCCCTAAATCACATGATCAATCATCCACAGCTTGCCATGCCAAGATGGCGGAGGTTTTTCTGTGCCTTCAGATGGCTCAGCGTCACGCTTAAGCAACAGAAACAGAGCTGCAGAGGGCTCCTGGTTTAAGGTTCTGCTTGTAATTTGTGAATTTGTGTGTCCTGTTTCCTCTCCAGAGATGAAACAATTAGAAAATGAGAGCTACAGTGTGTACACACACACACGCATACAAACACCACATGCACACAGCAGACAGAGCGTGCCCACAACAAATAGCATGAGGTGATAATTGAATTGGGGAAACATTAAGGGGAGATGGGGAAAGATACACAGCTCCCCTGGGAGATGCAGTCTCATAACAACAGCAGCACATAGTAAATTCCTCTGCTGCTCTGTCAGGGTGAGTCGGCAACGGTACAGGGCCATGCCCCTCATTTTCTGGTAAAAAAGCAGCAGGCAAACATTACATGTGCCACTGTGTGTGATGATGTGTGCATGCTTCATGCATCGCTGGAGCATGGATATCACGCCATGCCTCTGTGTGTGCCTCCTCAAACACACCTGCTCCTGACGCCTCGAAGGAAAAAGCTTGGCTGTAGTTAGCAGCAGGAGCCAAGCCAGACTGGTGTGGAACAAGATGTACAAAATATACATGGGCTACTTTTCTCTTTACATCTGTACAGTAGTTTTCTGTAAAATTTATCCTCACCAAGATTTATTTTATCTGCCAGCCATGTGTTTGGCTTTGCTTTTATAGAAGAAACTTCACCGTGGAGTTTTCCCATGTTGCCCTGGAAACAAAATCTGTAGGTTGTATTGAAACACCTTCAAACAAGGCCAGCGCACAGTGAGTCACTCGCAGATAGAGAGATCATTTTGTCTACTTTGGTTGAAATAAATTGAGCGAAGTGTTAGTTCAGACAGGACACAAAGTCAAGCCTCCTCATATTCTGCTGTGTCTGATTTTTCCAGGGTCATACGTAGCGTCACTGATGCTCAGAAGGTGTCCTCCTTTCAGGTCAGGCTTTGTCATGAAGACGTGTGGAAAGGCAGGGAGCTCCCTGAACAGAGCCATACCACCAAGTTTAACTTTTCCATGCTGTCCAACTTTAAAGCACTCAGAGAAATGGGTTACACCTCTCAGCAAATCAGATTTAAGTCTTCGAAGTTGTTCTCTTAAACACTTTTGTGCAGTGGTTTCATTCAATTTGTGGAAGCAGGGGATGAAAGGGGAGTGATCAGGGAGAGGAGCTGAAGAGAGGTGTGTATGTGAGGTCTTTGCGAGGGGCTCAATGCCCCACTGTTTCCAAGGATGGCAGGATGGTGATGTCATAGTTGGCGGCTCTCACAGCTCACTAAGCCTGCAAAGCCGTGACATGATTTGGACAAAGCAGAGCAGTGCCACCGTTGTTCTATTGAATCAGGCCGTGACGGGGCACAGTCTGGATCCCGTGGCTACAGAATCAAACTGCCAATCACGCTGTTTGTTAAGTGAATCAAGTTGTATCAGCCCTTTGGAATGAAATCATCTCCTTTTGACATTTCGACTTTATGGGACAGCTTTGAGCGTAGAGATTTGAGAAGCCTGACCACTGAGGTCTCCTGCCAAAACTGACGTCAAATCTTAACCGCAAGCAACTGGAGGCCTCCAAAATCCATTGATGCGAATCACTTGGAGAGGTAACTTCATTTGATACTGTTATTTTATTCACAAAACTCTTTGTTACAGTCTGAAGTGCACTGAACCAACTCAGAAGTGATGGGAAATTGAAAAGTACGCAGCTGTAATGGTGTTATTGCCGCTCTCTTTTTTATTTTCTCTTCTGCCTCTCTGTGTGTGGTTATGGTCTCAGTGGTCCTGGTGTTTCTTGACTTTTCAATTTTATACTCTTGTCATTGTGTATTTGGAAGCAGCAGTTCTCTCCTCTATGCTTGTCTTGTTAAATTTCTGGGAAAGAAACACAGCAATGGCCGCAGGAAGTGTTTATATTTAAAGAGCGATACGGTCATTAGGATGAAGAGCTCTGAAAGTCTGAAGTGACCTCTGAAGAATCTGAAGCTTTGAGGTTGTTTCTGGTTGTGTGTGAGCATGGCTGCAAAGTTACAAAAGTGTAATTGCCAGAAACACACAAACAACTGGCCAGCTCAAGGGCAAATGTTCACTGTGGCATTTGCCAGAGTGTCGATGTTTATCGACTGAATGTTGTTTCCTCGTAGAAAATGATCAAGAGGAAGAAAAAGGCTTCTTTTTAGAGCCGGCTGCTGCGGTGCATCAACGAATAACGTGTAAACACACACTGAGAGAGGCTCCTTTCATTAGCTATGCTAATCTGGAGTTGCCGTAGACACCAAGGTCCCTCCTGGCTCGGTCTATCTGTGCTGTTGGTTTCAGTGTCCTCATCACCTCCTTTCTAGTTCATTGGGTTAATTTGTTTTCTGTCGTGTTGCCTCTTCTTCTTTCATGGATCTAGCCAACTGTGTATCTGCTCTTTTCCTCCAATCACTACTTTCTGTTGAGTTGTCTGGCTGCTGTGACACATCCGACCATCCTGAGTGACTGCTGGAAACAAACACTGGGTTTTCTGGATGAGAGTATGAAAAAAACTGCGTCCTTAAATATAAGCTCACCAAATATTTTAAACTTAAGGCAACTTTCCCCCAACGTCATTCTTTTCTGTTTTGTCATTAACATTTTAATTACTCTACCATGATTTATATCAAAGGATCCAGCCACCAGTTATCACTCTGTGTTAACTTTGATGAGTGCCCTTCTTTTTTCATTTAACATCAAAATTTATACAGCGGCGGCAGCTCTATTTCAGGAGCCAGCTATTAGAGGATAATTACTACATGTTAGATTATGTCATTTACTCAGAGAAGATGAGGAGTGAGAATGAGGCACCTTCATCAATTAATATGATGTATGAGCCGATAAGGGACATGGGTGGGATATTTGCCGCATCTCTGCGAGTCATGAGGTGATAATTTGAAATTTCCTTCAAGGTCCCCTCCTACTTTTTAATGAAGCTGGCGATTAAAAGTGGTGTTTCTTACACATGTAATTATTTCTTTATTGATTTGTCAGCATCACGGGGAACAGTTTCCCGTGAAATATATCCGCGCTGTGATAACACGTCTCAACTGCAATCATGAAACAAAATCATTACAAGAAAGACCCCCTGGGGGGATGTGTAAAGAAGTACACTGATGTGAGTGACCAAATCAGTATCTTTCTGTGTGTGTGTGTGTGTGTGCAAATCTCTGTCTAGTAATGTGTGTTCTTGCTTACTGCGATGTTTGGGCTTTTATAAAGCAACCTCAACAGCGGCACTTACTCTTGTCTTGTAGAAACAATGAGGTACTTGATCTCCTGTTCAGGCACTGACTGATTATTCTTTCTACTCTCTCTCTCTCCTGCTGCCCCTCCTTCTCCCCACTCTTCTTCTTCTTCAGGCTGTGAGGACGGGGGGAAGATGAGACCTCCCAGCCCTCTGCTGATCCTGCTGTACATCACGCTGTCCAAGAGTGTAAAGGTGGTCTCCAAGAGAGGCTCAGGTATTTAACACACTGTCTCTACCCTCTCACTGAGGCCTGTGCATGCTGCAACCATGCTTTTACCTTTTAAGCAACACTTGAATAGGTTACAGTTTTATGGTAACCACCAACCATTAGGTGCTTGCCTTGGCATTGACGTAATTTGTGCTTTTGTCATTGTTGACTTAAATCAAACCAGAAGATCTTCACTATGGTTTTATGTTAAGGATCTAGTCCTCAGGTGCTTCCTGCAAACACAGCTGTCTCAGTGGTGCGTGCATGTTGAAACCATTGTTCAAAGAGCTGACAGGCAGGTGATCACTGTTCTTCACACTTGTGTGGATGACTCATGCAGGAAAAAGAGAAGGTGTTGAGTAATTTAGTCTTGAGTGCAGCATTATAGCATGTAAGATGAAATGCAGGCAGATAATAGAAAGTTACACATCGTAAGAAGTAGAATTAGAGCTACCTCCATCTGAGGAGAGTGACAGCTACCAAATGATCCAATTGCTCAGCGACAGGGTCACCAAGGGTTACTGTGAAACTCATTTTAGCTCTAAATGCCAGCAAATTGAGCATCAATTGTGAACAAATGCAAAGGTCAAAAGAGAAAATGGAGAGGGAAAGGATTGAGGGTAGAAAGTTTTCATGACAGGAATACACAGGGGCTCTGTTTGTCAGTTAAAACACTGGAGGGAGAAGCCGCCATAACTTGACAAAGTACAGTTTTATGTGTTGCAATGCAAATGTTGTACTTAAATGCATGTCAATGATGAAAGAAAAGAAGTGATGCAACACTATTCATGCATCCCTCATTCTTGTTGTTGCACGGCTGTTTTTGTTTTCTCTTTTTTTTTTTTTTTGATTAGCATGTCTCCACAAGGCTTCAAGGTCTGACCTTTAGGCAAAGTCTTCATGTAGCTGCACGGTGACACAAAAAGCAGGATAGCTGCTTGTGGGTGAATAATATGCACAAGTGGTTCTTTCAGCCTCCTCAGACATGGGCAAACGGCTCTTTTAGTCAAATACGAAGCTGTTAGGACAAGGTCAAGGTCTAAGACCAAGGACATGGTGCTGTGTAAGAAAATGTTAAATTACTCTCTTCTTAGAGGAGAGAGAGTCTAAGACCCCAGGTAACCCGAAGTTTTGTAGGACTGATGAATGCTGTGAATGTTGTGACCAGCTGGAGTTAAGGCTTTTCATTCACCAGTTGATCGTCATACCGACACTCACCAATGATCCTTAGCTATTGGTTGAGAGAGAGAGAGTAAAATCACAGATACAAGCATAAGAAGGATCAGGCATCTGAGCAGCACAGGCAAATCCAACAGAGTGACCCCAATAGCAAATTTATACTGTATTTAAATATTTGTAGGTTGCAGGACAAAGTAGATTTGACCAAGGGTAGATTTGACCAATGGGGCTGCCTTCAAATTTGGATGTCTCCATATTTACGAAGATCAGCAGTTTTTGGATTGGTTTACCTGGGTTGGTGCTGAAATAAGTCAAACATTTGTGTGATATTAAGCAATGTAAATACCAAGTTGTCTTCACAGGAATTATATTTGAAGTCAAAATGTTTCTTTAGTAACTGAACTAATAAATGAAGTAATCCTGAAGTGCAACAATCGTAACTATAATTGGCTAAAATAAAAGCTTTGACACGTGAGTTAACCTCCTGTCAGGGAATCAGTGTATTGACCACAAGAGGCTTCTTCAGTCAATCGATGAGCTCAATTGTTTCATGTTTTTTTTTTTGGTCTGTTTTCTGAGTAACTAAGTTTCAATCTGTTCGCCCCTCCAGTCCTTAAACTGTCATAACAAGCTTTCTGTCTCATGTTTATAGAATAAGAGACTGATGTATTGTTATCTACTGTGATCTCTGTCCATTAATCGAGCTCTCCCTGATGGGTAATTGACTGCTGTAATGTGTCTAATGTTGTTTCTGTACAGAGTTGAGTCATTATGGCATATTGTAGAAAATCATGTAAACGTTGGAAGACTGGTGTGAACATTAGATTATGTGTGTTCCTTCTCCTCCATGTGCACCTCTGTGTTGGTCTGAGGAGGATTTCCATATAGATCAGAGACCGAACAGCACATCAGATCAATCAAGTGGCTCCTCTGGGTCCTCCGGTCAGGTATCGATGCGTGAAGTCGATTTCTCCTCCTAACTGAGGGGTCAAGAGGTGATGGAGTGTCACAGGGCAGTTTGGCTTCTTAATGGCACTTTGAATGGCCTCGACATCTGCCTGAAGATTATAAATGGAGGAAGGATGAAAGTCAGACAGGCTCAAAAACTGGAACAAAGAAAACGTCACTTTCTCTTTTAATTGTTTCTTTCGATGTCTTCTATGTCTCTCTTATGTACCGCTATATAAAAAGTGGACCATGAGGCAGTCTTCATTTCCTGAGGTTGAACACTTTACTTATAAATCCCTGTGCCTGTAATTATGGTCCAAAATAACGTCCTTAAGTCGCGTACTTTGTCTGGAAGCTGCTCCAATATTAGAAATCAATAGACTCCAAAATCTAATCAAGCTGTCAAATGTGCAGACAGTTTAACTTAATAAAACACAAACTGACTAATTTGAGCAGTCACTGATTGACTTTCTGTTCAAGTAATTTATTACTCTTTGGAGAAAATCCTCCACATCAAGATTTGAGTGGAAGCCTCCAATTATTTAGTGTTTGACAAATACTTCATTGTGTTGAAAGAAAGTTCTTACCCATATTTGATATTCTTAAGCTTGTTCAAATGGTGATTGGGTCTGGGAGACACCAGTTTAAGAGTCGCAGGCTTTCCCCAGTCTGGGTTTTTCATTGGCTGGTCTGAAGAAGTTTGGCTGAAATCAGTTTAGTCAAGATGAAAACTTTTGGAGTCTGATGGATGGGCCCTAATGGTGTGTCTCAGAGACCAGCTCAGAGTGAACAGGGTCAACATGGCCTTGGTCAGTCTACTGAACAATCAATCCAAGGTGAGGGAGCATATGGCGCTGAGTGCCTGGGGTAAAAAAGTAAACACATTTGCAAAAAGCAGCACAGGCTCTGAGTCCAGCTGTGCATAAACAGCTCCATCCACAGAGGTGTGTGCACCCACAGCAAAAACATAGACCAACAACTGCAATCTACCTCAATTGATATCCAATTCTTCAGCCTGGCTGGTCATTAAAACCATGAACAGTGCCAAGCATACGGGGGCAGTGAGGGAATCAGAGACATGCAGTCTGTACACCTTCAGGAAACTCATTAATCCAGGTTATACAGACCTGGACAGACCCCACACTGACTAATTATAGGATTTTGGAGAGCTGCAAACTCTGGGAATGCCGTTTGGATGTCAGGAGGAAAAATCAATTGAATAGCTGCATTATCCAGAATCTCCAGGGGGCTAATCAAGCTCTTATAGCTGATCCCCAAAACCATAACTATTCAAGGTTGTAGAGTCAAAGTCTTATTGCAGTCCCACAGAAACGAAAGAAGATTCCCATTTGATACAAAATAATCTACGGGAACTGCAGTCCAGTGAAATCAGTTTCTTTGTCTCACTTTCTTACACAACAACCTAATCATATCTGGCTTTGTCTAGTGCATCTAGGAAATCAAATAGAGTCTTTTGACACTTAATGTCACAACAAGAGTAAAAACTGCTCCATAAAGATCTTTAGTCACATAAAATAATAATAAATATAAAAAATCAACTTAAGGTTAATAACAGTAATGTTACGGAAAGAAGCATGACATGCAGTAATTTTTCAAAGCCAACACAGGAACGACTCACTGTTCAAATATGAACAATAATGCATTGGTAGTGATTTTATCCCTCGATTTGTGGGAAAGAAAGAAAGAAAGAAAGAAAGAGCAAAAGAAAGAATGAAAGGACACAAAAGAAAAAGATACAGAAATGAGCAGACCTCTGGATCTTTTTGAACAGTGATACAGTCCAGTAAACAGTGGCCAGCACCTCTCTGCTCACTGGACTGGATCACTGTTCAAGTCGGGATCAGTCAAGGAAATTATGATGGGGGAAGTTTGAGTTGAAGCTTCACAATCAGGATCAGAGTCAGAAATACTTTACTGATCCCAGGGGAAAAATTTGTATTACTATAGTTTGATACGATGCAGCAGTAAGATCCAGCCCTAAAAGAGATCCATGAAGATTTCCTGGATTGTGATTTGTCCTATGTAGCAAAAACTCCAAGTCCAAGCCAATTTTGTTATCTTATTTTGAGTAGCACTGCAGGCTGCACGGTGGCGCAGCGGGTAGCACTCCAGCCTCACAGCAAGAGAGTTGCGGTTCGATTCCCCATTCGGGCATGGTTGGCCTTTCTGTATGGTGTTTGCATGTTCTCCCCGTGCATGCGTGGGTTCTCTCCGGGTACTCCGGCTTCCTCCCACAGTCCAAAAACATGCCCACGTTAGGTTAATTGATTATTCTAATTTGCCTGTAGGTGTGAGTGTGTGCATGAATGGTTGTTTGTCTCTATGTCAGCCCTGCGCTTGACTGGCGACCAATCCAGGGTGTACCCCACCTCTCGCCCAATGACAGCTGGGATAGGCTCCAGCCACCCGCGACCCTGAATAGCAGGATAGACGGTATAGAAAATTGATGAGCCACATTTACTAGAGAAATCGCTAATTTCAAGGTATTACAAACAGAAATGATTCTCTTGGTTCAGTGCAACATAGGTATGATGAAAACAAGCACAATGCTTTTCTCACTTCAGGGTTAACACGGTGCCCAGACACGCTCACCACCCTTCCATCACTCATTGTTGTCTGGTCAAAGGTTGAATGTTATGTATCAACATGAGAATTGACCACAGCGCTCATTGAATGCCTTCCCTCACCCCAGACACACAGCTGGGACATAAACAGACAATAACCCTGCTTATGAATCGCTCACAGCTGTGACTCTGCACCATCACGGCCTCTGCCGTCCCATACAGAGACAAAAAAATAAACACTGCATGAACACTTTGTCCATTTGTGCAATCCAAATGTCATGAGAGAGCTAGACAATACACAACACTAAACCCATCCAAGGCCTGCTGACCGGTCTGTTAGCTGGAATAATGGCTTTTAAACACAGCCTGCAGGGATGAGTGAACATGCTGCAGTGGAAAACAACAATCCGCACTCAGCTCTAATGCAAGAACGGGAGCCCAGCTTTGTCTCACACTTAACTCAGCAGAGGCACTATTTTACAGTAAATATGTGCAGCGCTTGAGTTGAATCAATCGCTTTTAATGGGATTATTGACTCCAGATTTAAGGTACAGAGTAAATAAAAGCAAAGCATTCACAATACTGCTACACACTCAAACATTAATCTCCCTGTATTTAATACTAGAATTACATTTAATAAACTAAAACCCTGGATTTCAGTATGAACCCCTGCTTACCTCAACCCACAGTCACCTTCTGACCATGCAATACTTTAGGATGTCACATCCACCACCACCTTGGACCTGAACAGGAAAAATACACACTGCTGAAGAAGAGAGAAATTTTCAAGAACATTATGTAAAATTAGATTAAAGAGGGGGGATTGTGCTTTTCTAGCCTTTATTCTGTCCCTCTGGTGCCCCTGTAGTATCTTAACATGATTTACAGCTAAAAATTCCCAATTTTCCTTTTCTGGTGTTTTAGAAAACCCTTAAATCAGCTTATGAGAGGCCTTTTAGGTACTGTCTCTATAAAGCTCCCAGCCCTGCAAACCCCCTTCTCTCTGATTGGCCAGCCCTCTTGAGGTCTGTTTAGGGTAAGTAATGTAAAGATCTTGGTGTTTTAGGTCCATTCTCATTCTACTTTGTAGAAAATGGTATTTCTGTTTTTCATTTTCACCCGGATTTCAAAAGATTGGTGAGGAGAGGAGATAATCTAATTTAAATCACCTCAACTATTTCAAGCAATATTCTAACTGCTTATAATTGTGCATTAAGTGCATAAATGAACCTCTGATTTGCAGAAACAGCTCTCGATCAGGCTTTTAAAGCTAACCGCTGTTGTCTATCTGTTGACTTTGGTCTGTTTTGGAAAGTTTGTGATATGGTAAAAACAGATTCGAGCAGCAGAGAGTGATACCAATTAACTGCTAATCTAATGTAGCAGTGTCCCAAAGTGGCTGCAGTCAGAATGCTGTCTGCACACTATGATATGACAGAGCATTGCTACCCAGTGATCCCAGCAGAGATGTCAGGCAGTATAGTTGGTATGCGCGTGTGTGTGTGTGTGTGTGTGTGTTGGTGGGTGTGTGTATGCTGTATGCTCAATTATATTCACCCAAAAGTTTCTGTGTGTGTGACTTATGATATCCCAACCTTGGCCTCTTGCTGTTTCACTGAGCGGGGGATAAAAACGATACCGCCAATATTCTAGATGACTCTGCAAAGTCCCGCTCCAAATCCCTGATAACAGCCTGTGATGGATAACTGTAAATCTGACATGGCCCCAAGGCACTGTGGGGGATGAAGTCCATGGAGCTGACGCCTGAATAGCCTCACGATAAGTGCCAGGACAGGAATACAAAATACAGTTAGTCATTCAGTTAATTTATTTGTCTGTCCGCTCCCCTAACATTGCACAAATCACACCAGAGCAATTTCTCTGACACTTGGAGACTGAAATGTGCCTATCTATACGTTTTTTGCTGTCAGGCTGATGGGCTAAACGACCTACACGAATAAGACTTAGTGAGACCTTGTCTCTACTTGTCATTCCTGTCTGATACCTGGAAGCTTTTCAGATAATTGTCCTGGAAAAGAGTTTAAAATAGTTCATCGACAGATCAGCTGTTCACATTGACGTGTGTACACAGACCACAGCAAGGCCTGAGATAAACGTTTGATCATCCTCAACGTTTGGCTCGACAAATTAAAAAATGATGCTTCAGTTTTGGGCCTCCTCTCTGTTTTTATCCAGTTCGTTGCGAGCAATGCTTTACTTGTCCTTGGTGCCAGTTTTCTTGATGTGAGCCACAAAGCAGGGATGTCTGAATAAGCTTGTATTGATGATAAGTAGAGAATACAGCTAGCTGTATCAGCCCACAGGATGTCAATGTGCAAACAAGTTGACTTTGCTGTTTTAGAACCTGCTGTTTAACCTCCAAGCAGGACTGGCATCTTTCCTCCAAAGGATGTAAAAACGCAGAGGAATGAAGAGTGGATGTGTTATATACACCACACAATTTTGTTCATTTCTCCCTGTTGGCTCACAGTACACATAAATGCACTACGGATGCTGTCCCGGCCTGGTCAATACCTCTCTCTCTAAATGATGAGGAATGGCCTGCGCTGCAGTAACACTGTGCCGGGAGATTGATCACATGCAGACTACTGGAGATTAAATGGCTTTCTTGTGGAGAGCCAGACTGCCCCTGGATGGTGCATTGTGTAGATAGGAAGCCCTGTTTTCTCTTGCACAACTCACAGCAGCTGCACAGCCTCAGGATACGTAAAAATATACCGGAAATCAAACTATAGTGCATTGATTTTTATAGAAAGTGAAGTCTTATATTCAGCTTCGAGTGCATCATTATGTCGCCTTTTTAAGTAAAGCACAAGGGGTATCTTGGGTTTATAAACAGTTTAAAATGGGAAATGCACAATCATTGCCTCTGTGTGTGGAAGTTTGGAAGAAAGAGTTTCATAAAACTGGTGCCTAATAAAAGTAATACATTTGGTAAGAGCTTTAAAACACCCCCGTCCTCCACAGAAGGTTTGTACATCAAGGTTCACAATTAAAGACGTGGGATATTACTCCCTTTGGTTTATGCATGCTTAGGGAAATTAGGAGTGTGTATGGCTGTGTGTGTGTATGTGTTTGTGATGGCTACAGCGCAAAAGAGAGGGGCTGCATGCTCCAAAGAGAAAAGATGATTGGAGGGACGTGTGGTTTGATGTGTGTGCTGCTGTTTGCTGATAGTGAAGCAATTATGGCGAGGAATCATTCATGTTGGTAGCACAAGTATATATAATGCAATACTCAGCAGATGCATGGATGTAAAAGTGTGTGTGTGTTTAAGTGGATGGCTGTGTGTACACTCCCCATATAGTCTGCAAGGTAATTAAGTGTTGGTTAAATGAGGTGAAGTGCCGCTAGATGCTTTATAGACATGAAGGTGATTCAGTCCGTATTAAACGATGGGATGCTGCAGTGAGGTGTGTGCTGGGATATCTTATGTCCCAGAAGCTTTGTGTGTATTACATGTTGGCTAAATGGTCACTATGAACATGTGCTAATCTGTGATTTCTCTGCCTGCATCATTAAACATTTCTAAGATAATTAATTATCACAGATTATGATTAAAAGGAGGCTAACACCAGCAATTCCAGCCCATTTAAAAAAAGCTAAGGGACATCTGTGTTGTGTCCATTTTGCTGCCCCCTGTGGACAAAGCAGGACACTGCCTCCTCTCCTCTCTTCTGGCTCTCTTCATGTGTAAGACGTCTTCCCTGACAAAAACCATCTCTTCCTTTTTATTTTAAGTTTCTTATATGCAACTCAGTCTGAGTCTTTGATGTAGAAACTTGACAAAAGGCTGTTTCAGCAGCTTGATCTCCTTTCCTGACACCTACCCTGCAGCAGGGGTGACAGGAATATAAATACAATTGCTTTATAGAAATAATCTCTCTTTTTCTGCTGGTCTTGACTGCTTTTGTAGGTCAAATAAAGGCTGTAGTATAAACTCTACTCTGAGGCGCTCTAAAAACATAATATGGACAGTGGTATGTTTCTTTGGAATATGAAAAAGTCAAATTCCACATAAAGTATTTGAGTAAGAGCAAGCCTAATGACAGGCAGAGAGAGGTGATTTGTTGCACTTGTCATGTAGAGTCCTGTTTGATTGCTCTTTGATTCTGATTTCATCAGATGTCTTGTGAGAACCCAGAGGTTTCCCGCAGGCAGCAGAACTACAAAGACCAGCATTCTAGAAACCCCTTCAGGCCATTTAAACTACAATCACCCACAATCCCATGCCACCTCCTCCTGTCAGAGTGATATGCACTCAGCTGCGGTTGTTAGACCTTTAGATGCACACAGCTACAAGTGCTACACACAGGAGTGCTGCTCACACACTGCAGTGTTTGTGTGTATCTATCACCATCCCTCATTAAGCAAAAAACTTACAAAAAAGTGAGCTCAACGCTGAGAGTGAGGAGGAGGAATCTGAGAACGTCTTCAAATGCTAATGAGAGGAGCCTGCTTCAACAGACTGCTTTGTCTGCGTGTGTGTTCATCTGAGCATGTTTGTGTGTATCATAGTGTTTTTTTTCTCCCCCTGCAAAGGTAGGACACAATCTAAGCAGTTATTTTTACATATCATTAGTAGCCGAGCGCAGCCCCATCACCCTGACAACTTCATCCCTTCTGCTTATCACCATAACAACTAATCTACCGTAAATAGTGCTGTCTGCCTCCATCTCCCTCCCTCTCTCTCTTTCTCTTTCACCGTCTCTCTCTATCACTCTTTATTCCTCCCGATCTTTTCTTGCATTTCTTTCCGCTTCTCTTGTTGCCACAGCACCACCCTCCCTCGTCCTTCACCGACGCCATTTCTTCCACTTTCTCTGTCGACTTGTTCTGCACGGAGTTCATTTTTCTGTGCCACTGCAGATGTGGGTGGTTCTGGTGACTGCACAATAACCTTTCCCACTGATTCACGTTGTCAAGTGCCTGAGCTCGGATGGCGATCAATAAAAAAAGGCAGCTTTAACAAGTTATCCAGCAAACTCCCTGATCCTATATTGATTTTTTTACTTTTTTTGTGCTTTGACTCTTTTTTGCACATAGGTATAGATGCACACTTTGGATGCTCATGCGGTGCAGCTGTGTGTTAAGAGGATCAGGTGCTCTTCATGCCTTTGTGTTCGACCGAAATGTGTTATTGACGGCGAGTCCGGCCGGACAACTTGATTGGCCCACTCGAGTCCAGGATTAACTCGCCAGCCTGGCAGGCTTTTTTTTTCTTTTTTTTTTTTAAATCAAAGGTCAAGCCATTGGTCTGTTTGGCTGAGCAGCTCTGGGATTGACTTAACAGCCTTGTGTGCTAATGCAGAGATATCCCAAGGTTGAGCAGCACAGGAAGGACACACATGCTGTTTTGTGGTCCATGTAGATCTGTTACAGCAACGGGCATTATCAA
The DNA here is from genome assembly GCA_008086565.1 of Thalassoma bifasciatum. NCBI lineage: Eukaryota > Metazoa > Chordata > Actinopteri > Labriformes > Labridae > Thalassoma > Thalassoma bifasciatum. The sequence continues at coordinate 256,806 of RPOG01000273.1, read as the reverse complement.
GGTGACAACAAACGCTCACTTTTATGGAAATAAGCTCCTTCAAGTTCCCATTTTACAAAATAATGGCTGAAAAATCATCAGGTGGCATCACTGTAATGATACAATCTACACTCTACTTTAAAATATTTATGCATTTATGTGTTGTTAAGTTAGCTTGAATTTGCTGGAGCTAAAAAACAAATCAGTGTTTGTGTCCAGTAGGGACTAGATCAGCCTGCAGGATGTTTTCTGCTGTAAAGCCTTCAGAAACATTTGTGACGGTTGGTGTCCCAGGATACGGTTTAGAGGTCAGTCGTACGTTGCATGATGTGTTGCATTGTATTCACAATACATTAGTATGTTTCAGTATGACTGAATTAGCAAATTAGTGCTTCAATAAGTCTGCAAGTGAAAATCACATAAACAACCAACTAGAAACACCCGAATGAATGGCCCTGCATTGCTTCCAACAGGCATGATCGTAGATTGATTTTAATGAAGTAAACCGAAGGTTGTAAACATTCGCAGCACCAGATTTCATATTATCATGCTTTAACAATACCAAAGATCTGAGACTAGAGTTTATAATTTCTTTCTCATTTAATCATTTCTAATCATTCCATTTTTCCATCCCTGCCCTCCCTCCTCCTCTCCCTGACTCAATCTTTTCATCAGCAGCATATGAGAGGTCACCTTTTTCTTTTCACTTTGTCTTCAAAAAAAGCTCAAGGGAAGCCCTCCTGGATCCTCTCTTACATAACCACCTCCCCCTCGCTTCACTCTCCTCTCTCCTGGATGTGTAGAAAGCAGCGAAGCAGAGGGAGTATTGATATCATCAATGCTAACAAAATATTAGATTTATCCTAGCCACTTCAGAAAGAGACAAAACAAAAGGCAGAAAAACATCTCCTCAGGTTACAGCGGGGGTCTTTGAGAGTGACAGGCTGCTTCAGGAGAAGCCTGAAGAAAACGGCAGCGAGGACGACACATGAGTGATGTTTGTAGCTGCACTTGAGGTGTCACTTGAGAAGCTGCATTTGAAAGCAGCTCTCACCACACGTCTTGAATTTCTATAGTGTCCGTTTTCTCGCTGGTTCCCATACGCTCGCTGTATGTGATGCTTTTGAAGCTAAAAATGCCTCGGCTCTTTTTTCTCTCTCTCTCTCTGCCTTCATTAAGAGGTTGTTTTAAGCTACCCAGCTTAACGCTATTTACATTTTCATTATTCTACCGTTACCGGGAAGAAATGGCATGAAATCCAGCAGTGTTGAGGACATTAGACAAGCTTCATTCTCACAGAAAATGGATTTACATAAATAAAGAGGTTGATACACGGAGGGAAAGAGAAAAGCAAAAAGAGATGAGGAAACAAAAGATGGGAGAGGGGAAGATGGATCAAGAGGACAAGTTGTGATGCAGGGAGTGAGATGTAAAGTGGTAAATGAAGGGGATTGTGTTTGGTGCTCGGGCTGTATAAAGTGGGCTCTGAGGGACTGACAGAGGTCCTCTGATCCACTGCATGTGATCAATACAACTCTGGGTTTCCTCATTACTGGAACAAACCTCATTGTGTTTACCATACAATGGACTTCTGGGATCAGATTGTGTTCATGTGCATTCGTCAGCCCAGGGTGTGTTCGTGCATAATAAGGCAGCTTGTTTTAGCCCCGAGGTGGTAACGTCTCAGCTTACGTACCACTCTCATTCCGTTTAGGTCCTAATGATTCAACTGATCACTGTAATCTAGAGATTGGTGGCATGGATCTTCTCAGATAACAGTTACAACCAATTATTACAGATGCTCAACTTAGCTGTAGTACAACTGCAGGTAATTAAATGGTTTTCCATTTTTAGCCAATTGTGGCTGTTTTTTGCCTTTTCTCTGTGACAGCAGATTTCACCACCAACCATGTAGGAATCATAATGTGAAGAACTGCAGATCCTCGACTGTCCGCATGAGGCTGTCTGCAGAAACCACATACATGTCTATTCAAAGAAGCAGATCTTAGGAGCAGAAATAAACATGGTTACAGCCTGGTTCCTCATTTTCCTATCAGCACACGCCATATGGAAGAGGGAATATTTTTATAACTAGTTATTTTTAGTTGTAAAACAACAGGCGGGCACCCTGTAGTGTCTTCATAAAGGCTAAAGACCCACCTCTTTACCTCATCCTGTTTCCCTCCTGCAGCTATGAAAGTGTGCAGATTTAAGACACTTTTCCTCTCAGAGGTTCTGAGCACTTCTTCATCCTGGCTTTAACTCTTGCTTGCTGAATTTAATCAGTAACAGAATAAATATTGTTTTTATCTTGTGTTCATTCACTACCTTTGACTTGTTCATTTATTTCTTTGTATTTGTAACCTCTATGAGTTCACCTATTGGGTTAGATGTGGTGTATTATTTCATGTAAATTTTTTTCTAGGACTATAATTGTTCAAAATATTCATGTGTAAACCTATCAGACTGATGTCGTCTGGTGTGTGTTTGTGTGTGTGTCTTTTAGTCGAAGTCCCAGCAGTTCCTTTAGCATGCTAATTATAGATTAGCCTCAGAGGCTTCCTCAAGCCTCACTGATTTTCCTCTGGGAATCTCAGCCAATCACGGATGGCATTTCTTCCTTTCAACCCCCCTTTCAGCACGCATCTCAACCACTCTGACCTCCAGACCCTCTCTTCAAACTGGGAATAAAGCCCTAACAATAACAGGAAAGAACTCGAGTTTCCTTTTTTCTCCCTTTCATTACAATTTTCTAAGGAGTTTTCTATTTAAGAACCCTTTTTTTCATCCCTCTCTCTCACACTTTTTTTGTGCTGTGTGTTGGGTGAACTCATCACCTGTGAGCTCATGGCCGTCCGGAGAGCACTAGGGGCTGCTGTGGGAGGAAAATGCTCAAAAGAAAAGACAGCGAGGCTCAGTGAGCGCATCAGAAACAGCTCATTTCCTCAAAGAACACTCATTTAAAACAGCTGCTACACAACACTGTCGTCTTGTAACATATGCTATAATGAAGAGCTGTTATTGTAATGTGAATGTAGAGTGTATTATGCACTCAGTGACATTCCCATTCACTTTGAAAATAGACAATTTCTTGCAGAAACCTTTGAGTGACAAATTACCAAATGTTGTGCCAGGAATAAATAAAGTGTGACAGCAACATTTATGATTTCAGCAAATAAGTCATCTGTTTATCTAAATCAGGACTGACATTGTTTCTTTGGATTCTGATGTGAGATTTTGTAATTCTGGAGTATATTATAATGAAAAACTACTGTAACTGGAGGGCTTTGACTGTAATAGACACATCAGCGAGTCTAATGGAAGATAAACAGCATGAACACACAGACAGGAGGCAGCTCACTGTGTGCACAAGAGCTGAGTACACAGGCGGCGCATCCACTCTCCAAACTCTGCTCTGTTTGACAATGGGGGTCAAAGGTCAGCCTCTTTACACACGGCAAGATTGAGATGAGAGTTTTTGTGTGTTTGTGCGACTGCTGTCTGTCTCTTCTCCTAGATCTTCTGTTTTTAGAAATCAGAGATCTCCAGCTCCTCTGTTTCCTATTTTTGTTATTTGTGATAGCTGATAATTCAGCTTCAATTTGATTTGGCTCATCCCTGTTTTAGGTTTGATTTCGCCCCAAAACACACCAATCAAATTAGCAGAGCAGTTTAGCATCAATCGTAGCTCACTTTGATTCTGATCTTGATGGACTACACTCATCCATTAATAGGACATTTGCCTGATGTCACCATCCATCATGTAGAGAGGAGGCTCTCACAATGCATTACACACACACACACACACACACACACACACACACACACACTCTCACACTCACACATATATACACACACAAATTTGTTTGAGATGCTTTCATCAACTGTGCGCATGGGAAAGTGGAGTGTAATGTTGCAGGTGAGTGGGTGAAGGACACCCCCTCTCCACAGGGTGAACACCCCCTTCCTGTCCCTCATCACAAATTCAGTCCACTTCTGTGTCCCTCTCCATCCCTCTCATACCTCCCATTCATCAATAATTGAACCCGCTGGTTTCAGCCAAATTAGCTAAATTATTTTGAAGTAGCTGAACGCCTGCTTTTCCTCTAATGGGGCAGCACTTATGGGCAGATGTTTTATTGAAAAGGAGTAGGTTTTAATTCACTTTAAATTTTTGATAAGTGGTGTTTTACTTAGATTATAGGCAAACCTTTTGTACTCCTCTAATGGTTTGGAGAGCTGCTGGAACAACTTTGGAACAAACAGGAAGTGCCTCACAGCTATGCAGCCGATGTATGTACCATGTTTCCAGTGAAGTAGGATGTTTCCATTCTCCAGGGATTGTTGCAGACAGTAATGATCGTAATTGGTGGTTCACTGAGGTTCATTTTCATCCTGCACAGTATGTTCCCCATCATGTTACATATAATCTGTTGCCCTTTAAGGGAAAAGTATGCACAGCAACTCCTGTTTACATCTCTGAAGTGCTGTGAGCAACAGTATTTGATGTCCTGTGAGACATTTCAGCACGATGGGGTGAAGTTTATAATGATACATGAAAGAGATGAGCATTACAAGCTATAATTCAATAGTCATTGCTAACCAGTTGCCAGTTTTTCAAGGTATAAACATTTTTGCAGAAGTTCCTTCTAAAACCACATGTTGCTGTAGAGGTCTGCCTTTGTCTCCACTTCTGAATCTCACACAACAATATTTGTTACTGACAACTGGTACTTGTGCTTCCTTGTACTTATTATGGAGGTTTTTTAATCAGTGTGACTGTGCATTCTCTTTCTCTCGGACATGTCTGCCTTTTTTGGTTGTAAATCATGTAATTTCATAAATTCCCTGAAATGTCTGGATTTTGCTCAGTTTGTTCTTCAAACCATTAAGTCATTAGCTACTGTTGATGTCTCTCAATGTTTTTGGGATTGCTTGAGGATGGTCTAGCAGAGCTTTTCTATCAGTGTCGTGTTTGTAAACTGATTAACTGACCCCTGTAGGTGGCAGTGCCTTCTTTGGACAAGAGATCAGCATGTGAGGTGGCGAGAGAGACAATAGCACAACACTGCAAGACAGACAAGTTCAGGCAGCTCGCACTCCAACAGAGAGTAGTTCAGAGGCAGACTGTTAGGATCATGAGGAAAGCTGATGGAGATCATACGGAAGATCAAATGATGGAGCTTCTGAGACGAGAGCTATCTAAAAAGCCTGGTTTCTCCGTTCTTTGACCAAAAAGGTGTTTTTGGTGAAACCAGCCTATGTTCTACTGCCAATTACTTGAGAACAGGAAAATTAAAAATGAGAAGTACAGTGTACTGTCTACAAAGCTGGCACCTATAGATATATCAGATGTATTGTGTTGCATTTGATGCTTGGAAATCCCAGATCCTTTTTGTTGCTCACCACACCACAGAAGAGACATGGTTTATTGAATGATTCACATCATGATGTTGAGGGTATGGGTAAAGCCAATGTAAAGGACACATCATTCATGTTCTGTGTTTTGTTGTTGAAAATTTTCACTTCAAACAGAAAATGGACGTTTTAAATCAATGTTAATGTATGGTTTCTCAAGCTACATTGTCGTCTTTGAGTATCTTTGGGTATTTTTGCAGTATCTCCAAGAGGCGGGGTAGGGGTCCTCTTTGTGCTATTTACAGGATATGGTCAGCCTATTGATAATGGCGTGATATTCTCTCATTTTTGCATTCCCCTTAGGTCAGCATTTGCCCTCAAAGTGCAGTCCTTTGGCTTTTTCTGATCAAACAACAAGCTACAGGATCCATATCTCAGCACCTCTTGCCCTGCAGCTTCCAGCCCTCCTTCCACCAGCATGCCTTCTCCATGTTTGGGATCCCTGGTGAATCACTGGCATGACTGAGCAAAGGGGCAGCTGTTACAGAGCCGGGCAGAGCCGGTACGGGCACCGGTCCAGGCTGGCCAGCAGCTGGATTAGCAGTGCAACCATTAGCATCTGAACTCCAGTAATGTGACAATATGACAGGGATTATACCATCTGTGGGTGAGTGGCAGGAGCCTATAGAGAGAGCGAGAGAAAGAGAGGGGCAAACTGGGGACTGGGGCAAATCTGGTCAGTAGGTGGAATGGGATGTGTACTGCAAGATTATGGGATGCTGAGTCGGGAAAAGGGTTGCTAAAAGAGTGAGCTTGAATGTGCAGGGTGGGCAGAAACATGAGAGATTGGGTGGGAGACAGGATTATGCATAACGGAGGAGAATCCTGAATTAATGGAAGAAAACAATTGAATTTGTGCACATGTAAGAAGAAAGGGTATTGTTGGATAATGTACTCACAAGCCTCTGCAGATTTACATTTTAAATACCTGCTTGGCAAAAGATCCATCCTGAGATTTCTGCACAGACAGGCACAAAACAGAGCAATTTAACCATGCTGCTCCTGGTCACACTGCTTTCTTAATAAGAGGATAACTGAAGACATTCACATTCCCTCAGGAGAACCAGCACTTTTTAAGGTTTTCTACGGCAAATATTCTGGATTTGTTAGATCAACAGTTCCTCTCAGGAGCTTGTGATAATTCCTGATGTAGATATGTTCAAGGAGCAGAACTCCCTCTGGACACAAGCACACTGGACCAGCCCTCGGCTCAACACAACATTGTGCTTTCATCACAGCTGCCCTTGAAGTTGTTTTGGAGGGGAGTGGATGGTTGTCAAGGTATAAATACTTCCAGGAGCAAGCACTGAGTGTGCTTTTCATCGCTCAATGAATTGGTTTTGGAATCCTTTGAATGTCTGATAGTGAACATTTAGTGTTAAGGGTTTAAGCTTCAATGCCACAGCCAATAACGGAGTTACAAAACTGGATGCACTTACAAAAAAATGGCAAACAACTATTTTTCACTTCTTCCTGACTGCAATGGCCTTCTGCTGTACTCTGTATCCTAAATACTCCACGTGAGTAGCTATGAAATGAAATCTGAATCAAAACAAAATCCAGGGACTACCATCCTCAAAGGCTGTTTTTCAAAATAAAGCTCCTCTTGCAATTTGATCAGCTACCACTGCTATATTCTTGCGGTTGGTCTTTGTCCTACTGGTCGAATGAAAGTTCAGCTCAAGCTCCCAAATGAGAAAACAAATTAAAGTAATTACAGGTTGACAAACAAAAAAGAACTAGTATTCACTGAACGCAAATGGTTTTAATGTGTAATATTACATAAAACCCTGAAGGATGTCAAGATATTTTTAAAAAAATAAGAAGCAAAGTTTTGTATCAAAATTATGTTATAAAGAAATAAACTTATAAATTATTCAAAATGTACCTAATCACCAAATAACCCGCTGAAGTAAAAGAGCACCAAGGGAGCCATTTTTGATTCAGTGAAGTAATTTTCTTTTGAAGCAAATCTTTATGCAAATGATGATCTTAAACAGGTTTTAGGTTGGCTGTTTCACACTGAGAGCAAAGATACTGAAAGCTCCTCCAGGCTTCTTGGTTTTGGTCCTGGGGTGACTGAAAGGTCAAGTTATCAGTGCGTATTAGACATGTGCTGGAAGGGAGTTATACAGATATTAAATATGCAAAAGGTGAAAGCTGGAGCTACTAGTCCTAATGCTGTCCCTCTGGTGCCCCTGTAGTATCTTTACATGATCTACAGCTCAGAAAAATACCAAATTTTTTCCTGCTGTTTTAAAAGCTCTTATTTCACCCCCAGTTTGAAACATTTTGTTGTAGCTACTGTCTTTTTAAGGCTCCCCGCTCCACTAACCTCTCTCTTTCTGATTGGTCAGATCTCTGCAGAGGGTGGCGCTAGGACAGACCTTGTTCAACTCCTGCTCCTCCAATATGTTATGAACCAGTTAGGAGATCCTTATGTAATGACATCATTGTTTCAAAGAATTTCGTTAAGAACACGTGCCGATTGTAGAATGGAGCATTTTCAGCTGTTTACAGATGATCCAAGTTTTAGGCTTATCAATTTTCTGCAACGTATGAATATGAAACCAAACATGTCTACATACTTACAGCACTCAAAGCCTCCACTAAATATTGATGTTTAAGTAGTGGCATTAATATGTACAGATATACAGTCTGTAGCAGAGACAGCAGATTGAATTGAAGTATGGGAGGGATAAAGGTCCTGGTATGTTGAAGTAGTCTATTTCATTTCAGGAAAGAAGTGCTTGATGGAAAAAAGGAGTGAAGGATTCAGAGAGGCAGTTATGCTCTGCCTCCACTGATCTAATGCTTCCTCTGCCTCCTCAACATCATCTCCTCTGAAGGGAACAGATCACTGCTGACCTCCCAGGCAGAACTGGCCTCTAGTTGCTGTGGTAACCCAATCTGCTGTTGGCCTCTGTGTCCTCGGTTAAGTGGTTCAGACCGACTTTGGACTTCAAATGGCCCACAAAGGTTGCTGCACTTTGGCTGGTGTGTGATCAGGAAACAAGAATAGAATTCCACTCAGGATTTCTAAAAAACACGAGGAGAAAGAGCACAGTCCAGAAAACAGTTGTGTGGCCGAAATTTGTTGTGATTTCATGTGGTTTCAAGAAAAAACCCTGTGATGATAAATAATGTTGATTACCAGCCATTGGCTACTGTAGCCTCAGTTTGCGGTCGCTGCTAATCCTCAAATATCTCTCTCTCTCCTCTTCCTGTGGATCAGAAACCGGACAGGACAAATACAGGACACTGACCTGCAGCCCTCAGTCTTTATTGAAATTATAATATTTGAAATCCCTGTGCCGATTCATGTTTGGTCGAAGTGACGTAAAGCCCCTCTTTTGTTACACTAAGCTCCTTTCAGATACGTAAATCAGATGGCAATTTAATATCTCCATCTCATGCCTGAATGAGCATCCTGCATCTTACCTAGTTACATCTCAGCAACACTCTCAATAAGTCTGGATGAACGCCATTAGACTAAGAGAATAATCCACAGATTTAGCATCTCTCCATACATTTTGTGTGGCTTAATGCAAGTGTTGGCTGGGTCCTCCTCACAAACAAACAAACAAAAAGCCCAGTGGAGGGTTTAAAAGGAGCATTAGGTGTTCCTCAGGATGCTGGTGGATTTTCAGGCTCTGGTTTCAGCTTTTTTAGTGCCTATTTCTCCACATTTTCTCCTGTATTGCTGCTACATTCAATCATAGGGAATTAGGGTTGCCTCATAAAGCTAACACTACAGAATCAGCAAAGAAGAAAGAAATATATTGTTGCCCACAGGGGGTCTACATTTGACATGAACAAAAATTTTTTATAAGTGCTTTAAAACCTTATAATTTCAGGTGTTTTGTAAGACCAATATGCTTTTGATTTCCTCCCCCTCTGTTTGATTTGCCTTCAGGTTAGTGGCACCATCCTATAAGTAACACTTCATGTCACAACTGTTATGAGTCAAATGAGAATACCTGCACACCATATAGATACTATACACACTTTCTAGTCTTATCCTTTAAAATTAGAATAAATGAGCAGTACCTGAATGAAACACTGTAAAGCTCTTACCTCTAAGTTATGGTCTCAGACAACACCAATGCAGCTGTTCAGTGTTTATCATGACAAGGAGTCATGATCATCAAGTGAATATTCTTGGGCTAATTTGATGCCCAGATTTTTAGCAGTGGTAGTATTTCTTTACATTCTTAATTTGGACCTAAAAACTCAAGAGAGCGAAATCTAATGCAATTCAAATTGAATTAATTGTGAATTAAAGTGAATTGTTTGACAGCTTGAGTTGTCAAAAGCATCTCTTGCTTGATGCTCAAGCACTGTTTGAATCCACAATAAGAAGCATAAGTATATGAAACATGAACAAATTGATATAGAAAAGATTTCTGAAGCAGCAGGTTGAGTGTCCTTCATGCTCTGAGTTTCTATCAATTAGGGCTCCAACTGCAAGAGTGTTTCAAAATTCATCAATGCCAAAGCCTTTGGGAAACTTCAGATCACTACTCTCTTTCTCTTCAGTGACAACTTTTAACCAGTCCTCTTTCCAGCCATAACTCTGCTCCTCTCTTTGCTGCCTTGTCTTAATGAAGCCATATGGGACATTCACATAATGCACACCTTATGTGAAGTCATAAATTGTCATTACAGTGTAGAGGTGCCAGCAGTGTTGCACACTCCATGTTTGAGCGTGGCTTCAGTTGGTTGGGCTGAAACAGAAAGTCCTGTGCCATAGATATCTGTGTCAGGCCACGCCAAAGCCCAAGATAACCACCTGCCCAATCATTCATCCGTCTCCTCGCTGACTCGGCCCCCGAGCGAACCCAGTAGGCGCTCGCAGCCGTTGGCTTGCTTCCCTGGTTCCCTTTAGGCTGAAGTGCTTGTCACAGGCAGAGCTGCATTTAGATACAATGCTCCATTACATCAATAATAGATAGGAGGATGAAGGAGGGAGGCCAAATAGGATGGGACAGCTCACTCAACAGGGGAAGACAAGTCGCAATGATGGGTGTGTGAGTGTGTTTGTGTGTGCTCATATACAGTATGCAAGTGTGTTATACGCAGGGTCGTGCATGTTCCATGACCTGGAATAGCAAGTAAGAGGTAGGATGACAAGAGGGAGAGCGGCTGCAGGATTCTGATGGATATTGACTTAGTGGGTTTCTGCTACGATGGCACCATTTAGGATCAGACTGACCCAGTTTTCACTGAGCCCATACATTTTAGATAATCCCCGAGGAAACAAGGCTCGCACAGTCTGCCTCCCCTGCCTGGTTTTACATTGTAGCATACAGCAGGTAGAGGCAAGGACACAAAATGAAGCACTTACACGTACATGCTGAATCATGCACGGTTGTGTTAAAGAGAGGATATTCGTTTCCCTCCCTCTGCTTAACCACCTTCCTTTGCTCTTTCCTACTCCTCCTCCTTCCTTTCTTTGCTCTCGCCCTCCCTTTTCCTTTTTGCACCAGCTGAAGTGGTTATGTGGCTTTATGCAGCAGCCATTTAAATCATTACCTTTCCTACATTGATCCAGCCAGAAGGTAATTGGCTCAATCAAGAGAATTAAAAGCCCGGGTAAGATGGAATAATTCAGCGCAAAGATCAAAAGAGGATGGAAAGACTGGAGGAAGAGGAAGAAGGGGGAGGGGTGTGGGAATGCCGATAGAACAAGATGGATGGGAAAGTGAACATTGCAAGAAAAGGAATTAAAATAAGAACATTAGCATATGAATGTGAAGGAAGTGAAAGACAAAAAGAGGAAGGAATCTAACATTAGATCAAATGATAGAGAGGTAGAGCTCTGATTGAATGGAGAAGCAAAATGACTGAGGTAAATACTGAAGCAAAGATGAATGGCATGATAGCAGTTTTCTAGGCTTCACATATTTTATGTCAGGACACATTTTCATCCGAGGTAATCACAAAACATCCCTTGACTGTGTGTAACTTCCTCGCTGTCTCTTTCTGATTCAGTTCTGAAATGCAGTCAGACTCTCAGTTTACCCAAGAGCCACTAAACTCTTCCGGTAATGACATATCAAACCATATTTCTCTCTACCTCTCAGCACTCTTACTGACTGCCTTGTGTTTGATTTTAACGCTGAATTTCCCTGACTGTGAGCTGTGCTCTTAAGCTATCAAGCCATGCCTTGATTAATCCTCCAATTAGAAAATAGGCAGATGATAAGAGCCTCAGATGCTCCAGGACATTTCACTGGTCTGTGGGTGAATCTGGTGTTTTTCTGAGAGGTATTGGCTTGGTTCTGTGAGACTTTTGGTTTTCAAAAACTCTCAGTTCCATTTCGTGCTAAAGGTATGTTGGTCAAGTAGGGCAGGAAAAAAAGAGGTTCAATGGTCCTAATTGGTGTTACAGGGATCATCAGCCTGGATTTTTCTGTGATGTTTCCTGACTTTGCTGTAAGCTGAGGTAGGAGCCAGATGATGTGTTAGTTGTGAATGACATTGCTTTAAAAGCTGGCTCTTGAAACTAGAGATAATTATTGTTCAGAATATTATCATCCCTTAAAATGATTCATACTAAGCTACATTTGCACCTAAAGATAGGTCAAGCTTAGCTGAAGATGTTCCAGTCTTAGACTGTTTTCGGTCCTTGTTTGGATCATCTCTAGCCCTTGGTGTGACCCATGTCTGAACCATTCATAGCACCAAATATTGTTACAGATCTATCAGGATTTGTAACAGCTTTTCCATGATCCAAAAAAGTCCAAGAAAGTCATCTGCAGACTTTTGTGGCTCAATCCATGCTGTGAGAGTTGCACTGCCCTACCAAGGTACCACCTATAAGGTATCTTTTCGATGATTTTTAGAGGGTAACCAAACAAAAGATGATTGATGCCCCATCCTTCATCCTTGAGATGTTTCATTTTAAGACAATATTTAGCCCTAAAATAATCCATCCAATCCAATCTGTATTTCTTAATCCCTAAAAATGGTCCCAATTTGAATCATAACTCCATAAAGGGTTGACAGTTGGGACAAAATTATCCTGGTACATGGTTATCTTTATCATTCTAATCCTCCAAACACAGTCCCAAAGTCCAAACCAAACCCCGTAGTCCCTAAATTAGTCCATGTTTTAACCTGCTTTAGTGCAGAAGACCAGGCTTTGTTTGAACCATAATAAATCCGCCCTAATAAATCCACATTCTGACAGAATTTATTGCTTAAACTCAAACAACCATGTGAACATTAATCTACACTGAAGACCGAAAGCAACTTCCAACAACCTTTTCAGATATCAGCAGTGATGTTGCATAAAAGCCTTTAAATATGAAGGCAGTCTTGACCTGTAAAGATTTGTGTTATAACACGCCTCTGAACTCTTTAAAAGACTTGTTCAGGGCCAAGTTCTGAGAGTTATGTCCTGGAATTTAGTTCACTCTTTCCACCTATCATCACTTTCTTTGAGTTGAATTGCTCATCATTCTGTCATGATCAACGTTTGTGAGCATTGTGAAAAGAACCGTGAGTTATGCAAGGTTTGGTGTTGAATAAGCTGCTCTTGTTATAGGTCTACCTCTGAACTCTCCTGTTATGTAAAACCTCAAAGCCAACCATTGCCCTTTACCAACCATGAGATGCTATTTTGGTTTGCAATGGCTGTATGACTTGCAGATAGTCATAGCTATATGTGCTCATTCATGTGGTTTTACATTATGTGAGATGGAGTCAGGGTCCCAGCAGTGGCAATGTAAGAGTCACAGATGAGCAAACTTGACAGAGGAATTACCTCCAGGCCCATGAAGAAGAGGGATGAAGACAGAAGAAGTCATAGAGGGATGAAGTGTAAGGGGATCATTCTAGGACAAGTAATAATGTCAGTTCTTGTAAAAAAAAACAAAGTATAAGTTGGAAAATAAAGTCACAGCCTCACCATGATCCTGTCTCATAGCAGAGAAATTTATTGTTGGTTTATTCTTTCATGTGTCCAGAAGTGAAGGTCAAGGAAATATAACAGTGAGAGTGAGCTTTAAAAACACATCAATGTCACTTTTTCTTTTTAATTACAGAAAGAAGGCTAGGAACACAACTTCTGCCAGATTCTGCTCTGAACCACTTCTCTTGTGTTATCTTTGTAGGTCACTATCTCATCTATCCAAACTGATGAGTAAACAAACTGTAAGCTTCTGATTCCAGGTTGTTTCAGTTCCTCAGTGAAGCTCTGGTATTAGCTGTGAAACCAGAAACAGATGCAGAAGTTGGACTCCATTTTAACTGGGCAGATGCTCTCATGTAACTCAGTTCCAGCTCCTCCAAGCATAACTGCAGTAGCCTCACAGGAGTCTTCCTGTCGACTTAACTGCAGTCCCCGCTGTGTTTGCCAGCCTGTCACTTTCCTCCCTCTTTCTCACCAGTGGTAGAGTCACATGAGCCTGGCTTCCCTGCTGCGTTCCACTGGCTGCTGTGCATGCTGCTACAGAAAACTCCAGAGGAGATGTCCTCGCCTTGAAAGCACTGTAGAGTCAGCCTGAGTGAAGGGGAACAATAGATAGATGAATATGCAGCTCTCATAAACAGCTGCTAATCCAGCAGGGCTATGTGAGTGTTGATTAGTGAAAGCGTGTGGGTATAAGCAGCTGATTGTGGCGTTAAACATGGCCTATTTGTGGATGGGGTGTAATTGATGTTGTAATTACTCTGAGTAAATGCATCATCTTCATCACAATGTTTATTTTTAATTTGAGCCGTTTGGTTAGTGTGTTGTGCTGAGAGCACTCACCTATTCTCTAATACACACACCCTGAAGCATCAACATTAGCATGTGGTATGATCTCAGTAAGAGAGGACGGTGACATCCAACCAGTTTATATAAACTGCTCAAAAAAATAAAGGGAACACTCAAACAACACATCTTAGATCTCAGTTAATGAAACATTGCGGTTGAAAATCTTTATTTGATATATAGTAGAGTGAGTTGATAATAAAATAATGTAAAAATGATCAATGTAAATCAAAATTATTATCTAAAGGAGTTCTAGATCCAGAACTATACTCAAAAAAAGTGGAAAATCACATTGCAAGCTGATCCAACGTCAGTGAAAATTCCTCAAGACAGGTCAAAATTCGGCTCAGTAGTGAGTGTGGCCTCCACGTGCCTGTGTGACCTCCCTACAACGCCTGGGCATGCTTCTGATGAGGCGGCCAATATTCTCCAGAGGGATCACTGTTCATTTTATTTTTTTGAGCAGTGTTTAACAGCTTGGTCACTGGCTCCAAGCTGCAAAATTTTACAGTTTGTGTTCTAGCATTAGTGGTTTAGACAGAGATAATGAATTGACAACTCACAGTAAAACATCTAAGATAACTTTATAACCCCAATAGATCCAGACCTTGCTCTCTATGTGTCTTCACATTGGGCTGATGAAGGACATCATGTGCCATGTGGTAGGATGGGCAGTGCCGGCATTGTCACAACCTGGAGCCAAACAGAGCACAGAGCTGTTGAAGGTGATAACATGGTTGTTTAATGGCTATCATAATGGCTATTGTTATAGAAAAACCATAAGATATAAGAGATAATGACAGATTTAACAGTTTAATCCTCACTCACAAAACCAGGAACTGCTCAAAATCTGTTGCCATCAAACAAATTTGCAGATGTCAGGGTTGTCAAGCTCAGCTACCTTGTCCATCTGCTACAGGAGTATCTCTTTTTGAACTCCTCCTTTTGCCAGCTTCATTGTGGTATTAAACAGGACACATGTTGCCGCAAATCAACAAGCTAATCAATTTTACAGTATGCTCAATGTTTACCGGTATCTCTGTTGCTGTGCCTCTTAATTGTCGTCTGCTTGCTTCCTGATTGGACATTGTTTCATTCTCAGACTGTTATCTACATGTTGTTCACATGATGTCTCCCTTCGGTTTCTAAAACAGAATTTGAAGCCAATTGTTTGTGGTTGCAAAAAACACTGACCAAACTTTCTGTTCTTCTCAAAGGGTGGATTAACAGTCTCTACAGCCTCCTTGCCAAAAGCTATAGGTCGCTGATTAGCAATTGGCAAGATAATCTTTCAAACCATGTGTTGTGTTTTCACCTTAAGAAATAGAACTACCCAACCTTGTTGAACCCTTAGACCTAAATAAATTCTTAGAAAACCATCCACACTGGACACCTTTTTTTCTGCTTAATAAAATAGGCTGAAGAACAGAGTCCATAAAAACACAACATCATATTAAACACGTAAAGCCACCAAGAGAGCTCAACAACTTGGCAAGTCTGAAGCATGCTGTTGCCAAAAGCTCAATAAATCAGTCAGCATCCGTTCTCCATTTCTCCACACACACACATGTGCACCATGAACACAACTTCATTTTAAAACTCCTGTCACGCTTCCAGAAAACACAAACTGTTCCAAAGAAGCCGATATCAGTACAAAGTTGTGTTCCAACATAAGTGAAACTTGTCTCTGGTAATGTCTCATGAATTATGGACACAGTTCGTACATCACCATCATGTTCACTCTCCACCATGTGTAAATTTGCATATGAGATTAGCTAAAGCCGCTTGACCTCTAACCAAGGGCATGATGGGTGGTGGAAGGAAGTGATGTGGGAGATGAAGCTCTAAAATACGAGTCAATTTCCTGCGGGGCTTATCAGAGTCGTTTGACTGGCGTGTGAGCAGCGAGCGGCCGTCAGTTGTCAGGATTTAAACTTAGGGAGGAAATGAGACACTGGGATGTGCTCTGAATATTCTGCAATGATGGGATAAAAGTGAGAAAGGGAGATGGGATGGAAAACCCACATATCAGTGCAGAAAGGAACGCATGCTCCACTGCTGTGGTTAGTATTTACAAATCATCTAAATAGAAGTGGACGCTCATCTGCACTGCTTCTCAGCTCAAGCAGCATTAGCCCCTAGCTTTCTCTGGTGTGTTTCGAATAGATCCAGGACTTCAGTTTGGCTGTGGTGGCTGCATCAGACTGTCTGGATGACAGACACATCTTCCTCCCTTCATTAATCTCCATTTAGTTCTGCACTGGAGAGGAGAGATGGAAGGAGGGAGGGAAGGAGGGCTGCGAGGGAGTGTTGGACAGGGGGAAAAGGGGAGAGTGCAAGATTAAAGATATGGCTGGCCATGAAATCGAAAAGCAGATGGGAGATGGAGGAAAGATGGAGAGGAAGAGGAAGTGGGGAGCCAGACATGAATATTGAAAGTGATGGTATAGTATAAGACGAAGTGAGGAAAGTGAGAAGAAAGTGAAAGAGGCGGGAGTGAAGACGAGCTGAGGTATAAATTGAAGAAAAATTGAGGCAGGAGAGAACGGCAGGAGAAGAGAAAAGAGAGCCTGCTGTTTGATCTTTAACAGGATTATTTTTCCCTGCTTGCCTTTTATTTATTTGATTTTACCCTCATATTTATTCATATGTAAATGCTGGCTGCACGCCAAGAGGAAAACATATCTGAGTTGTGCGCTGCATTGAGCCCACCCTCTGACTGTGCATTCTCTACACACACACACATCCATACTGGGTGATCCTAAAGAGATTTTGTGGACCTCAGCAGCCCTGCAGTGGGCCTGCACTGAGGCAGCAAACACAATCCATTCAAAAAAGTTGTATAAATACCTCTACTTTCTATGTGAGAAAACAGCAAAACGACATCTCGTAATCTCACCTCACCGTGATTACTCCTCTACAATCTGGCTGAGCTCCTCAAATCAAGATCTAAACAAGGTCCAATCAAAACAGAGCTGCCCACTGGGTTTTTCACTCCTCAATGAGGCGGGGTGTACAAAGACTGGAAGAAATCCTCGTTGTGACACCAGACATGGCTTTATCGGGACACAATACTTTATATGTCTTTAAATATATTTAGATGCAACATCTGTAGCTTTAAGAGAGATAACCTCAACATCCATGCAATGCATAAAGAAAACTCTCATGTAAAGATTGTGCAAGAGGTGAAATTGAAGCCACTAGAGCGCCAAGAAGAAATGCATGCAGGCTGGATATGACTCTGTGAACTTGAAGGATGACAAAAGATGAATTCTCTTGAATAAAACCAAGCTTGATGTTAGCTCTGCTGACTAATGCTTCCTTTTTGTGCTGTTTGAATGTCCTATCTTCTTTTGTGCAGACCACAGGTAGAGTCTCCATCACTTTCGTAACAACTGAAAGGGATACTGGGAAAATAGATACTTACACACATACAACCGCATTCATTTATAAATAAGCAGTTTTTCCTGGTCCTGTAGTCCTTTATCTGCTCTGAACATCATCCATCAGATGGTATCAGCAAACCAAGCCATGTTGCTCTGACCATCATTTGATTCCTTCCATAAAATGGAGGGTTTGGGATTTGTCTCATGGTTGGCCTCCAGGCTTCTGTTTCAATGGGTCAAACCTCCCTCTGAGCTGAAGAGGCTGGCCTCATGTGTGTGCTGGATATTAATTGGGCCTTTCTCTCAGATTATACGTGCCTGGCTCTGTCAATCATCAATGAAGCAAACATTGGGGGACAATGCTTAATCTCTCTGGCGTGGAGCCTGAAAACAGATTTACTTATCTGTCTATATTTGTCAGTTTGTTGAGGCAAGTTCTTGGGAGAAAGGGTTGATATTTTTGATATTCTGAAGCCATAATCCTGTTTTTTTTTATCACACTAATGTAAGTTTATTTTAGAGTCTTTGTATCTGTGTTTATATGTGCATATGCTTAGCCTCAAAACCCTCTCATGTGGGATGTACGAGGCTTTTTACGGTCAATAAGCTGCAGCAGAAAAGGCGCTCTCAGTCCTGTGTGACATGAATGTACGCTTCACAGGCTCCGTCAGACATTCAGTATATTCCGCTGCTCGTGAATATGTAATCTGACCCAAATAGAAAGAAACCGACAGAACTCTGTGACCTATAGACCTATATGAAAGGCAGTCATACAACTTACATGTGTGAGAGCTTTACAGATACTACGTTCAGATAGCTGCTTGTGTATGCGTGCATGTGTGAAAGTGTGTGACCGAGCAGCCATTAGAGCAGCACTGCAGATTGTCTGGTAGGGCGCTCAGGGCCACAAAATGCAATTAGATTCTGGTATAAAATATTTATTTTCACAACACCTACTGTGCACAGTGAGGAGCCTTTATCCACCGCAAGCTTAAATATGAAGATAGTATATAAAGTGTTTGCCTGAGAGAGCAGCAGATACTTTTCCTCAGTATGGCCTTGTGCAGCCTCAACCACAGATGAATGAGTGCACATAAATATGAGGGCAGGGCATGCTAATAGATGACAACTGCTTTTATTACTTTCTCATATTTTTGAATTGAATGTGTTTTATTGGCCTGTAAACTGCGGGGTCAGACCAGGCATGGCTACATATTGCAAAGGGTTCCTTCATCACACTATATTTTAAGTGTAGGGTTAAAAAAAAACAGGCCTGTTTTCAAACTGGATAAAACCATGTAAAGGCAGTTTGCATCCATCACTTTACATTTTGTGATTATATCTTCGAGGACTCATTTTTAATTTTGTGAGGCTTATACTCCAATACATCCATTTTATGCTGCTTAATCCGCTGATACACTGTTTTGAGAAGATTTTACTCTTGTATCTAAAAGAGTCAGCTCCTAAAATGATAAAGATAAAACTAAACCACTTCCTCTGACAGCCTGGAAAGTGTTAAGCCATCATTGACTTTTTATCCACTGTTAAACTGATGACTCCTTGCTCTACAGTTCTTTTGAGATGAACTACAACTTTCTCAAACTTAACTTATTCTCATTGGCCCCAAAGCTCACCTTCCACCCAATCCTTCAACATTTCCACACGGGGTGTTAATGAAGCTTGAATGTTTTAATTCTGAAGCTCGATACGGCAACCAATCAACCAAAGCTTGACCTTTCTAAAGTTGACACAAGCTGAGTTCTGTGTTGGGATTCTTGGTCCTCTAAGCTCAGGAAACACACAAGGAGTTTGTTTGGTTTGTGCGTTCTTTGTGTCCCATCCCCCTGAAGGAGAGCGGATTAATGGATTGTGGCTTTTACTCCTCTGAAACTGCTGTCCTCTGAGCTGTATGCTGAACAAGGACCATACAGCTGCCTCTTCTCACCTCTCCAGTTTGGGCTGAAGTACTTTCCAACCTTGGCTGATCTGGCTTTTGCAGTGATCTTTTGTGCTGGGGCTCAGGGAAATTCATAAACTGATGCTGGATTTAGAAATCTGTTGGATGGAGAGACAGGTGAGGAAGAGTCAGAAGGCTGCAAACGAGCCTCACATGCCAGAATAGGTCCCTGTGTGTGTTGTGATGTAACAAAATCACGCAAAAGCTGTTTGCAGCTTGTTACAGCCCAGATAAGTTGTTTGAATTTAAGTCCCACCTCCAACTGTTCAGAGAGCCAGTCATTTTTTCAAGTGTGGCCCCCAGCAGAGGAATACACAGAGATATGTTGAATAGCAGGTTTTCATGTTTATTCTGCTGCATCATAATTTTATGCCACAATAAATAAACAAACATCTGCTGTGTGTACTCTACATGCATGCATGTGTGTGAGTATGTGGAATATGCATGTGTGTGTTTCTGGCCCACATTGGGAGGATTACTGTAGATTTACAAGGCCTGGTAACAATGAGCGAACCCACCCCAGGGACCCACACTCAATCACTATCACAATGAAACGCTGCTAATTCCTATTTAAAGCTGCTGCACAGGCGCTGCCCTCCCTGCCCTCCAGGCCGAGGGAGAGCAGGAAGCTCAGAGACAGAACGAGGAGGACTACATGTTTTGTCTGTTGTTGTAATTTCTGTTCATTTCTGCGGCTGAGTCGATCCCCTTCGTCCAAAAAAATCAGCCCTCTGCTGTTGTTTCAGACATTTTTATGAGGTAAACTTCATGAGACTAATGTGCGTGCCACTGGAGAACAGTTCGTGTTAGCATGTGTGTCATTTGTCTCTGAAGTACCCACCCAAAGGCCCTTTCCTGCTCTAGCACCGCTCCTTATTGGCGAGCTGCTGAATAATTCAGCAGTTTGAGACATAAAGGGGATTGCTTTAATTCCTGGCTAGCAGGTTAATGTCAGGAGTTTGCTGTTGCATTAAACGCAGGCGGTAATTTATAATGTCAGCGTGAGTGTAGCGAATAAGCACATGACGTTTTTCAGGCTAATGCGCTGCACTCATGGATGAAAGCGGTGCATCTCACTGTGTGTTATGAAATAAGGATACGATTGAGTAACAGGAGGCATGCTTGTGTTTGCTGGTGGTGCTGCAGAATGCTGTTGCTCCTGCACAGGCACATTCATCCAGAGATGAGCTTTAATTGGACTCAGAATCAGGGGCAGAAATCTCAAGCTGCATAAATATTTTAGAGAAAAGCATCGGACAAGCCTGCCTTTACCACTGTTTTCCGTTTTTCTCATCTCTTATGTACCTTTTCTTCTCCTTCTCATATGCTCTCTCATCCCTGCAAAGCATGCATGTGCACAAACATGCTTTGCAGCTTTCTGGGAAGCTTTAAATCTTTTCCTTAGGCCATTAAGCAGGAAAAATTATTGGCACCAAATCACTTTTGTGCACACACTTACCACATAGCAAGTAAATACAAGCTCACATATACAGTGTCTTTAAAGTAGGGCGCTATCGTAATGGGGGTAATGATATTTGCATTATTAATGAAGCAGGCTTCGTACTCATCTTAATTGAAAATGTTCTTTCATCTCCAGCACTCATTTACCGTCCTTTTCAGAATGAGCGTTGTAATGCAAATACTGTAGATAGCACACATACCGTCACATGCACAGATAAAGCACCCATACACTCTGCTCAGGGATCCCTCTGTGTTTTCAAGGGTCGAGATGTAAGGATGAGGAGAGGTGGAGATTGAAGGGTGGGATTAAATGAGGGTCGAGAACAAGGGAAATAAAACAGCATAGAGCAGGGATCGATGGTGTGTATAAGCCGGAAGGTGTCGTAGCAAGAAAATCAGGGGAGTGGAGCTCGGCGGGAGCACCATGCAGGAGCTGCATTGCCCCCCATGTGGTTCACAGTAATGAGGGAGAAGAGAAGGCAAGGAAGCAGAAAAAGAGGGGTGGGATGTAAATAATGGAGCTCAGAGTTAAAATCAGCACCTGGCTGTGTGTGATATAACGTATGTGTTTGTGGATTGGTGTGTTTTGGAGCAGTATTTCTCCTGATTTCAGCCCCCTCCCTCTCTCTCTCTCTCTCTCTCTCTGTGACCTTGATAACAACCTGAGAGCAAAAGAAGATGGAGATAGAGACAGATTGATGGAAAGAAAGAATGAGGTGGAATAGCAGAAACTGTATTGATAGTATGTTTGTATTGACCCTCTCAACTTTGCTATCAGGCAATAAAGAGCTGACGTGTGTGTGTGTGTTTGTGTTTCGGTGATACAGACCTCACCTCAAATCAGGACTCCGTGGCAGATTACTTTCTTTAGAGGGCAAATCGGTCGAAAAATACAGATTTAGGCATCAATTGAGTCCACTTGATGGGTGTGTGTGTATGTGTGTGTTACAGTCCCAAGGATGGCGCCTTGGTTGAGGCCCAGGGCAGGAGCATCATTAGCTTCTCTAGCCCCAAGTCTCGCCCTCACTGGAGGAGTCTCTTTACTGGATGGGCAGATGGGTTGAACCTATCTTTCACTGACAAACTGCAATGCCCTCCAGATGGCCAATTTCATCAAATACTGTAAAAGTATCAACAAGAATTGAAGTTTAATTAGGTATAAAACCAATCATATGGCAAGTGTTTGATTGTTTCCAGTATGCCTTGGTTGAAGAGCCCAGAGGTGGCTAAACCAGGATAATGATGTATCAGTGGAGTAATATGTGACCATGGGTAGTCTAATTTTTAATCTTTTTTAATCAAATTAAGTTTGTGAAGGTGTTTTAGGTTTTTTTTCTGTTTTTGGAAAAATTTGTGAACTGTACTCTTCTGGAAAAAAACCAGATCAAATATTGAAGTAACAAGTAATAAACTCCGATAAAAGAGCAACATGCTTTCTATAGAGACAACATACACTATCAATGAGCTACTTTATGCCTCAGATGAATAAATCATCCAAATCTATTATGTAACAGCATGAATATTGAAGACAACATGTGCATCAATGACGAAAGTAACATACCAGTTTATCTATGATTAGCTTGACAACTAAGTGAAGCCATTACATTCACTCATGTATATTGTATAACGTAGTCTATATTAGAATAACTTGCATGTTATGTTCGCATGACTGTTCAGCACCATGGACAGAGTCAGCCGTGATCCTTTACATGACTATCAGTGTCATCCTATCGGTATGAGCCTCAATGAAAGTTTGGTTTGAATGTGTGGTGTAAGCACATATGGAAAAGATGTAGTAAAAAACAATGGAAGAAGTTTCCACTTTTATGCATATTAAGCATCTTTTAAGACTTGTAAGTTTCATACTATTATTTACTTCTGAAAGTATCCACTTTTGCATTTGTTCCAGACAAGATAAAAAAGGATTAAGTATGAGTCAAGTAAAAATGGTGTGAAAGAAAATGAGCATGGCAATGTTTTCCATACATTTTATATAATCTTTGTATTATTTATCTATATGACTGAATCAAAGAGAAATATTTTTCATATATGAATGTACACAATTGTACAGATGTTTTCTGAAAGCAAGGAGTAAAGGATTGGGGGGGGGTTATGCATTGTTTATATGCTTTAAATTAATTCATCACGTCTTCCAATAAAATTACCTTTACAGTATAAAGAGCATATATGAATATTCACCATCGCACCATGTTTTTTAGTGCATTGTATTACGTACAAGGTTCACATGAAAGAAATACGAACTTTGTCAAATTTATCTATATGTTTTCCATATGGGAGGAGTCTGTATAGATTGTGATATGTGAAGGACCTGAATTCCCACTCTGCTGCAGCACAGCTAACTTTACTGTGGGCCTGAGGATTGGGGAGCCATGTGCTTCTCCCATAATACACGAAGTCCACCAGCTGCTGCTTTTCAACAGACGGCCAACAGCTTTGCCACGAGGGCTCTCCGTCTCGTTTTTACATCTTATAAACATAAGCGGGCCTTGGGGAACGACTTCTTGAGAGATGTGAAGTTTACAAAGACATCTGAGGCAGACGAGTTGTTGTGGTTGAATGACAACGACAATCCTCTCCATCCTGGCCCAGGTATTCGGATCACCTGATTATGGAGAGCACGGTTTATGTGTCTGTGAGAGGAATTTGGTGCCCTTGTTTTTGTCTCTCCCGTTCCACCGCCTCCTCCTCCTCTTATATTTTCTGTGTCTCAGGCCGCAAGAGGGAAGAGGGAGAGAAGCATGGGTGATAATGACTTGTCAAATTAGAAGCGATGGAACCTGCAGCGAGTGTAAACACAATTCGGGATGTTCGGATGACATTTTCCGAGCTGTATTTCTACTGGGGGAGATTAGCAGAGTGACAGCTCAGCCTGAATCTCATGGATCACAGCTGCACGAAGGAGAGCACACACACACAAACAAAAACAGAGGGAAAAGAAATCACCTGATTTTTAATACGACGCAGCAGACTGACACCTGGGAGAGAATTCTGCAGAGGAAATCACACTTTACATTCACTGATTTAAATGCTTTGCTTTTCCTCGCAGTCATGGTCCAAGGAGCTTCCTATAGATTCCTGTCCATGTATTCGGCTGCACCCTATCATCATGATGGATTGTGTTCACACACTGCCTCGACTTTATAACTTATAGGGACTTAATTTGCATGTGTCCCCATTGCCTGTAAAAGTGCACATGAAGTAGTAGCACCGTAGACTTTTCAGTTGTTAAGATATTAAAGCCTCCTGTTTCTTAGTGTTCTATTTTACGCATGGCTGTCCTCCTGCCGTTGCTGCTCATTTCCCAACTTCGCCTATGAAATAAAGAGCCATTTACAAGGAACAATGTCCCGGCCACCACATCTCCCTCTATCCTGCCCCTACTATTGGAGAGATACTATTGAGAGTCCCAAGCGCATCAATTTGGGCCTCAAATGACTTTCCCCAGCTGGCCAAATCCTGACAAGCTTTCTGTTCTCCTTAAAAAGAGCCCTTTATCATCAAGAGAAAGGAAGAAAGGATGAGCAGGAGGGAGAGGAAGAGAGAGAGAGTGGAGAGTCAAAAAGCTAATGTCTTGGTGACACCCTTTCTCACACAACAGGGGAAATTTCTGTTCTATAACGGGTTCTGGTTAATTTGAAGTCAATTGGAGAGTTATTAAAAGGATCTGTGTGAGCTGAGCTGAACTTGGTCAAGGGCGACAAACTCACCCTGGTTTCTATATGAAACAATACGTTCCTGTCACCTTCAAAGTTCCTGTGATTTGCCTATAAATGACTTTAACGCTGCACCGCTCTATATGTAGACTTTACTCTCCCACATTCGTTAGTTTCCTCAATATTCCTCTGCTCTGTGTGCTGAAATCTCATTGTTAAGGATTTGCTTCATTTTTTTAAGGCATTGTTTTGGGTTTATCTCTCAAAGCTTCATGTTGCCTTTGAATTTACTCCACCAATATGTATGCAAATGCCAACATCCACTGCCAGAAATTAGATTAACTTCATTTCCCTGTTGTTCCCGTATCCTTTCTGTAGTCTTCAGGTGCTGGTTCAGTGGTTTAATGTAACACTGTAGTGCATTACAGACCAATTTACAGAGCATGCACTACAAATAATGTCAGGGAGAGAAAAAATATAAAGCACCGAGCAAAGAAATGAATCTGGGATTAAATTCACAGGCACTGTATTGTCTTTAACGCCTTTACTCTGCAGACATTAACGTAAAAACAACCTCTTTTCACAGAGATGCACAGCTTTCAGTGTGAGTTCCATGCAGCACTTTTCATTGCATTTTTCTCATGCAAAAACAAGCAGAACAATTAATAGATTAAAAAAAGAATCTGGCATAAATGTGAATCAATAAGAAATAAAGCAAAAGGGAGGAAGAGAGAGAGAGAGAGAGAGAGCACAATGTGATGCAAGAAAGTCATCCAAGCGTAAAAACCTTTATAACAAACATTTAGAAGAGCGCTTGTTTAACATTTAGAGGAACGGTTAGTGTTTAAAACTTCTGTAAATACAAAGCTGGAGTTAGTAAATAGGAAAACAGGAGCTTAAGTGAGATAACAACTGTAATTGTTGTAAACTGAACTTGTTCTTCAGTGGAAAGGCAGGTTGAGTTAAAAGGAGGATTAGAGCACGTACAGATTTAATACCATTTTTGTTGTGGTTTAAATACTCTCATTTGTCAGTTCTCAGAGCAGAATATGATTGTTTAAAACCGTAACAACTTTCCTGCTTTGTTATTTTCCCTTTGTTGACCACTAATACCCACTAATAAATACTTCTTGTCAAAATATATTACAGTACAGCAATACATTGCAAGGTGGAGAACACTTCTCTGATTTTTCCATTTTTATTTTTCCATATTCATTTTTCCGGCATCTCATAATTATGGTATCATGATAATCGTTATAATAATTCTCAAGCTGGGAATTTTTTCTTCGGCCCACCCATTCCTTGGCCATGTAGGCCTTGTCCAGTGTAGACTTTTTAATAATAGCAAAATAATAATGAATAATTCAGATAACTTTGCCACTTAATTACTGATGTCAGGTGAGTATCACCTGAACAAGTGCCTACCTCTGAAGATGTCAGTGAGCAGCCTGAAGCTACTCAAGGACCCACACAACTCAGACAGCACCAACAACACAGTGAAAATCACACAAACACAGTTGCGTGGGTGAAAATCCCCTGACATTAGTGGTCAAGGGTTAGATGTCATGTCCATAAGGCAGCTGTGGCCCAGTGGGTCACCAGAAGGTTTTAGGTTTGAGCCCTCTGTGACATGCCAACATGTCTGGGACCCTAGATGGCTCCAGTTGACATAGTGGTTTTTGCTTGTTTGTTTGTTTGTTTTGCTCCTTTGAATAACATTTTTGAGGTCTTCGTTTGGAGAGGACAGAACACAGGAAAGAGGTCTCCTGGAGATTCATTGCTGTAAGTTATTGTGGTGTTGGTGTTAAAGTGCTTTGCATGTGGTTTGTGGCAGATATTCTAAACTTTAGGCTTTTGTTTCTCCACATTTTGATAAATTACCTCCATCAGAAGTCTCCAGATCAACCCTTAAACAGTCCCTGTTTACAAGGTACCTATAAATGTGGCAATGATGACTGTAACAGTCTTGTTCTGGAGCGTAAGGAGCATCCTTTTTGATTCTTAAGCAGATTACTGTGACAGATAATCCTTGGTAAGCTTAAGTCACACACTGGAGCAAAATATCTGTGTAATATGTCTATGTTATGACCCCGAGGAGGAGAATGTTTGATACAAAGTGCAACAAACAGATGCTGAAGAATTGAACATTTTGGGTGCTTCAACTTCTGACCTTGTCAGTGAATCAGCGGGCCGGACTTCAAAAGCTGACTTTCTGTTGTTTTCGGAGCAGCACGCAGCTGACCCTTTGACCTTCCTCTGTATGTTCGCCTCTTGCCGCTTTGGAAACACTGTACTTTTTGTGACTCATAAGAGAGAGGATCGAGGAGAGAGGAGCCAGGTTGGAGAGTTGGGGCTGAAAATAACACGGCTGCAAGAAGAAACAAAGACCAACAAATACAGAGTGACTGAAGCAATTACAGCTGGATTCATGCAACAAGAGCCTGGAGTAGGAACTTTCACGTTGTTTCTCTGAATGCACTTCCAGACCTGCTGTAGCATAAAAAACAAGGATATAGAAAATGCAAACTAGAGTCTATTATGGTCTAGTCAGCTTTTGAGGCGTCAGGATGAACTTAGTTTCACTCTCAACTCCTCACAGGAGCTTCAAAAATCATACCTTTAAACTGTATTTATTATTCAATCATAGCAGGAGGAGTGAAAAAGAAGATACAATTACACAGAGTAGCTTTCTGTTCTCTGTCTAACTGTTTTTGGATAGATAGCTCAGGTAGTTCACCACCATCTTTAGAGAGAACGAGCCGTATTGGTCCACATTTGCATGTAAATGAATAGTGGTGAACTGTCAGAGAGAGAATGATTTAGAGACACAGAAATATGAAGTGGCACAGCACAGAAGGAGAAATTAAAGAGACGGATCTCAAGTTGGAGAACAAAGTCGAAGAGTAAGAGAAATACAAACCTTGCTGCCATGGCCCATGTCATGTCTGTTATACGTATGTTTAATTTATGTCTATGAAATATTGCAATGTTGACCTTTAAGCTGAAGCAGGATCTGACCGATCTAGTAAATTATAGATGATTTGTGTTATTTTCTCTCACATGCAGAGAACCTTTGGTGTTCCTGTTGATGTGAGTATGTCATTTCTAAATCAAGCATATGTTGATCCCTCTTTAGGCGACTGCAAGATTCAAACTAGGTCTGTTCATTGTGAATCCCAAAGACCTGACACAGACATTGTACTTACTTACGTTGGTTTATTTTCCCTATCAGGCAGTTGTTGTTTTCAAAGGCCTGAAGCTCTGATAAGTCTTTTTTCTTCTTTTGAACTCAATCAATACATATTCACTCTGATTACATGCTTTGTTTATAATCCTAGTGTTTTGCTTTCACTTGATGCTTCATGTAACGCATCTGAACCAAATCTTTAAGAGGAAGAAAATAATGAAACATAAACTCATTGTTCAGGCAGAGCACTGATTGCAGAAGCTGATTGGTTGTTTTATTCATGCTTTATTGTAATTGTCTCGCTCACAGCTGTGGCTTCATGCAGGTGTATGGCTGCAAATGTATCCTCACACTTGTCTCCATTATACTACAGAAGCATTCAGTTCAGCCATGTTCAGTGATGTGACTCCCTCCGAGGGCTTTATCTTTATCAGCACACAACTGTAGCAAAGAGGTGGACGGAAGAAAATGGGAGAGTTGTCTCTTCCTGAACATGACTATGGTTGCTTTTTTATTATTATTACTATTTTACCTTTTATGCCTTACCACTACCTTGTACAAGAGAGCACAGTACACCACAACAAATTCCTTGAATGTTCAAGCATACCTGGCGAATAAAGTTGATTCTGAATCTAATTCTGATTCTGATTCTGATTCTGATTCTGCTGGGGTGGTGAATTGCCGCCCTGCTGTAATGTTTAATACCTCCTGAACAATGGTCTTCTTTGAGCCTGATCGTGTGAATGTGTCTCTGTCAGCTCTTGGTGTTACAGTTAAAAGAGTTACCCCATAAACTGGAGACCTTCAACTCAATGTGTCAGTGGATTTCCAGTTTACAACAGCAGTTCAAACATAGAGGAAGTCCTCCAGGATGCATCCTTGTTAAGTTTTATATGTATTGTAATCTCCTTATTAGATAAGCATTAATGATGATCTAAAGCTGTTTCTGGAGGATGCATCTTGCTGAACGTCGACAATCAACAGGTTCACTTTTTAAGCTGAAACTCAGGATATCTGCGGTCTTCATCCTTTAGCCAGCAGACTTGTTTTGGGCTTTTTGAAATGGTTTGTAACCAAAGACAGCTGTACTAATAGCTCTTGTCTACTTTCAAGTGTCAGCAAATCCATCTGCAGCCAAACAAACCACGATCAAACTTGCATAGGGTGAATATCCCCCATGCTCACAGGCTAACTGTGGTGCTCCACATAACCTCACCAGCTTGCCTTTTGTCTCCTATGGTGACATTTTTGCCTAATGACCTTCAACATTATCTTACTGCCTTCTACTGGTCTCCTGATGTGTTGTGCTTACCTTTATTTTTTCTGCATAACCTACCAAGGTCTTCAGCCTACAGACAAACATTCAGCTACAGGAACCATTTCTTTCTGGTTTAAAAGCACCCTTTGAAAGGGAAGAATATTATGATTTTTTAAAAGATTGGGGGGGTTTTCTCCTTTTAATTCTCCTTTTAAGGCTTACAAGCCCAACATACCATTTACCATACATTCTGCATGATTACCTTGAGAGGTCACCTACACATGTGGAGCCAGAAAACCAGAGTGAGCAGGATGTAATGAAGCCATATGAGAAAGCACAGCTGAAATGCTGGTCATTTCCTCACCCCCGCTGTTGAGGTTTCAGGGAGAGAGTCAACCGCATGAGGAGAGCGAGCCATGTATGCAGAGTGGGTGTAAGCTGAGACGGAAAGTTATTAAGAATCCTTCACATATAGATCGTTGACTGTCTTCTTTCTGGCCCTGCAAGAACCCTGCCGCCCACCCAACATCTGATAATTACACTTCATTAGGAACGCAGGTAGCGATGAGAGAAGAGGGGTCGACTCCTGAGGGGTGCTCAGGAGCGAGAGAGAGACGTGTAAGTAGGAAGCTCGGCACATCTGAGCTACATGCAGTTGTGAAAGGATAATAAGAGTTAGATTAGGAGGCAACAGAAAGCAGCAGTTGTGGATGCGTGTGTGTGTGTGTGTGTGTGTCCATGTGTGTCGGTGCGTGTGTTGGGGGCTGGGCTGCAAAGAGAGTGCATTTGCATGTTTGGCTGAGTGGGTGTTTGTGCATGAATATTAGCTCAGGGGTCTGGGTTTATTGCCTTGGTTTAGTGACACTGTACAATGAACAGGTCTGCCTCCATGATAAACTTAATAAAGCTTCAGTGACGCACACACACTTCCTGTAGCAGGACATCTCCTCCATGCTTTTTTTTTTGCATCAGTCTTTTATAAATAACATCAACAATCTTAACGAGGTACGATGAATTCAACACATTTTGGGTGTGGAATTACGGGTGCTAATATTAGCCTAGGTTCTAGATATTAAAGAGGGAGTTTTTAGTTTTATTTGGGCTCAATAATTTCCCTCTGACATCTTCGCAATATCTTTCCTTTTTTTTTTTTTTTTTTGCATTTCTCTCTTACTGGTGTTTTAAAGAACTCTTATTTCTGCCTCTGTCTGAAACACTTTGCCATAGCCCCTGTCTCTTTAAGGCTCCTCATGCTATAAACCCCCTTCCATCTGATTAGCTAGCTCTCTTGCAGCCTGAAGGGGTTGGAGCTATGGTTTTGAGCAGTTTATAGGCATTTCCAGGGATTTCTACAACACTGAAATCTGGACATTTAGTCTGAGCATGCAGCATACTCAAAGCGCATCATTTTTTGTGATTTATTTTGATCTGATGGAGGCACATTTCTTGTCTTGTAGCCTTCCTCTTTGCTCTTCCCTTGCACCAACCATACCCCTGCCTTACTCATCATGTCATGTGGCAGTGTTTGGGGCATCAGTCGCTAGCCAAGGAGTGCTGCAGTTT
Organism: Thalassoma bifasciatum; assembly: GCA_008086565.1. Classification (NCBI taxonomy): domain Eukaryota; kingdom Metazoa; phylum Chordata; class Actinopteri; order Labriformes; family Labridae; genus Thalassoma; species Thalassoma bifasciatum. The sequence goes on along the minus strand of RPOG01000273.1, from coordinate 226,159 downwards.
ACAGTGCTGCAGTAAGACTCAGTGGAGGCCAGAATCCCTCAGTCTGACAGCTGCGTGGGAATGTGTCCATATGGGAACATCCTTTACTGTATGTTCTTGTCCAAGAGCGGCCGAACAGAATTGCTACTAAAGGCGTGACGTCCCAGAGGTGCGGAGAGGGAAAAAAAGGAGAGATTGTGTATGTGTGTGTGTGTGTGTGTGTGTGTGTGTGTGTGTGTGTGTGTGTGCTGTCAGCAGAGAGAAAGAGTGAGAGGTGAGGACTGCAGTATTCCTCCAGCGGGAAGCATTGATTTTCCAGCCCAGCGTGTGGATGTGGGAAATGTCAGGCTCTAATTGAGTTGATAAAACCGTTTTGAGTTTCAGACGTAAATATGGTTTCCCCTCCGACAAAAGGCCACCGCATTAGGCAAGTCCCATTGGGAGGTCTGTGGGGAATAAAGAAGTTCCTTGTTTTGCCTTTTTTAGCTGTAACTTTAAGTGTTTCAGACACATTCCTCAGACACTGTAGTGAAAAACAATCATTGTAAAGATTAAAATTTCTTCTTTACTAGGAAATGTCAACTATAGGTGCTAAAATCCACCATAACAAGCTAACTGTAAACCTTTGGCTCATCACAGCATGTTTCTTATTGGTGGTTGTAAAAGTCTGCTGGAAAATCTTCCTCTAACCTGAGCTTCAGGTGAGTTTCAAGGCCACAGTATCAATCAAATCTCCTCTGCAGGTCTGCTAGCACTGAAAGGGTTTCTGTTTACACGTTTTTGCTCTCATGCATTTCTTCTTGTCCACAAATATGCAAGCTGAAAGCAAACGACAGATTTGAATGAAATGTTTTCTGTCGTAGTGAATTAGGAAACAAGCTCATTAGAAAAGCGTTTTTGTTGTGGCACGAAGGGCAGAGATGGAGAGAGTGAGAGCACAACAGAGGTCACATCCATTGGAGGTGTGGAGGGTGAATAAAGAAAGGGCTGAATGAAGCCTCAGCCGTCCCTGCTGATTAGCAGATTGATATGCAAAGAGGGCAGAAGACTCACCTTCAGTGGAAATGCACTTGAATGTCAAAATGGAGAAAATGGATTGGTCTAGATTTTATACAATTACTAGCGCCCATTAATGCCTGAAACTCAAATTAGGACAACACAAAACCAAATAAACCATCCTTACGTCCACAAAAATAATGACAAACCACTCTTTCCTCGCAATGAAGTGACACATAAATAATTGAACTGCTCGTCTTGTGTTTTTAAATGATTAATCCTGCACTTCATTAAGATGCTCATCAGTTGCATAATCAAATCTAAAGTTTCAAGAAGTGCATGTGTTCCTGTTTGCATCTATAGGGGCCCTGCTCTCATTATTTGGAGTGATAATTAGACAGGCTTTGGCACTTACACCCCCTCACACACACATTCTGTTTCCCCCACTTTCATATGTAAGCACACACACATACACACACCAGTGGCTAGGCCTACTGGTAATTTTCAGACATAATTAGGCAGACAACCAATCGTATAGGGAATGCACACTCATGCAAACACACACACACACACACATATTACTGGTAATTAAGAGTATTAATTACAAGCATAGCTGTCCCTGTGAGGCCTTGTATCACTCACAGACTGGCACTCAGTGGGGTTCGTCTGTTATCTCACCATCTCTCTCTTTCTCTCTCTCTCTCTGGTTACATGTACTCCCTGATACACACCTGATGGATAAACAAATTAGGCTAATTAGTGTGAGAGTGATGGATGGTCAGAGGTTAACCTCTGCTGGAGTTTGGGAATTGAGGAGGATCAGCATGGTGGAACTTGAGCCTGCGGGGGCTGTGCCAATGTCTTTTGATTTCTGAATGTCCTCTCTGCTCCCTGTTTGTTATCCTGCAGCTGCTTGAGTTTACATCCAATAACAGGGCCAGATACAGATACGTTTCTATCTGTGCAATCAGCTGCTTTACTGCATACACACAAACCTACATTTCCGTTCTTGTGAAAACTTGAAATAGTCTCACTTTTATGAGTTCTTGTCCTCTCAAACTCTCAAATCAATTAATGATTTCAACACATATCAGTGGAATATCTCTAATAAGTTCCATGATAGATAGCTCGCTGGTTACTTTTGGACAAAAAAACTGTCCCAAAGGACTTATATCTGCCCACAGAACTGATAGGTAAGGTACACAGAGCTGCAGGCATCTTCACAGTTAATGAACTAGCTTTGCACTCAATGACACCACAGCGCCTCTGCACCCTCAGCATCTGGAGGAGCCCCACCTGACATTATTTTTGGAGATATTTTTGCAGTTCACTCACACATTTTACAGTAGTTGCATGTTTGCGTCTTGCAGGGTTGTGTCTGAGCTGTCTCTGCAGAGGCCAAGATGGCAAGACATGCCCTGAATGTGTGAGCAGCACTGAGGAGACAGGAGAAGAGGGGGACGTGTCTGTTATTGTCATTACACAGATAAAATGTCGCCCTGAAGCTTCTGTGAAGTTTTGTGTTCTAAAGCTGTTTCTGAGTATATTCATATTGATTTCTTGATCTGTCTGTGATTTCTTCCGCAGTGGACGGCTGTACAGACTGGTCAGTGGATTACTTAAAGTACCGGGTGCTGCAGGGCGAGCCCGTGCGTCTGAAGTGTGCTCTCTTCTATGGTTACATCCGGGCCAACTACAGCCAGGCGCAGAGTGTTGGCCTCAGCCTCATGTGGTACCGCAGCTCTGGCCTGGGACACAGTGACTTCGAGGAGCCAATCTCTTTCGATGGCATACGCATGAGCAAGGAGGAGGACGCCATCTGGTTCAGACCAGCTGACCTCCAGGATGCCGGTCTGTACTCCTGCGTATTAAGGTAAGGGGGAGAGAAAGATAGAGGGACAGAAATAGCTCAAGAAATTATTCAATGCCTATGTTGTTCTAAAGTTTTGAAAGATTTATTTTTCCCAACACGATCTCCACTTAAGTAATCTTTAGAGGTGATGAATAATTTAGTGATCACTTTCATTTGATCCTTAAATGTGTTTGTGGTATATTTACCTCCACCTCAGATGAAATTATCTGATCCTTGAATTAAATTTAACTCCCTAACTCAATGGTAAACTTTTAAAATAAATCACCGCTGATCACTTACAGAATCTGTCAGTTACAATAATTCCTAAAACTCTTGGGTAAAATTGTGTTTGGCATTCAGGTGTGTGAACATCTTTGCTTGAAAAAAATGAAATGTGTGTGTGAATAGAGAAAGGCACAACAGAGTACACACACACAAGCATACCCACATTTTAGTGGGCCGTTACTGAGTCTCTCAAAATACAGGATGCATAATTATGTGTCAGTAACTTATTAACCTTTACAGTGGAGAACATCCCTCAATAAATGGCTCATTGCAGCTCTTCATCTCAGAGAGTTTTTAATAAACTCAGTTAAAGGCCTCTTAAAGACCCAGAGAGGCTCACAGAACATGTGGAGTGTGACCGGGGGAGTGTGTTTGTGTGTGATGATCCCCTTGCCTATTTTTAATTTCATTACTGCGCTCTGTGGGTATGATCTGACACAAACACCTCCAAGTACTGTTTCAGTATGAATTCATATCATCTTTGATAACCGATGGTTTACTCTAACAGAGCTCGGTGTGGTCTAATCTGTGTGCTCGTAGGTATGCTCGTGCTGGGGTTTTTAACTTCTTAGATACTATAATAAAAAGACTGAGCGAGATCTGCCTGTGAGGGAAGATCAACTGTCTTTTGGTTAGGGTGGTAAGCTTTTAAATTCACACTTTTCATCATATATGACCCAAACGTTAATGCCTTTAACTCCCCTCAGGCAAAGAGTGGGAGTCTTTTTTTCCCATCTCATTTGTATTTTAAAAAGTGAATGATATCTCCTATTAAAATCTTCTCTGACATCACTTAGGATAAATGTGTGTGACTACAGAATTTAATCTACTTTGCATCCTCAAGCTCCACTAAAACTCATCCTGGTATTTATGGTCTTTTACAATCTTTTTGCACTTCCACTTTTTCAAAAAGAGAGAAAGAAAACAGCATCTTTGAAAATATATAATGGCAAAAATAAACCAGCTGCATCCCCCCTGCAGCAGACCCATCAAATATGCAAGCCAGAGTGGGGATGCAACAATTTACAAAAAGCAGATTGAGCAGGATAGGAACTTGTGGCCAGAAACCACCTAAAAATGCCCAGTGACACACAAAATAAAACTTAACATGTCCAGACTAGATGGCATTTCTCTTGACTAAAATAACAAACTAACATAATGAGTGAAGCCAGACCAGGGGTCAACAGGTTTAAGGTTTTACAGCCCAAATAAGCCTGTCTGGAGGTCCTGATACATGCTGGACTGATCATGCAGCAAGTGTGAGTTGATGGATAAGAGGGCACACAGTCAACACATGGCAGAGTTGGACTAAAGACGCTTCTAAGAAAACAATCCAGGAGCCAGAGTCATGAAATTTGTCTTTCTTCCAGGAATAGTTTTTGGTTTTGCATCTGATTCACCTTAAACACTGTTTGTACCTAATGAGCTTCTCCTGGTACAATGCACAGCCACACAAAACCATAATGACTGACTTGAATGTCTCCATAAATAAATGCAATTAAAAGCACATTACCAGCACTGTGCAGCTTTACACAATGAACATGCACGGTGTGCATCATATTTCAATAAAGTTATTTTACTGTCAATTAGTCCTCAGACCTAATTCAGCAGCTCTGATCAGCTCGGCTACTATCTGTTTCATTTTGTCATAAACGGTTGGCTTTTCTGTAAATATGTGTTTACTGATGTGGAAAACATTTGTTTATTCTATGAATTTGCATTTTTGGCAAACCTCCAGTCACTTAATTGGATTAAAACACAGTGAAACAAAGCAGTAAAGTGTATTCATTATCCATACCGCCAAGACAAACAAATAAATGATGTGATAAGTCCTGCTCAAGGCAACTAACTGAAACACTGGGATGCTCATAGATGCACTGATTGTGAAGACTATGGCTGAGACTCACATCAATACCAATGTTTGGAATAACAACTCAGCTGACAATTGACTCCAATGCTGATTCCCAGTGCCTTGAATGAATGAAAAAAGCCTCTTACCTTATCTGCAGATTTTTTTCTCTGAAAAATTCAGGCATCATTTTTGTCTTCTAATATCTTAAAGAAAGACATTTTTCTAGACTTGTCAGGTGAGTATGGCTCAAATTAACTCTAACAAGACAGTTTTTTAACCAAAATAAGACAAACATTTGGAAAAATTAATATGAATATCAAAGAGCTATACTTCCCTATTTCTTTGCCAGGCATAAATGTTTAATTTTGTATGACAGATTAGCATCTTGACATAAGCAATCATAGGAACAGCAGTTTTCTTTTACATAGCTGCTTTGTTTTACTATGGAAATATATTATGTAGCTTGTCCAATGAGGGAGGAGTAGTTTGGTATCTTACCATTTCAAAGGTGAAGCTAAGATGTGAAAGGTCTGGGCAAACTTCAGCTTAATGCATGAGTTATTTGTTGAACGATGTTTGACTGTTAACAATGCAATTATCAAACACTATGGTGCTGCAGTGGGTAGTGATGGATTTGTCCTAGTTCTGCTTAAATCTAAGATGTGCAAAATCTGAACAACCCATTGTTGAACTTGCTGCAAAGAGCATTTTTGCACCATCCCTTCAGTATTGTTGACTTTAAACATGATTATTGGATAGGTTTTGGTGCCACTGCTTGTGAGTGAGGTAAGAGAGATGAGAAGTAGCAGAAATTAAGTACAGCTGTTTCCAAATGGTCATTCTTGCATCCTCGGCCAAAGTAACTCTACAGCATCACAAACTAATCTGATGGTGATGTAAGCAACCTCACATCACAGCTGATAGTTAGTGCTTTGAAGCCAAAGTGGTGGTTTCATCTCAAACCTAGTGTGCTTGAGTGTAAAAAGGCAACAGAACAAAAAAATGTGTCACTGCTCTAATACCCTAAGCCTGCACAGGGTACACGGCAGGATGCCTTTCAATAGCTCTGGGCGTGTTGCGTTCTATCTCTAAATGTAGGTAAATCCATCTGTGTTAAGTTCAGATCCTCACTGAAGCCCTCCAGATGTTTTCCCTCACAGAGAGATATGAAATTGTGACTTTAAACATGTGTGAATGGTTATCTTTGTCCTTCTCTGTCTGGAACTTAAAGTCTAATCACCATTTTTCATGTGAAGGTGACTTCATTTACATACCAATCTCTGTGCCTTCTTGCTCTCTCCTCCCTCACTCTCCTCTGCATTTCACCTCACATAAGGTCTGTAACATCGATTCAGATCCATCACTCTCTCTCTCTCTCTCTCTCTCTTATACACACACACTGCCACAGTTGCTTTTGCTTTCACCTGACAAATGATTTTTTAATAATTCCTATAATGAGTCTGTGTCCTGAAGTGGCTAAATGCACATTTATTTTCTTCCTATGATCACATTTTCTAACATGTGGGTTAATAACGTGTGGAGAATCACAGGATAACGTGAGCTGCAGATTAATAACCAAAGCAGCGACACTCAAATAGAATGTGACAGACGTGAAAGACACCACAGGACTGTGCATCGACCCCCGGCTGTCCATCAATCAAGCACGGCCGCTGACACCTTCCCACAATGCCACAGGGTGCCTGCTGTGAATATTTAGCATGTAGGGAAGTCTCCCATTTGCTCCCTGGAGACCTTAATGGCTCAGGTGCATGGCTATGAGAGGTCACTTCTGATCGCCAGTGAGCGGGGTAGTGAAGCTTCACACGTGTGTGAGTGTTGGTGCATTTATGTGTCATCTTGTGTGTTTGCAGAGTCGTATGTGTTTCTTACAACAGATATATATTTGTTTAAATGTGTTCTGTAAGCCCACACATCGGATCTTCCCACTCCTTTCCCGCTAGATAGCAGGCACTCAGTCGATAATGTGAGATTTCAAGAGGGCATAACTCTACACGCTGCATTATCTTGCATCTAACTTTTGCTTCCTGCAGCATTTTCTGTATGCCCTTTTAGTCATCTACTGTACTGTATAAGCATACAGTATCTTTTATCGTCATACCAAGAGCTATTCCTCTTCTTCACATCTCCACAGATGCATGTAGCCACATTAGTCCTTAAACGCATGTATGTGTGTGTCTGCATCTGTGTTTTATGGTCCCCAGAGGTCAGAGGTGTTTATATGAGAGAGGTGACTCCCTTATTGCCTCCATAACCTGAGTAGATCATATGAAACCCTGTCATTTACAGTGAATGGGAGCATCTGGTGAGCTGTAAACGTAATGTAATGAAATGAAATGAAAGTCCATATGGCTGCACGCTCAGCCCCCTGGTCCAACGACCTGGTGACTGACCGAGTCAAATCACACCCAGGCTTGGCTGGGCGGTAGTGAAAGAAACATAGACAGACATTTATTATAAAGCAATATGGAGTTACAGTCCGAGCTCATTTTTATGGTGTGGAGCATGAAGCTGCTTATTTCAAATCAAGGAAACCTTAATACTACCGCCATTGATCACTTTGGTCATGTGTGGAAGCTGCACCTCAGCTGCTTGAGGCTCCCACAGGTGAATTTTGACTATCAGAGAAATGGAGATGAATGAAGTAGGATAATAATAAAGGTATTCTGATTAAGTAGTCTCAAAATCCATTAATCTGTCAATCAACTGCTCAAAATGGTCAGTTCTAAAAACAGCACGAGATCGTCACAAGACTGGTTGAAATGAAGATATTATTGTATAAGGATCAACTCACTTGCTAATGACAAGTTGGAAAGGTGGGCCTTAAACACCAAGGTCTGTCCATAGCTCTACCCCTAAAAGGTGCCTAGAGGGCTGGCCAGAAGGAAAAGATGGTGAAAAGTAGAGAATTTTTTCTAGCTGTAGTCCCTATAAAATCGTATGCTTGACTCTTACCCCAGATCACCACATCAGAGTTTGATTTGATGATGCAAATGGAGCACTGATATACAATGAGAATGAGATTGGGCTGGATGCTATCCTTCTCTGATCCATCCATGACTATTATTATATCACTAAATATCCCTGGTAATTTTCCTTTTTAGAGCCGAATCCATAATTTAAGTTGCAAAGACTTCTTAAATAGAAAGGGTGTGAAAAGTTGCAAGTATCTGCACTGGTGTCAACAAACTGTTGGTATTAAGTCTTACAGAGGACAACTTGTTAATGCCATGGCCTCAGATGCGTTGTCAGATGTTGATGAAGTTCAGGTTAGACAGAGTGGCATTATTCTGTCAGCCAGTGTGTATCAGAGGTGAAGCGAGTTGATGGTTGCTGTGAGGCAACAAGGCAGGACATGGAGGGTGCGGATGTGCAGGACTTACTCCATTTGATGACCAAGCAGCTTTCTCTTCCTTTATGTCATGAGCCCCCCTTGTCTCAATGCTGGTCTCTCTTCTGATTAGCATTCCCAGGCCCAGCTGACTCCCCCCATAAATCCAATAGTGATGGTGAGCGTGAGTCATTGACTCGGTAAAGCTGCTGAACACGTAGTTATTGCTAACCCCACAAACTAATGGGGGAGGGGATGGAGGCAGCAGAGGGATACATGAGGATAAAAAATAACAACAAGAGTATCAAAGGGAGTGAACAGAAGTGAACACTCATTTGCATGTGTTTGTGGCGAAACACACACATGCAAATGAGTTTTCTTTTTGGGTTTCCTTTTTGGTTTTCTTCAAAAGGACATTTCAGTCATCCTTTTCTCAGAAATGTAACTGGAGATGTTATTATTTACTAGAGATGTGCATACCAACCTAAAGATCCTTCTCTCACTCATCTCCTCCCACAGGAACTCCACATACTGCATGAAGGTGTCCATGTCTCTAACAGTGGCCGACAACGACACAAACCTATGCTACAACTCCAACATGAGGCTGAATGAGAAGGCCGAGCTCAGCAAAAGTAAAGACATCCTCTGTCCTGACATCGACGACTACGTTGAACCTGGCAAGGAGCCGGACATCACTTGGTACAAGGTACGCTGTCTCTCTGACAAAGTGTGTTTGTTATTCTGTGAGGTTACAAATTTAAAGCTTTATGACTGCTTGTATTATTTGTTCTCTTGCCTGAAGGTTCACTAATCTTCTATTTTTGTGTCTTAAACGCAGATATTTGAGTGTTAAGGGAAAGTAATAAAAAGGGAGTCTGTCTTTGTGCTTGTACAGCTGAGAAATACCCTTAAATGCTTCATCGCTTTGTTCTCGTTTAATATCTCAGCTGTTTTTGTTTAAAACCTTGTTGGAGGCATGGTTCCAGATCACTTAGGAAGATTATGTATGGATGCAAATGATCCAGATGAATTACATAAGTGCTTCTGTGCAGGAGGAGTCATTTCAGGACTGAGCAGAGGGAGGTCACAGAGACAGCTTCTGGTGATAAACAGAAATCTCGTTCAAGGAGAAATTAGTGCAGTGTCACTCTCGTGCCCTGCAGACTGAGAGGATGTCCCCAAGTTGCTCCTTGTCCCTGATCTCTATGCAGCGTGCACTCACCTGTGCTACTGCCTTTCCCAGGTCAGGCACAGCCTGTGGAAAACAAAGTGCATCCCAGGGAAGGGCTCAGGCCAGACTAATCACAGGCAGATCAGCAGTAGATTAGCTGGACAGGCTCGACCTCTAGGTTTTTCCTGAATTCAATTATGGTCTGGGTAATGACTGGGAGTGCTGGAACCTAGAGTTATTTGGACCACTGCGGAGCTGCGGTGATTGAATCCGAAGGTTGCCAGGAGCAATGGTGGAATAGGATCTGCAGAGCCATCGCTGTTCCTGCTGCAGCATCGAGGGGCTGCGGACACAGGATTCATGTCATGGAGTCGCTCAATGTGCCTGTGTACTCAGATACTCACAAATGCAACGGAAACCCACTTATTCTGTCAGCAGAGACCACTGCAAATAACATCCACCGTCCTCTGCGGCACAACAGGAATATTGAATGGAGAATACTAAGTTCAGTGCAATAAATTCTGATCAGATAAGTAGGATAATGGCCTAGCTTTATTATTTCACTCTTTATGGTTTTCTTTAAGAGCTGAGCCCTGCACCCAACCACTTCAAACACTTTCTAAATGCTCAGTGACGTGAGAGAGCTCTGACGTCTGAGGTCCATGCAGCCCAGACCACTTTAAATCTATCAGATCTGATTTGTTATCAAGCAGAGTTTTTATGATGTTAGACTGGACTTAAAAAGTTTCCCATTAACCTTCTTTAGAATCAAACTCAGACTCAATTGTGTGTATTCCTATAAGTGTGTGAGTCCCAAGACTGATGATGTGCACAGATGTTTTGAGGGATAAAAAGAAAAAAGGCACATACAGTGTTTACTTGCCACAGAGGAGGGCACCAAGTTCTGCTTGTTTTCAGAGGTACTTAAGACATATTTCAGGCACTTAAGCACATTTAGTCTCCCAAGAGGACACATGGTCCATGTTTTTGCCATCCAAGAGGGCAATTTATTATGTCTTAAGCACCCAAGGGCAGTTAAGTGTGATTTTTCCATCTGAGATGCAGTTTAGCATGTGTTTTGGCTCCCAAGAGGGCACTTTAGCCTCGTTTCCACTATGCAGTCTGATACGGATCAGTACAGTTTGGTACGGGTCAGATCGGTAAAGCCTGATCCTGTGGGCGTTTCCACAGCCAACTGTACCCTGCTTGGGTGTCGAGAGCCGCGTCAGCTACATAACAGCTTGATGTCACTGCAGCGCTATGAGCGCTACACAGTGTACCCCGCGAATAAATGCAACGAAAAAGAAATTAGCGGCATTGTAAACAAAGAGCAACGATGGAGGACATCCAGCAACTATTCTACTTTGTGATCAGCTGTGGCTCTTTATTCCATAACGTAATGAAGCTTTGTTTCAGGAAAGGCTGCGTGTGGGGTTGTGTGTTGTTCTTTATTGCCGCTGTCGCACGGGAAGTTACCGATCTTTTGACCAATCAACGTACTGCAGTGATTATAGCCCCACCCCTGGGGCCGGTCTGGAGCACCCCAACGGAAGGGTACTGAAAAGTGGAGCGGTACGTGTCGCTTATTTGGGGACCCGTCCCGGTTTTAGTCTATGGAAACGCCACAAAATGCGTGCTGTACGGCGAGGAACTGAATTGATCCGCTTGGTGGAAACAAGGCTTTTGGGTCATATTTTAGACAATTGGGCCATTTGCACAACACTGCACAAGACCCCTCTCACTGACAAATCATCAAGGCCATGAGTACTCTGATGTACTCATCACATCAGACTCTCTATGAGCTTAGTTTTCCCCAGAATTCAAAATGTGAGCTCAGTGATGAGAACTTGATGGTCCAACACTCCAAGCTTATAAAATAAGTATTTAAAGCTCCTGTGAGGATTTTTCTTTTATCCAGTGATGAAACAGACTGAAATTAGAACCGATGTTTCTTTTAGACCCCAAAAAGGAATCAAGACCATCAGAGACCAGATTGACGGTTTCTGGATTTTTTTTATAAATGCTTGAAACTTCTGCTGCTGGGTCAAAGTTCTGAGTCGTCCTTTTCCTATGTCCAGGAGTGTCGTCCAAAGCAGTGGCGTGCGAGTATCATCATGAAGAAGGACATCCTATCGATCCAGGAAGTGAAAGAAGATGACATTGGGAATTACACCTGTGAAGTCCAGTTTGGTGGCTTCATGGTGAGGAGGACAACTGAGCTCACCGTAACAGGTGAGTCTTCAAACAGTGTGAAGAGTTGTTGAGTGTCTCTTTTACAAGTTCAACTGTTGTGGAAAATGTCAGACGAGAGGGAGCTCTAACAGTTAGAGGCCCTTGAGGAGAGGAATGGATGTTTACAAACACACTCTCCCTCTCTCCCCCTCTCCCTCTCTCACACACACACACACACACACACACACACACTACACTGAGCACTGCAGTGATGTCCTGCTGCTGTGTTAATTGCTGGGGGAGGTTGAATGCTGTAGCCTGGCCTCTATCCCTTTTTCTAGCTCAGCACTTTCCAGCCAACTGAGCAGTGTTGAAATATTTAAGGCTGTGGGCTAAGCCTCCTCACACAGGGAGCGAAAGAGCAGTGACCAAGGTCAGGAGATTTAGGCTGCTCTGCCCTCACCGCTCCGATCCATCTCTCTGTCTCTCTTCGGCCTGCTTAGGTGAGCACACGACAAAGAGGTGCATTCGTTTGGTTGTCGCTCAGCGTGAGTGGACTCCAGGGTGAAGCCTGAGGATCTGCTAGGTCAAGTGTTTGCAATCAGGTTTTGTAAAAGGTCAAATCCAGCCTCCAGATTTTCTCAACAAAATGTACAAAATGTGTATACATCTATTTGATTCAGCCTGTTTCTCTACGGCCTCTTTGGTCAAAACCATCTCAGGAAAACTCTGTGGTTCTGTAGGAAATGAATCAGTTACCTCTAGACCTCCAGTCTGTTTCAGTCATTAGCAAATAGAAAAACATATCTGAGAGTCTCCCCTAAAGAGAAACTTATTATTGCATCACTTTGTTACTGCCTGAGATGATTTGTATGGTGAATGAATTTCACTAAGATTAATAGATTTGAAATATTACACTCAAAGTGTTTCCACATTGCTTCAGCCTTCACTGAGCCCTCAGGTTACTCGCTGTTTGCATCACTTTGGTGTGTAGCTACATGTTTGGTATCTTATCTAAATCAAAACAAATCGACACAATTTCACCCAACATGCTTTGGATCAGTTTGTGTTTAATTTTTTGTACAGAGCTCAATGAAATCCGTATTGATTTGTTATGGAATCGGTTTTCTTGAGTAGTCTTTTCCTCCATTTTCTCATGATTTATCTAAAAGCAGGATAAGTCAAGCTTTCAACACAGGGTTATTCGTGGTACTAGCAGAAAAAAAGGCAAAAATGAAACTGGATTCTTCTCTGGTCTGGGGCTAATACATGTATTATGAAGGGTTTTAAACAAAGTAGTTTCCCAAACGCAAGCTATACAGAGTCATCAGAGCACTATAGAATTGTATCACCTGAATATTGATGAGTCTGAGTAAAGCCTGGCTCACACTGCAGGATTTTCTGGCGGATTTGACCCCAATTTGGCCCTCTCAACAATGGTCAGAGAGTGTAAGTGGGTGACGGATCAATCTTAAGCCTCACAATTGGCTCACAGTCTTGTCAGACAAAATTTTTTAAAAGCTGTTTGATATTTATCACGGTGGTTTACGCCATTCGTTTTTGCGGAGGATGACAATAGCAGCCTACGAGCAGCCAGAAATCATGGAAAAGTTATCAGAAACAAAATGTTGTCCACTCCCTAACCACTTCTTCATCCAGACACGTGATGTCTCCTTTTTCCTTCCACATAGAAAATAATTACTTTGGCCAGTAGCACTGCATTTGTCTCCATGTATTATGCTTTTGTTTACATTCACTGCCTTGTGAGATGATGTAGGATCACATGGTGTCGCTCATTCTGATGCGGTAATATTTATAGAATCATACCTTGTGTGTGTGTTTGAGATTTAAGACAAGATCAGCTGTAAAGATTCTCCTTACCTGTGTGATTCCACACAGAATCTTTTTAAAACCGTGTAGCGTGCGCTAGGCTTAAGCAGAGACAAAGGTTGTTATATAATACAGAACCCAGAATTGTCCTTGTGGAACACCTTTATTTAATGGTTGAACAGGTAAATTTGCAGTTCTTCATACACAGTAGTGCCTGGAAAAGAGGAGATAGAGCAACATGATTAAAGCTTAAAAAATGTGTCCATTCTGCTTCAGTTTTATCCCCAATCTTATGGAATATGAATGAAAATGTTGTACCTCATGAGAGCCAGATCCTTTCTCGATCCTGAGCTGGTGTTAGCGTTTGATTAGTATCTCTTTTGGTGTTTCTTTGTGTCCACAGTCATTGCTCATGTGGGATGATAACAGTGTAGGATACAGCAGCTATCTGCTATCTACAAAACAGGATGATACACACCTCAACCTGGGGCACTCCGGGAAGAGGCTGGAGTGTTATCCTACAGATGTGGTCGCTCTCGTGATTGATGATCTGGCATTTTATCCCCGCTGGGGCTCAATAAATATGAGGAAGATAGGAGGAAGATGGACTGGATTTCATTTGATCACTATTACCATCACTGTGTGACACTCCCAAGTGCTCAGTGTGACTTTGATTCTCTAAAGCCCCTAAATAAGAAGGTCTTGTGCACATGCACGTGTCACATATCACTTCATGCAATGCGAAAGACAAGCAGCAGAAGGTTGGTTTGGTTCTGAATCAGTTCTTCTTCTTCTTCTTCTTCTTCTTCTTCTTTTTCTTCTTCGTCTTCTTCCTCTTCTTCATCTTCTTCTGCCACAGTTTAAAGAACCATGTTGCCCTGTCTAGAGCCTTGATTCTCTCTACTTCTATGCTTGATTTGTCCATGTTTAGGGCTGTGCACGTTGAAAGGTATTTAGATTGACTGCTGTTCATATAAAGTTAGTAAATTCCGTCATTTCTCATATCTTGGTAGCCGAACATTCTGCAAAGCTGGTACCATGGTGTCACATATATGCTGTATGTACTTTGGCGTAGTCCTCATGTGTTTGTTACCCTGTGAGCATGACCCCAATGTCCTATAATGACAACGATCATAAAAACTTTATAGGGTTATAAATGTACAAAGTTCATGTTAATGACACACGGAGAGACTGGCCACACTGAGAGAAAGAAACAAAGACCTGCGGCATTATTCTTGTATGCATAGAGAGTAGAAGCCTGTCTAAATAGAAAGAGCTGGAACAATAGGACGTACAGTATATATAGAGGGGACAGCAACCTTCATAGTTAAATCAAGCATGTGAATAAGAGTAAGTCAGAGAGAAAGAAGTAATTCTGTTCTCATTTTTCTGTCACTCTAAGCACGTTTTCCATCGATTTCCATGTTCTCCCTTAACCAAGCAAAGTTACTTGATAGCCTTTGTGTGATGTCTGCGTGCTCAAATGTGCTGTTTGTGGACACATTCCTACACATTCCTACGCAGAGTTGCATGAAAATCTCCCACACAGGTACCTCGATGCATGTTTCTCATAATGAACTGTCAGCGAGTCATCACAACACAGGAGGTTATTTTATTTGACACCCAAGATGCTCTGCTCTCATGCAGCAGGTAGATGTCTCACAGTTGATTTTCATTCTTGCAGCACATGAAATAATCTACACCCAAAATGAAGACAATGTTCGGTACCGCCTGAGAGCTGACTGAGTGTGACTGACCCAGTGTCCCATATTTATTAGAAAACTTGCAGAAGCAGCAGAAAAGCTTCGACAGTTCTATGGAGAGAATTATGTTTTTTGCAGGATTGCAATATGAGCTTGTTTCAGATAGCGGCTCTGCGTCATAAAAATATGACCACCTCGACATCACCCCCCATATTGCCTTATTACCACACCACCAGGTACCTCCTCTTCATATCTGTAGCATCCTGGCAAATTAGATTTGCTCACTCATGCCAAAGGCTCATTTCCTTTAATAAACCTACACCATCATCCCCTCAAGTGGGCGTGAGATTATCTACATTTTATCACGACCTGTTAAAACCACGATTGCCGGGATGGCGAGCATAAAAGGCCAAACTATGTCCGAGCTCCGCCAGCTAATGTTGTAGTTTATTTGATAGGCTGAGAGGATGAAGGAAGTCGTTAAGTTTAACTGATCTTGAATATAGTGCAATAGACTCTGGCCTTTGCTTTGACCCCGCTGTGCTGAGGATCATGTGTGTTTCTTCTTCTTCTTTTCTTCATCTCTACTACACAGTGTAACAGGCGCTATTAAAAGAGAAGATCTGCTTTCTGAACTGAGGTCGGTCTTGTAATAGAGGTTAACTACGGGCATAAACATGGACTCACCCACATCATTCTGATCCAGGAGCCCCTTAATCAGCCGCTGATGCTCCCTAGGTTAATAGAAATGTAACAGAAAAAAGGGATCCCCTCTTTTCTCTTCATTTTATTTCCTCCTCAGTTTTATGTCAAGGTGCATTTAAATGTTCTTATCTCATTCTGAGCAGGTGGACACGGTGCAGTTCAGCCTGTGCAGCTCTGGGCAAAGAGAATAAAAAGTACTATTATCAACAGATGGAAAGATTTTGTTTTTCCTCTCCTGCCTCTGAAGACCTTCACCTCCACCTCCCATCTGTAAAGAGAGTGCCTTTTTGTGTACTCTTATAATTGATTCATAGCTGCTCCAGGTTTCCTCACTCCTCTGAGGAGCACGGAGCGCGGTCAGATTAGTCGACTGGTATGTTTACCTTTTTCTACTATCAGTGACGTGAGGGAAGCGACGCCACAGCCTACCGATGACTAATTTATACGTTCATGTAGTATACAGGCCACTCTGTGTGTCCCTGTTTGTTTATATGTCTTCTTAAAGGTTTAAATGTATGCACACTGATACGCGTGTCTGCTGTGATAGGTCTGTTTTTCAAATTGTACATCTGAATCATTTCTATTCAATTTTTATGGTTCTCCCAGGCCTCATTCCAGCACTGTGATGGTAATGCTACAATAGTATAAGAGCAGATAAAAGGCCCGTTCAGCTGATGTATGTGGCTCCCTCTGCGCTGTGTCGCAAGCAAAATATTATACAGAGCAAGCAGAAAGGGATAAAGAGAACAAGGGAACGAAAGCGACTGATAATAGCAAAGGAGAGAAAAAGAGGGGAGATAGAGGGAACGGAGAAGATAGAGAGGTTTCTGCTCCTGTATCTTATCTGTATTCCCTGCCAGTGTTTCCCAGCAGAAACAGTGTGTCCAGGACTATAAACAGACTATTATCCCAGTGTTTATCACAGTGCACATTACCGTTTGCCTCTGTCGGACTTACTGTAATGGAGTCGTTTGGTTTGATGGATGCCTCAGGCATGGGTTTCTATCTATTGCTCCCATTATACCTCCGTCTGCATCCCCCCCTTCACTGTAGAAATGTCTGTCTGCACATTCAGCATCGCCTGCAAGCATGGTGATTGAGGTTGTGACCAATGTAAATGTACCATTTGGCACAGTGAATTGGAGGTGCAGGGGGCAAGAAGGAATCGAGGGGAGGAGAGGAATCGTCTTCCTTGCATTGCTGCTCGTAGAAAACTTGCAGTGAGAGGGGAGACTGCCTTTATGCTGTGTGAATACAGTGTGTGTGTGTGTGTGTGTGTGAGAGAGAGAGAAAGTAAAATACGTGACTGCTGTTTTGTTGGTTTGCTCTTTCTCCCGATGCAGTAACATTTGAGATTCATGGTTCAGACTTTGCCCTTGCCTCTCCGGGCAAGATCTCACATCTGAGATAGACAACATGCTTACGTATGTACATCTGTGTGTGTGTGACTGCTGGGGAGTGTGTAATGAGGAGCCAAGGTGTGGGGAGGTGATGCAGGACACTGTCTCATCGCAGTAAAAGGTTCCTCACAGTTCGTCTTGCATCGGGGTCACCTTCAGACGCATGGACACTTCACAACCTTGTAAAACATTACAGCCTGGGTGCACATGTGTGTCTCAGACTTTGTGACTGATTTACTTTTTTTTATTTTATTCAGCCAAAGCTGGAACATTACCTATGCAGCTCAGCATTATCACACCATAGAAGGTGTTTGAGTTGAGATTTAGAAACCCTGTTAGCCAGCTGTTCCTAGACATTTAGCAGACAAAACAAAGGTTACCACAGCAAAGCTGGCTCAGAGCTCTGCTTTAATGTTATCTTCATCCACATGTTGAGAAATGTTTATGGATCAGGTTTCAGGTGGTTTTGGAGTGTTTAAATCTGCAATTGCTTGGTGAATGTTGCTTTTGCTCATTTGCAAAAGTTTAGCAGGTATAAATGCTGGTCAATGTCCTCTCCTCTTAGTGCCTATTTAGCATAATGATAGGGCCTCCAGTATCAACTTTTTCATCAACAAAGGTAAAGGAGTAATTTTTTTTCAGGAGTGTAATTGTAATGCCACTCATACATTAGATGCATGTCTAATTTGCATGTTCAGTACGGCTGATGTTAGGACCTCTGGACCGCTGGAGTCAGACTAAGGAGTCCCCTGGATTCCCATCCCAACGATGATTCTCCCCTGGTTCATGTTGGGCTGTGAAATTTTTAACCTGTTGACTCCTGATCTGGCTCTGCTCATTATATCGGTTTGTCGTTGTAGTCAAGACAAATGCTTTTTTTGTATGTACTTTGTTTTATTTTGAAAGTCATTAGGCACTTTTAGGTGGGTTTTGTGCCCAACTTCCTGCCCTGCTTGATCTGCTTTTTGTAAACTGATGTGTCTGGCCCTTATTTGCTGGAGCAAACACCAGGTTATCATAGCTTTCAAATGTTTTGTCACTTTCTATGTTTAAAGTCATTAAAAGAAATGATAATGACCATGCAGAAGAATTTTAAACAGGTATAATGGAGACACAAGCCTTAAATCTGGCTAATGCTGCTTTGAAACAAAATAAAGACCATAAGAGAAAAAGAAAACTTATAAAAATAAGTGATAACATCTTACCTTGTACAAACCTTCTGCTAACTTCTAATCCTTAAGCAAACTAATGTTAGCTGAGAAACATACCTCTGCTAAAAACAACCAAATTTTCAACCAAATGACAAATAAACGTGTTTTGTCCCCAGACTGCTGAGGGAATAAAAAAATGCTTCCTCACAGGGGGATGTTCGATTAGCAGAACCAGATGAAAAGTAAAAGCAGGAACGAGACACTGGAGTATAAAAGGGGCTCAGTGTCCACACCTCCTCATACACTCCTCCATCCATTCTGAAGGTGGATGGAGAGGCGCCGATTAGCCTTGATTTTATCCTATAAAGTGGAGGAGAAGAGGAGCGAGCGGGTGAGATAAGAGGTGTGGGGTGAGAAAATGAGATTCTCAAACCTTCTCCATTCCCCCGTCTGTACACTCCAGTGTTGTGTGAATAAACGCCGGCTGTGGTGTGGTCACACTAAACACTCTAACACGCATCCTCAGGGAGGAGCTGATACAATCACACCTGAGATAAGTGTTACTGTGGCAGTTGACTCCTCCTACACACCTGTATGCACCTGTGGACGTAGATACATATGTCAATCACACCTGTGAGAGGCTATGTACACACAGTTGAAGCTTCTGAATCCTCATTTTGATCATTTGGAGCTGAAACTTTAGGATGAAGATTATCTTCTGGACTTCTGGGTCGATACTCTTTTAATGGATACAGATTCACTAAGTTACTCGTGAAGCAGAGGTATGTGTGGGCTCATATGGCTCATTAGTTAAAGGTCATCTGCCACTCTCATCATTTAACTAACCGCTCTCTGCCCCCCCAACCCCCGTCCTCGCTCTTCATCACTATTCACTAGACATCCTCGCAGACTCCAGCAGGCCAGGGTTCACATTGTTTTAATTCAATTAAAATTGACATCAATCTGCATGTGACCAATGAAATTTACATCCCCCACAATTAATCTTGTTGGACTTATCCAGCTCCACCCCCGCACACACTCACACGCGTTTACACACTCACACACATTTACACACACTCTCACACACCAGGGTCTCTGGTTATTACCATTATCTAGGCCTACAGTGCTGCTTCCAGACGGAGGAGGGAGGAATTGAAATCATAATCTGGTCTTCTGAAGCCTTTTGAAGTTTAGGTCAATAATTAATCAGTGTTTTTATCATCTGACAGAAAAACACATCTGGACAGATATACTCCTTTTTTTTACATTTTCAGAGGCCAGAGTTCTCATCCTCTCAACTAACTACTTTCTATAATGTGCACTAGCAACAGGATGTATATAAAACTTTTGCTAAGCACTTGACTTCAAATATCACCACTATGTGATGATAGTCAGCTCTACATTTCTGAATCTTCTGACAATTTTCAGCTTTACACAGCATCGATTTGCTCGAAGTACAGTTTCTTCTTGCTCATCGCTGTAATTCTTTCCTGAAGAAAAAACTTCCAAATTTAAGGAAACACGGACTTAACTTCAACTCCTGTTTAAATTTTTTTGTGAAATTATTCTTATGTGCATTTTGAATGAGTGTATTCCATATTCTTTGAAAAACAAGGACACAGAAACCTAAGTGCATCGGCTTTGCCTGAGAGCACAGTTGCAGATGTTTCTCATTCATGAATCACTATTTGTCGTCCACTCAGCCTCTCTGCACTTTTCTCATGAAAGAGGTTGTGAGCAGAATCTGTCTGCAGTGAACTACATCACCCTCCTCTGGCTGGAGGACTCACACAAACTGATGAGAGAAACGGCTTGTGTATTATTTTTGAAAGATGAATCGGGATAGGATCTTAGTTTTAACACCTCTATTCTTTATTCAAGACAACTTTTTATGGGATGCAACGCAGCAAGGTCATTTATTCATCAACAGGTACACAGCGCTGTTGTTTGTAACTTGACAACAGGCAAACTTTGAAAGTTTGTACCATACTTTCGTAGCCAGCTGCATTTAGTGTATTGGTACCTTGTAACTCACTGAATCATCGTTATGCCCTGGTAGTGCTCATCTATCAAGCAGAGCAGACATAACATCACTCATCATTTTAATGATTGACTCTCAGGTTTAAACAGATCACTGCAGCATAACTGCTGCATGTGAGTTCGAGTGAACATTAGCACAAACGGCCTGACCGGTGTCTCAGCCTCTGACTCTCAATTTAGCCTTGAGCCTGTATTTTAGCCTTTTGTCCGTGTTTCAGCCTTCAGCTTGTGTTTTAGCCTCAAGCTTTGTCACTCTCCTGTTCAGCTTTCTCATGCTCTCCTATCCTTTTCTATCTGACAGTCCAGCTCCTGTTTCCACTATAACAACTACATAAAATGCAGAAACTGTTTTCAGTGGAGAAAAACACAGATCTCTTTTCTCACTGCTGATGTGGTGTTGTCATAGAGTCCTCGGCGTGCCATAAATTAACACGGTCCAATCTGACCCATTCGGCCCCGATTAGGAGGCTAAGAATTAACACTCAGAAATAACCATTTTTGGCACTGATGATCCCATTTTACATTGCTATTATGATTCGGCAAATATATGGATTTAGACTTTTTTGTAACCATTTTCAAACTGCCCACAGCCTCTTTAATCAAAGCACTCTGTAGCAAAATATGTACGATACTCCCCAGAGACACCATCAAATGCAACTCATCTCCTTATCGGAAGCCGTCCCGACAAACCTTCTCACCAGTGTTTCCCTTATAATCCTGCAGGTGTAAGCCCAGCGCTCTCTGCTGCAGCAGTTCATGTCATATGCAGCAGAGAAACCCTCAGCCTTGTTGTCATGAATTCTCCTGGATGATGTAAATCACTCATGTTAGCGTTTAGCTTTCAGTCCTCGCTCTCTGGAGGGAACAAATCTAGACTCTTCTGCTCTTTCTTTTCCCTCTCCATCTATATATGGAACCGATTACCTTAGCATGCATGTGCAAGTAGTTACTAGAAAGCTGTAATCTTGTCTCTGTTTTGCTCTCTATTTTCTGTTCCAAGGTCCAAAGACAATTACCCCTGTGCAAGTCTGCAACTGTGTGTTTGAATGCATGTGTGTTCCTATGATAATGAGAGTGTGTTATGTGATACAGAGCGTGGGAAATGAAGGTGTGAAAGCATTCTGTTTTCTAAGGATGAGATGGAGATCCCTTTGGTTTTATCAGTCAGTAATGGAGTGCTGTAGAGTGGGCAGAGTAGTCGATCCACAGTATTTCCAGGAGACAGTTCTATTGATTTACCTTGCTCAGTATTTAAAGTACATACATTATGATGTTCCTTTAACCTTTTATGACCTTCTATACCAAATCTGACAGAAAATATGTGTACATTTGAACATGTACAGGTGTCATTTTACATATCAATACAACCAATATATCCCAAAAATGTATAGACTTATGTTTAGTCTCACTAAAGAAATTGAGAAAGTTGTAATAAACCACAAAAAATGAAGTTTTAAACTGATTTTTTCCAAAAAAGAAATATCTTGGCTGTGTCCCTCAAAAATGTAAATGTAGAGATATGATGACGAAGCGTTGTGAACATCTGAGCACAATACATTGTGCAGAGTTTACCTGTGAAGTTAATGAACTCTCCTGGTGACAGGATGAATGCATGGCACTTGGAGTGTAATTTTTCACTGTTTAAGCAGTCATTCGTGAAATATATATCGCACATGTTGATGTCACGATGACAGTAAATTTGGAATATATTGTGCAGCCCTGATCTGAAATTTGAGAAGTTTACCCCAAAGTAGAATAACATTTTGACTCAGCAGTCTGAGACTGTTTCTATGTCTGTTTTATTTACTACAGCTGTAGTAGCACGAGCGCTAATGGCCCCAGTGTGTGGTTTAATATAAACCACTTAGAGAGAGGTCCTGTGGTTATGTTCATTGCTTACAGTCTAACACCTTGTTCTTACCTCACATGGATGTGTTTCGTCGCTCTTTGCTTGCCTTTTTCTCTTTTTTTGTGCTCACTAATGCAGTTACAATTGTATGTTGGGAGTTTTGATACAAATCATGTCATGGCTTTTGGTGCCCTGATCTCTCTGCAATCCCTGTGTTCCTTGCCAGCAGTCCAGTGGTAATTGGCCCCTTACATCCTACTGCAGACATTTTCTCCTCTCCTCTCTGTTTCTCTCCTGCAACAAGCAGAAACCAGCAAACTTGGGGTTTAGTTGCTGCATGGACAGAATACAACACTCACTGGCTTTAATCAGGACGGTTCACGGTTTGGTTCTCATGACAGGATGTGAGACTCTGAAGGTCAATTATGAAGACTTAAATAACCCTCTCATTACACAAAGTTCTTAAGAAAAGAAGGCTCCAGAAAAAGCCTTGTCCAATTAAAGATTAAAATGACAGAAACCATCGGATAAGCTGTCACACATCTGATCTTCGAACAGAGCAGCAACCAGGTCTTGAGAGCTTGCATCACTGTTTATTCTTGCAAACACTTGTAGACATGAGAGTGCAATTGTTTGTGAAGACAGTACAGCAAACATCTGACGTCTCAGTGTCAAAACAACCAGCAAGGTCACTCACAAATCACATTGGAATATGAAGCTGTGGGTTTGGTTTTGGTCTATAAGCTGCCCTGTAGTTGGTGGTCTTCATATGGAGAGGACTTAGTTAGAAAAGGGGTCAATGAAACACAACAATCATCCAGGAGATCAAGACTGAACTTCTGTGTTAATGTTGACAACTTTAAGTCTTCTTCTGCCACCTGGGTTACTCAGTGTGCTTTATTAATGTAAACAAAATAAATATGACGCCTGATGCTTGAGTTATGTCGTGTTTAGGTTTGCAGATAAATATAAGACTGAAATGAGCCTTCAGAAACCAAGTGATGCACTTCTGTCAAAAAGATAAACATCATTTAAGTACTTACCAAAAGAAGCATTTAAGATGTGTTCATACACTGTTTACCCAAATACAGTTGTACAGAGAAAACTCAGTGACAATGACTTTAGTTCACATTTGTAGATCTGATCTTCAAAATCTCAGACGGGATCAACCTTGTGCCAAGAAGAATATGTCATATGAAAGGTGTATTAGTAATGTTATTTATGCTCCCTGTCTAGTGTGCATGCAAGTACAGAGACAGCCAAATCTACCCATGCTGCGTTGTTTCTGCATGTTATCTGGAGGAAAGTACAAGACACAGGCCAAATATTGCAGTACCACTTAAAATTATGGGAGCATTGATGAGCTGTTGAATTGTGAAAACTGGACCAGAAAAACATGACAAAGTTGAAAGTCCCAGAAGTGATGCTTGCGGTTAATTTCTCTTGCTAGCATCATGGGAAAAAGAATTCTGTCTATAGTTTGGATGCCCATTTGGACTGTATTCATAAGTTAAAGTAGCATAAATGGGCACAACAGATTTTTCTCAAGGATGATTTGCAAATTTGATGCCACACTTAACCAAACTCGATCACAGCCCCACACCATGCTTGTGGTTGTCATGTTTGGAGACTCAAACCCACTGCCTGAGCTGCTGTATTTGACATGTTGAGAGTGAGAACATGATGGGTACAGACTGTGTCGAGGTGAGATAAGCAAAGAGTTTATTTCTGTGTAGAAGGTGGCGATTATTCTCACTGTCAACATCCTACAAGGGAAACTCGACTGTACATGAGGTTTAATGATGACAAATGCTGACATGATCTGTCAGTGTTTCTCTGTGTGTTGCTCTGTTTGCCCTCACCTCTGTTTTCTCTCTCCACGGAGCTTCTGAAGGTTGATGCAACCCTGGCTCTTTGCTTGTCTCTCAATACTCTGAATCACACATGTAGAGCAGAGTCGAAGCCCTTCAGCTTCTCTGCCTCAGGGTACAGACATGAAGAGATTTCTGTTAAGGAGCTCCCCTACTAGCCCCTACAAGTGTGTTTAAACAACTGAAAATGAACGAGTGTGTTTGTGTGTTATGTTCTCTTGAGGTGCTCTGAGTAGTGTGTGTTTTGGACCTGGTAGCGGTGCCTCTGAGAACGTCGGTTATGTCAAAATAAGGTTTTTTCCTCCAGTTTCTTGCTGTGAGTGAGTCCGTGACTAAACGCCTTAACTGTCATTACCATTTTGTGTCGCCACCACTTTCCCTGCAACACAATGGAAATGATGTCTTTACAGCAGCGTGACTCTCTCTCACCCTCTCTCTCTCCCTCTCTCTCTCCCTCTCTCTCTCCCCCTCTCTCTCTCCCTCCTCCTCTGGCATCCGTGCACAGTTAGAAAGGCTGTCCAGGAAGCCAGAGTCAGTATCCACAGAGTGTGTGTGTGTGTGTGTGTGTGTGTGTGTGTGTGTGTATGTGTGTGTGTGTGCATATGTGTGAGTGTGCCCACATATTCTTAATACTTGCATGTCTGTTGCAGGTTTGTGCACACTTCTATGCATGCCTGCCACGCTGCGATAACTGCACATGAATGGCAGAGTTTCTGTTCCACCTGTTCCTCCCTGAAGCCAGTTGACTCCTCAGAAGAAATTTAAAAAAAACAGGTATACGTCTAATTGATTGTCAAACAAACAGGAGCTAGTTTCCTGAAAATGAAATTAGTGATGCACTGAAGAGAAAGGAAAGAGAAGTCATCTGCACCTCTGCATTAAATACCTGCAGTCCCTCAATCTCAGGTGTGGGGGACAAAGCGAGAGGAAAAACTGTGCATTGCTAGAGGAGGTTGACTCAGGCTTTATCCCTGACGTGCCAGTTTGCTGCAAAATGATGTGGGTGTCAGGAGTGTCAGAGCAGTTTTTCTCCTCCTGTATGTGCTCACATATTTTCTTCCTCTCCACTCCTCTCCTCACCTCACCTCAGCTCCTGGCTCATTCATTCCCCTCTCCTCCATCTGTCTCCTGTGTCTCTTCCTCTTGGCTAACTGCTTTTGTTGTCGCTCAAAGAAGGAAGGAAGTAGAGACAGGTAATTACTGTGGGCGAAGGATGTGTCCTCTCCATTTCTTTAGATTCTCCACTGCAAACTCCTTTTCCTCTCTCACCATATTTCTCTCTTGTTCTCCTTGCAGTTCCTCTTAAATTCCTCCAAATTACCAGTTGTACAGAGAATAGAGGGACTGCCTGTGCTGTATATGAATTTTATCACCACCATGCCTTTGGCTTTGAGTCCTGTTGTGGTGCAGTTTCAGGGCTGGGTCTGCTCCTGCAGTGGTTGTTTAGCCGTGCACTGGAGCAGGCTTTATGCTGATTAACTGCATCACATCTGATGGATTCCCAGCGACCTCTCCACCCTTCAATATAGCTCTGGGAGCCTTTCAGGGGAAAAAGGCTTCCCTTTTTAATTAGACCAGAATTGGAAATCTATTAGTGAATGCAGAGAGGGCCCAGCGCTGAATGAGGAAGTGCTGAGTTCAGTTGTTGTTGGACTAACTATAGTCATCTCCCCTGTCACAAGTAAACAACTGATGAGGTTTCTGTCTCTCTCAGCTGTGAGAACAAAAAAAAGGTACCAGGCAGGTGCACTGGAAGAAAAACAAGATCGCCTTAGTTGAATTATTAAAAGGACCGGTTTAAAGAAGTGTGTGAAATTACAACCGTAAATCCAAATAAAACTGGACAACGTGCAAGATGCAAACTCATAAGTGCAATCTGAATGATTCTTTTGCGTCATGAAAAACGTAAGTTTATTTCAAATTTGATGCCAGCAGCATGTTAAAAAATGTCAGTACAGGAGCCTGTTTGCCTTTGTGTTGCATTGCTTTGATATTTCATCATCTACAGAATAGAATATCATTACAAGATTCAGAGAATCTGCAGAAATCTGCACAGAAGGTACAAGGACCGAAAAAACAATACAGGGTACATAAGGTCTTCAGGCCTCCACACAGCGCTGCATTAAAAACCATCATGGCTCTATAGTGGAACCGTTGTGAACCATCAAATTTGTAAATGACGCACAAATTCAGGCCCTACTCTGATGAATAACTTTCAAACAACCCGATTTGTACGTACCAGAGTAGCTACCTTCCTGCCTGCTTTTGAAGGTCAAACACAGCCAAATTACCCCCTCCTCTCTTTTTCTGGCGTGTCTTGATATCAAGGGCAGGGAGCTTCCTCCTGGTCTGGTGTGCTAGGAATACACCAGTTGCATTTCCAGTCTGCCTCTGCTCCGTCTCCGCTCTGTTGTGTGTTGACTACGTGTTCAGTCTGGCATGGATCAGGACCTCTAGACAGCTGGAGTTCAATCTGCTTTTTTTTTGCGCTGATGCGTCTGGCTGTGACTTGCCAGAGCAGGACTGTAATAAGGCAGATCCAGTCCAAAAATGGTCTATCTTTTTGGTAAATTTTCAAAAATATCACCAATACTTGGATAGACGTAAATTTCATTCCAGGATTTTGAAAATATTGGAATAGGACATGGCAATTAGGGTAAATTCCTCATGAAGTGTCTCATGCGTGACTCATTTGCTGACCAAATCCTGGAGGAAACTTACCTCAACCCAACTCTTCTCTATTGCTGCAAGTAGAAGGCTAAAAGTCTTCTCTGACTGGCTATCTTTAGGAATTACAAAGCCTATATTTAAAAATTAAACCAGATATTTTGGACCTGTGTTTAAAGATTTACGTCTTAAGGAATAAATGAGCTCGGGGCTCAGAGCCTCCATCAAGGTAGAAAAGTCATAAAGTATTGAAAGAGGGAAGTAACACAGTGTCAGTTTGGGGTTTATGGGATTTGTTGGCAATAAAAGAAACATGGCAGATGACAGCCGCGTGTTTTGATGGAAGTGTAAACAGACGCCATTTCTCCATGAAATGAAGAAATGTTCACGCTTTCCTAAATCCTAATACCCCCTCTGGTGACCGTGTGGAGTATTCTGTTGTGGACGTTGTGTAAGGCTCCATGACTTTGATGAATAAAAGAGCAGAGAGGTCTTCTTCATAATCATGTTATATTTATGTGGAGGAACAAACAGAAAGCTTCAGCTCCACAGCTCCGTCCCCAGAACCACTCAGGGCCTGCGAAGACACATCGCAGAATCACTCTTCATTACTTTCACAGCGTAAGACAAATAAATACATATTTAATCTAGGAGCTGAACTTTCACTGGGTAATGTTTGCTGAAAGATTAATCCAGAGTGTCTTGCTTGTAGAGGAGAATATTCTTTCGTAATGGTTCATGTGAGGGTGTGTGCTACTTACTCGAGAAACACATTTCAACGCTTCTCTCGATTCAATCAAGTCCGAAAACAGATGCACACAGAGACTCTCTAAATGCTTCGCGCAGAGATTTTGCACACTCTTCCACGCGCCTTTGTCTCATGGCATCTGGGGCGTCTCGCTGGGATAACATGTTACATAATTAGCACCAAATTAACACTCAATTAGGCAGGCCGTGTTGAGAGGGCGGGGATAGACTGTCTTCAGAGGCTGCAGAAATCACATCAGAGCCTCAAACACCACCTGGCCTACTGAGAACACACTGAGCGTCACATGCATTTCAACCTAAAGCTTCTGCTTTCCCCTGCATGGATATTCAAGCAGAAAGTCTGTGCTCAGGAATCCCCGACGGACAGAGGGATCAGGGTTGATGTGTCCTAATAAGAAATGCTTTATGTGTGTTTCTGCAGAAAGCTTTGATCTGTAAATTGAGCCACCATAAAGCTGGGTAGTTTGTCATTTTTTGTGTTCCTCTGGAGAGTTACAGGATGAAGAAGAAGTACGAAAGTTTTCAGAAAGTTCAACTTGAAAGTCTTCTTTTGCAGATCTGTTAGCTATGAGGCCATGTGCAAGATTCCTCCCTGTTATTAAGAGGAAATAAGACCTGGTCTGACTTTTTTCTCTCTCTCTACCTCACTGATGAGCTCAGAAAAAAACCTTCAGTACCCTTTTTCCTTTGAACTATAAGTTTTGTTTGCAGCCCAGTCCCTCATTGGAGCTGTCTCTTTCTCAGACGCAGACTCCCTCGAGCAAAAGATTACAAAAAGACAGAATTAACATCCAGTCAACATGGCTACAAAGTCCTTGTTGTCCCAGATTATTTCTGTATTATGCAGCCCTGTCTGAGATAAGCAAGCAAAGCATCCGGAGCTGAAGGGAACAATGTTTAGTGATTTGAAAAAACATACTGGAGCTCACATAAATATAGGGAGCATGCTCAGATAGTTAGAAACTTTTTTTTCTGCGTCTTCTCCTCACTGTCATGGACTCAGATAACCCACGACCGCCTTGATTTTCCTCTTGCTCCTTCATCTTGTCCACCTCCTCTCTCTTCCACACACATTCACACCTCTGCTGGGGTGGGGTTCTTTATTTCATTAACAGCGGCTTGCACGCCAAAATTCATTATGCCAACCTTCTGTTCTCGCGCACCCAAGCATGCCAGCTAACGTGCGGAACAAATTTCTGCCGCCCCCCCCTTCCCTCATCGCCCTTTCCTCCCTCTCTCTCCTCCCCCACTCCTGCTAATAAGTATGTTTAGGATGTGATTCACCTGCATCAAAGCTTCTCTGTGAAGAGGCCTGCTTTGTATCCCTGGTCTATGATTAGTCATTACTGTCAACCCTCAGTGTTTCCCTCTTCTTCTCCGCTTTGATGCCAACAGGTGGCTGCATCCGAAATGCAAATAACGTAGATATCGTCGCTCTCCTCGCGTGTCTTCTGGCTCTAAGAGAATGTGATAGTATAGTGCTGATGGGGCTTCTTTGTGAAACTGTACAGAGAGGCAGCTGAGAGTTTGCTGTTTTATTCTCTTTTATCTGAGCTGTAAATTTTGTTGTCACTGGCACAAATTTCACGCAGGCTTCAGTGAATTATGAAGGCTCAAAGGATGTTAAGATTGCTGTTCCGACATTACTGTAGGGTGAGTGAGTTTGAGAGGAAATCCTGGAACTTTGTATCTTGACTGACGAAACGTCTTTGTTGAGGATGGTTATTTATCTTCTGAAATGAGACACTAACTTCTGTTGTGTTGCAAGTTTGATATAGACGTGTACTGTACATTCAGAATTTGAAGTCCATCACTGGAAGTAAAATTACATGACACAAACTAACCCAATGACCCCATCCTATTGTGAAGATCCCACAAAGATCTCATGGAAATTTTACTGTAAATTCATGTTTAAATATAAGAAAAAAATTATACCTCCTCTTTAACTAGACACACTCTCTCTCTCTCTCTCTCTCCAGAAAATGTCACTTGTTTATTTTAAATTGGATTAAAAGCACAACTTGGTGCCGTACCCCCCTGCAAGACCTAAAATAAAACTCTTCTCTCGCTGTTTAGTGAATCTGAAGTGAATGGTCACCTCCACTAAACTCTTTCCAACATCTGCCAACGCCACCCACCTTGTTGCCATGGAAATTGATAGGGTGGCACCTTGGGTTTGTCTGTGTTGTGACAAGTTATTCCGAGTGGAATAAAAGGGGGCTTTGTATTGAAACAAAGAGGTGGCTTAGTGGGGCTTTCCAGCCTTTTGGGACTTTCCTTATTTATGAGACACAAGTGAAAACACTGGCATGGAATAAAGCGGCTGAACAAGACTGCCACCAGGGTTTTGCCTTTCCAATTGAAGTATTTGGGTTGATGATTATGCTTGAATTACAATGACAGGGGTAAAGATGTCACCATCAAAGTAAAGGTCAACAAACGCAAACACTTTTTCTGCTTTATTTGAGCTCATTTTCCTTCTCTTTCATCTTTCTTTTCTTCACTTTGTTCAGATATCACACTTTGCTGCTCTTCAGAATACATGGCCTTGCCTTTTTGTTTCTGGTCCACACAGCAGCAGGTCTGAGAGCACTTTGCAGTGTGTGTGTACTGTTTGTACACGTGAGTGTGTTTGTAATTGCTGGTTGATTTGTGGTCAGAGAGGGTCAGACTTCTTGCAGAGAACATGTCAGGCCTTTAAAAGCAGAGAAAAAGAGCCCAGCCCTGCACCCGTTTAACCTGGACCACCTCCAGGGAGGTCAAAGCACTCAATCAGCTCCTTTACTTTTATTAGCCTTGGACCTGATGTAAAATACTGGATGCAATATAGCTTTAGCCTGGTGTACTATACAATATGTAGATGTATTACTTATATGCACCAGTGCATACATGTGGAAGCTACCACTTTCAGAAATCTATTACACACCATGCTTTGTGTCTCAGTGGAGGGGAGCAGTAAGGGAAGTTTGGACGTTTCCTCTGAGGCGTCTGGATATTTCATTTCAAGGTTCAATAACACAAATTGAGATGACTGTATTTATTCTGACTTCCCTCCAAACACTCCCCTGTTTTATCAAGACAAATACCTGTGGGAACCCCGGCTATTTAGCATGAATGTGTTTGCAAAGTGAAGGCTGCCATATGCACTGCAACAAGAAAGCCTCTCCAAACCTTGTTAAGGCAAATGCGCTACTGTCTCCGCCAAATACTAGAGACTGACCTTGAAGTGCTGTTTTTAAAGAACATAACTGAAGCCTCATTTTAACGAGGTTGCTACCAACTACTTTTCATGATAAAAGTGTTTCATAAAGTGAATTTCACCAAACAGCTCATAAAGCATTTTATGAATTATGTGGAGTACAAAAACTGGAGGCTGCTGGAGAAGTGCAAGGAACAGTGGTTCACAGATGATGGTCATGTCTTGTATGGTTTCATATTTAATTCAAGTTGTTTAAAATTGTATTCCTAAGGAGGAACTTGGTCTTGAATGTGAAGTGTACATCGGAAGCAGTTTAGAAAAGAGTTAAAGGAATTAGAGTGAAGTTGTATTCGCTGAAAAAAGGAAGTTTGGTTTCAGAGAGAGATTTTTCTTTGGAGTAGTTTTGGTATTGACATCCATACTCTTTCAGGGTTTGTTTGACCAGCGAGATTTGTGTATTTCCCAAGCAGCAATGTCTGGTCAAAAAAATGACACAATGTGTTGGTACTAAAATCTGCAGTTTCTCAACTGTCCGCTTGACGCTGGCTCCAAATAAGTCATTTTTACAGCAGGAATAACAATTTTTACAGCCTGCTGCAAACAATGTCTCCTGACTAAATTGCTAATCTCACTATTGGCATACACTGCACGGGGGTGAATTTTTTTATAACTCAGTGTTTGAGAAGATACGATTGCCACTTTGCACAATCAGGGGCACAGCTCAACTAAAGTGACTGCAAGTGTGGTAGTTGTCAATGTGGAAACTCGAAGCCTGCTTCATTTCTAACATGGCTGTGCCAATGGATTAAACTGATTCAGAAATAGACAGGTGACATCACAAGAACTGTGCCCATTTTTCTAAGGTCTATGGTATTTCCATGCGCTTGTTTTATTATTTACCTTAAGTATGAATTTTCATGTATCGCCATCTTTCATTTTGTTAATAATTTGACAGTGTGACTGGGCTGTCTCAATGAAACATGCTGTGGATGAATTTAATTGACTGATCAGACATGATCAGAGAAACTGTCGGAGGCAGGGCAGGACACCGCTATGTTTAAAGATAGTAAAAGGTAGGACAACTGACAGAGAGATGAAAGCACATAATAAAAGATACGACTGCTTTTAAAATGAGCCTTAGAATACAACTAATAGCTCTCACATTTTCAGTCAGAAATGAGACTGATGCATTTCCTGAACAGTTCCAGGTTTTGAGTCATTCTGTTGGAAAAGCTGTATAGATAAGTGTCCCAATCCATCCCCAGTGACTTTCAGCAGCAGTTTAAGGTGAAGCAGCAGTCTTAAGACAAATTGATAAACTTTAACTTATTACTAAAGCAACGGTGGAAAATGATGCCAGCACTATAAAGATCAGCTGCCGTGTAACATCTAAATACTCTCGCATCAGGATGGTAAAGGGTTTTAAGCTGTCTTGAGCTTTATGCAATACACATGTGTAAAAATGTAATCATGTATTTTATTTCTATATCCTATTCTCTTCTGTGTCTTCACTTGAAGGTGAAACAGTTTAATTATCCCAAGCAGAAAAGTGAGACAACACAGCATCAGTGCTCCTTCCTATAGTTGGTCCCTCAGCCTCGGTGCTATAATGAGATATTAGAAGTCAGGGCCACTGAGGACGTGCAAGAGCGAGTGATGGATTCAGTCCAGATGGTCACTGGTGCAGGCAGGACAGCGGGAGCTCTGTGAACACTTTACAACTCCTGCAAACAGGCACGAAGTGAAAACAGTAACAATGCTAACACTAAACCCAGCATCCCTCACAGTGTGGTGCCCGCTTAGCCACATGTGTCTGCTCTAATAATGCCATCAATGACGGTGACTCATGATAAACAAAAGGTCCTATATGTGTACAGGAGACTTCTTGTTGTCTGAAGATTTTGGCTGATGAAGTGACAGCTGTGAGGATCGGGAAAAGCATATTGTGCCTGAAGGAATTTGGCCTGAAACTAAAAAGAAGTTTAATTATATAAAAGTTTAGAGTCTGATAAGACATCTTTTAGATTTAAGAGAAACTAACTCTTCATAAAAAGTGGGAAACGGTGATTTGCTAAGATCATAGAGGCCAGTTGCATTCTGAAGCAGTGATCATGTGACCATTAGTCTATGTTTTTTATGGTCAACTGTTTCAAATTTATAAAGCTGATCCTGTGAACTACTTCAGGCAGGCAACTCCAGCTGGACTGATTTCACGCTTACAATGCCCACTCCCCCACAAACACATGACACACATCCTTCAATTAGCACTTCATTTAAGCTGAAAAAGTTCTCTCTTAAACGTCTCTGCATCAGTGTTATGCTCACATTTTCAGCCCCAACATCCACCTCTAGGCTCTGGATGATGGGTTTGGGATGTTGTTTCATCATTCCTGAATTTCTGCACATAAAAGTGAAACTGCAAAGAAAACAAATGATGCTCCATTAAACTCCAAAATGGGAGTCAAACTTGTGCATGTGTAACACATAAAACCAGCGGTGACTACTTTGTTCAAAGGGGGCGACACCTTTCTCAGTTAGATTGAAGGTAAATCAAAGACTAAATACTTAAAAGGCTATTTCTGATTTGTTTTTTATGGTTAATTAATTACAAAAGCTTCAATCTGTCCTTGCACAAGTGCCTGCACAGCTAAGTGAAACGCTGCACCTGACACGAGAACTGCTGGCGTTCATGCTTTTATGTCAAGGACTAGAGGATTGCAGTGATGGAGGCCCTCCCGCTCACTCCAGGATCAGCAGAGTCTAATGGCCACTCATCAATTCCTTCTGTCTTGGGAAGTGTGTGTCATGACTCCTGTAACTACTTCTGACAAGAGTGATGAAGCACTTGTTAAAGTTGTACGATTCTGCTGGAGTTTGAAACCTTTCAGATATAAATCTGTGTAGAGGGAGATGGACAGAGACAGTGAGTGAGGGGCCATACGGAGGAGGGGATGAGTAAAAGGCGAGACAAAGAGGGCCTGTGGTTTAGACGTGACAGATCGGAGCAAGCAGAGAGACACAGAGAGAGGGAGGGAGAGAGGGGGGAGTGAGAGGAGCTAATGATCTCCATCTGTCTTGGAGGGCTTGGAGAGAAGAGCATCGTTAGGCTTTTGGAATAAGGGGAAGCAAACAAACACATGATTTGCAGATCTCACCCTGGCACTGCGTTGTGTGACTGGCTTCATTTGAGTCAGCTGGTAGAGACGCATAAACCCATCAGACATGTCACGCTAATGATTGCCGCTCTCCAGCACGAGGGCTTGTGGAACAATATGTCTGTTTACTGTATGCTGTATGAACGCCAAAGTCTATTTCGGTAAGTGTGTGTACAGTATTCTCCCTGATCTATGTTCAGTTTTTAAGGAAGCATCATGAGCTTGGCACAGTCTAGACTCTCAGAGATCAAGAGGAGGGAGTGTGACCATTAGTGCGAGCACTCATGCTAGAACAAAGCATTTGTTTGTGTCTGGCTGTAAAAGTCGGCCATCCTTCGCTCTAAGTACAAAATACATCCTCTGTCCACGTTCAGCAGAACGACACAGAGACATTGTTTGTTCAGACTCCATTATGAGCACCAATCTGCATCACTGTCAGACAACATCTACTTCAAAAGGGTCTAAAGTCATGTAATTTTTTTCATCCCAGGTGTCACTGATCCCACTTTGTCAGACCTTTTATGTGTCCCATCTAGTGGCACAGTCTGCTTTGAGAAATAATTTGTATTGGAAAGATGTCTTAAGATAACATTTGTTCAGATTTGGCACCATATAAATAAAGACTGATCGGTTTATGTCTTATGAGGAAGGTCAAGGCAGAATTTGTTGACTAACTGCAAAAATCTCAAATCTTAGTGAGCCCATTTGCCTAATTTCTGAACAAATTTTCTTGTTACATTTACCTTAAGCCCCATTAACCCAGCAAGACAAGATACTACTCTTATTTCAAGAAATTGATAGCTCAGTCAAGGTCTTGATTGATTTTGATGAGGGCAAATAGCTGCCAAAGAGGGTTATTATGTGTTGTTAGTCTTCAGTTTGTCCCTCCAGTGGTCCCATAGTATCTTTACATGATTTACACCTACAAATTTTTTTTTTTTTTTTTCTGACTGGTGTTTTAGAAAACCCTTATATCAGCCTCTGTTTAAAACACTATGTTTTAGCTGCTGCCTCTTAGAGGCTCCCTACTCCCTTTTCTTTGATTGGCCAGCTCTCTGGAGGCCTGTTGGGGCAGGGCAATGGGTAGACCTTGGTGTTTGAGGCCTGCCCCTTCTGTAATGAAACCTGTTAGAGGATCCAGTGATAATGTTGTAACTTCAGCAATTTTTAGCCAAGAATATGTAGAGGTTCAGTCTGAAAAACTGGCAATGTGACTTTTTTTATCCACAGTGAAGATATGGGAAAGCAGAATACCCCCTCTTTAACATTCTTCTGACCCCACCAACTGAAAAATACCTTTCAGAGTCCTT
Source organism: Thalassoma bifasciatum (assembly GCA_008086565.1). NCBI lineage: Eukaryota > Metazoa > Chordata > Actinopteri > Labriformes > Labridae > Thalassoma > Thalassoma bifasciatum. The sequence continues at coordinate 190,855 of RPOG01000273.1, read as the reverse complement.
TCAGTCTGAGTACTCGCTGGAACAACCAGTGTTGGTTGTTTTTGGATGGACAGTTAGTTTCACTTTGGCAGCTTTCCCTCGGCACAGTGGAATTACTGCGTTAACATTCGACCATTTAGGAATGAAGCTGAAGAAAGGGAGAAAAATGTGTTATGTAAGGAAGCGAGGCCCGGCGAATCAATCAACAAAATGTTCTTTGTTGCAGGTGAGATCAAGAGAACTATTTGGGTTTATTTTGGGAAACAGCTCTGCAACTGTATCTCAAGTTTCTGTGTTTTTCAGATGGAGGCTTAGCTCTTTGAAGCTCTCAGCTTACTGACACAGTAAAAGGAGAGGCTAGTTGTCTCTGCCTTACTGCTCCACAGCTTCTCTCCTTTTTTATGGGAACTGCCTGTCCTCATCAGCAAGTCTAACATCACCCCCTGTTTTACCTGGGCATTATCCATTTTGCATGTCTGCCCTGTTTAAAAAAGAACCAACAGGGTGCCAAGTGAGAGCTAAGCTGCTCTAAGAGAGATGTAAAAATAATTTGGTCCACTGAGAGAATCTGGCTCTGCTGACAAACCATTCTCAGTGGTTAAAGAATAATGAATTCTCTTTGTTCACTTGTTGAAGTGTTTTTATGTCTAAATGTGTTTTTAATTAGCTTTTGAATGATTCGTCCAGAATATGAGGGACATCATTTCAGAGTATTAGATAAACACATTTACAGGTTCATGTAAAATTCCCATTTATCTCTTCCCCAGTGGCGTGAATTTGGACGGATGAACGGGACAAAATGTGTCAAAAAAAGTTGTGACCCAAATATGACAAACATAAAACACAATACACCACAATCTGTTGTCACACAATCTTAAAAAGAATGGTTGTCACAAACGATGCTGAGTTACACAGTTTTACTCTTTGTGCTGACTGTTATTCATGCATGCCCTGGAGCCTGCTGTTTTTGGATTGGTCAATGCAGTTCAGGGTACTAATTCAGAAATCAGATGAAATAAAATAAACCCTACTAGATCAAAATAAAAGCAAAATATCCTTTAACCTAGCTTTGTTTGAGTTAGGATGAGATAGAGAGGCGGGACTTCTGACACTTTGCAGACAGCTACAGGATGACCACCTGTCAAAACTTAGAAGTTTAGGAATGAGTTATGAAAAAGTCACTCCAGTATTATTAACAGCATAGACTTTATATATATATATATATATATATATATATATATATATATATATATATATACATATATATTCCTCACCCACTGCATTTATTTGTACCCAGATATAAAGCCTCGGTTCTTTCAGGCACATGCTTGTGATCTATTTCAACATAAAAAGGCATTTTTCATGAGTCTAAACACATTAATCACAGACTTGTTCTGCACGCCTGAGAAGAAAACAGTGGATTCTGTAAGCCGCTGTGGTTACCGTGGTGGCAGGTCAAAGGGAGCTGATGGAGCAGATGGCGGTCAGGTGACCCTGCAGGCCGCCCATCTCCTCTCCTGTTCCTCTGTGTAAATCTCAGCCCTCAGTGTGTCACCCCAGGTACAGCATGGTGACAGCTCCAGTGTGTTTACACACCTGCACAGACCTGAGGCTGCTTTAAACATGCTTAATAAAGAAAGACAGAGACGCTCACACACAAACACACACACACAGACACACACACCTTTGGAGCTTATGTGCAGTGCATGCTGCTTGTAATGCTCCAGGACTGTGTTAATCCTGTACCCAAGGTGTGTACCCACCTGCCTTGGCTCTTCCCTGCAGATGACAGGGTCAGGCCTGTTCTCTCGCTCTGACCGAGGAACAGAATGGATAGTGGGCCTGTGGGGATTCACTCTGAACGTCCCACAGAGATGGACACCGATTAAAGAGCTAATCCTCTTTCTTTACCTACTGTAGGACGAGCTGCTGATGTTCTGATGGTCAGTATCGGCCTTGTTAGGTTATGTTTTTCACATTTCTGTCGAGTGTCGCTTGTCCCCCTGGTTGACTCTGCCCCTTCGCCATCTGTTTTATCTATTGTACGTTTCACTCTTTCATTTAGCAGCATCTTTATCGCCGCTGCCCTGCTGGGCTCTGTTATCTGAGGCTCACAGGGAGGTGTGTGTACTACATGTGTGTGTGTGTGTGTTTGCAGGGATAAGCAGTCTGTGTCCTACAGCACCTGCAAATGTTTCCATGCGTGCATTTATGTGTGTGCTTGTTGGTAAGTGTGTGCAGGTAGCCAGAGTGTATGCTGATGTTGCACACTGGTAGACTTTAAGCACAGACCTGCATTATTGAGTGTGTACAAGTCGTCTGTGAGCCCAGTCTTAATGGAGGAACAGTGTCGGGTACATTCCACCCAATGGGGGACATTAAGGTTTGCTGTGATATTATCCAAGCTATACTTACGCACACACACACACACACACACACACACACACACACACACACATGCACACACACGCTGTGCAGGAAAAGGTAGAATTGTAAGCTGGGTTAGGAGGTAAAAGAAAAAAAGGTTTACAAAAAGGTAAAAAGAGAGTGCTGCAGGGCCAATTCTAGGACAGTGGCAAAGCATGAAAAGATGACAGCTTCAGAGAAAGGGCGACACTGTTTTACTGAGCGGGATTGAAAGAAAGTATCGCTGTGCGGTGCAGAGAGAGGTTAAGAAGAGAGCAGATGAAAAGAGTGAGCTGTTGAGCTCAGAGATGGCACAAAGCTGAGTGCTAAGCACACCCACACAGATTGCTGATGTGTCAATACTTCATCAGGAATGTGGATGAGGCTGCAGAATTCAGCTGAGAGCACAAGGATCTTCTTCTCATCAGGTTCTCCTCTTCTTTGTTTTCCTTTTTCTTGTCTTTTACCCCCCATTCTTTCACCCCTGCCTTCTCTTACATTGCGTCTTTGTTTCTTTTCGCTTCCAACCAAGGTCCCAGCAGCAGAAATGTTCTCACTCGTAGAACAAACACAAGCATATGCACTCTACTCATGTTCTGCCCTCCCATGTATTCATTCCTGTTTGAACTTTGAAAATCATCACATAAGCATCATCACATGCTCCTTCTTTATGTTTCCTCACAGGCACATAACCCTGTGAAGATCAGAAACATGCAGCGAGCGCCTTGCATATCACACCTTCTTCCTCTCCTCCACTCACTGTTTGTAGTCGCCGTCTTCTCTCTCAGTACATTCATACCATCATGCCTGAGCGCACACATTTGCAGGGCTTTAAAACAGGCAGACATGCACTCTCGCTTGTCAATTTTACACATAGACACAGTTCCCTCAGTCACCAACTGACTGTTGGTGGGTTCACTGGGGTTTTTCTGATGTCTTTGTTGTGTGAATATAAAACACACTCAAAGTGTATCAAATATTGAACCCTACCTTGTAAATCTTGGTCTAAGAGATTCATGTCTCCTACTTTTTAAACATTAGCACACTATTGACCTTATTTTCTGCACCGTTGACAGTCAAGTGTTTTTCTGACATAAACCTTTTTATGCATGAATCATTGAATAACAGAGCAGTACTCTTTACTGCTATTCTCACTTCCATGTACAATGACGTATAAGGGCCATTGTCAAGGGGAAACTAGCTGGAGGAGAAGAGTTACATCCAGAGATGAAGTCACAAGTTTGTCAAAAAACATCATCACCCTGTGCTTGACTCCATTAAGTTATACTTTTTAATCAGATTTATTATGTGATTATAAAATTTGTTAACTCCATTCATCATCCATTACACATTAAACACAGTGAACTGATGAAGCCATGTTTCCTTCTCCTACATCTCCTCCCTTCATGAGTTTGTCATCCTCTATTTACTGACTGTCTGTGGCGTTACCAGGAAGCTTCAAAGTGGGAAATTTTCTCTATAAAGCCCTTTTTCAAACCTGTTTCTCCAAAATTTGAGACTTTTTGAAATTAATTTTTAATTTTTTACCCAAATTTGAGTTTTTTTCTCCCAAATATGTTTATTTTTAATCACAGGAGTTTGAGATATTGGTCACACAAAGTTTTAATGTTTCAGTCTCACAAATTTGCAACTTTCCTGTCACATTTGTCTTTAAATCTCATAAATTTTGCTTTATTGTCTCAGAGTTTTTACTTTCCATAGTAAATCAGCAAAATTATGATTTGACAATTTGCACCTTTTTTGGAAGTTTTACTCATGTAATTTCAAAAGTTTGTGATTCATCTCTCACAAATGAACATTCACAAATCCTATTTTTGTCTTCCTAATTTGATTTTTATAACTACCATTGATCTGAAACTTTCCTTTTTTCTACTTTTTAAAAGTTCTACAAGTTTGCCAATAACCTTGACAAATCTGCAACATTATACTCCAACAAGTTTCTGACTTTTTCTCACCAGTGTGTGACTTAAAATTCTGACTCTGACTTACTTACTTTTTTCTTCTAGCTTTGTTTCTTTATTGATAACAGCTCTTAAAAATAAAGAAGAAGCTTTTCTTTCACCTAACACTTCTTTTGTTATGCTTTGTGTCAGTTGGTGTGGTGAACAGATCTAAGTTTTTGTCTTTGAATTATGAAGGTTTCTGATGTTATACAGTCAAAAAATAGCTTGAGGGGATCAAACTGTGTGAACAGTTGACTGCAAGCTGTGAATAGACAAACAGACTCAACAGTAGATAGTTTGTGGGAGGACTTTGAGTTTGGACTCAACAGACTGGATAAAACTGAGGCAAAATCTTACAGCTGCTTTTGGTGTCAGTAAGTTTGTCACCTGTCCCTCTACAGTCATCTTCATTTTACGAATGCTGTATGGACAGACTTGCTCCATTAAAACCTGTGCATTTTTAAAGAAATGGCTTTTGGATGTTTTGGTGTATTGAGGGAATTAAGGGAAATTCGTTTTTAAGTGTGGACAAAAGTCTCAGAAGCAGATTTTATAAGTAAAAATAAACAATGAGAAAAGTTCACTCAGGAAAGTGCAGACCTCCTCCAGGTGCTGTTTTTGCAGAGGTGTGGATGGGGATTTGGGATTGCAGTGGAAACTGTTTGTCCAATATGTATACATGATGCAAAAAGGCTGAAGAAACTCTGCTGTAACACCACACAAAATAAAACCCATACCAACCTCCATCGTCTCTACCAAACTGAGAAGTTAACACAGTTTTCTCAGAAACAAGGAACTTATTCTGTTTATTTTAGCATGTTGTGAGTCCTATGACCAAACGTGTGAGAGAAGAGGTGATTGGTCAAACTGTTCACATGTAAGGCACATCAGAAACAAGAACAAAATAGCATTTCCTTTCCCAGCTCCCTTACACTGCGCCCACTTTATCAGGATATTTACCTCATTTCATTTAATTAAAAAGAGAGACAGTCATTGTTGTCATTGCAACAGTAATACAAACCTGCCCAACATCAGTCATCAAAGCCTCTTATGACCAGTGTAAATATGAGGCTGGATTACACCGTGTATGTGTGTGTGTGTTTGCGTGCGTGCGTGTGTGTTTGTATGTGAGTGAGCACACTCACATGTGTTTGTAAAGTGTTTTCATTTTTCTGCACAACTCTGATGCTCAGGCAGAGACCATTAAATCTTGAGGGCACCTCTGACTCTCTCATCAGCCTCCAAGCTTTCTGCTCACTATTCTGTAAACAACAGAGCCATAAAAATGCTCCTCATTCATTTCAAACACGCGTCTCATTCCCTGCCTGCGTAATTGAACCTCGTACTGTGAACACAACGCAAGATACTCCATCAACCTGCGTAAAATGTAATCCTTGTTGAAAGTGTGCAGAAACAAATTAGGAGCGTCCTAATGAGGTTACTTTTTAAGTAGAGAATATTATTATGCAGTGTGGAGGTGCATGCAGGCTTCCTGAGTATTTTAGTTTGCAAACACTTGAAGCCTGATGTGTGAGGTTTCTTCAGCTAATTGATGTAAGAGTAAAAGGCTTCTTTAAGAAAGAGGGTAAACCTGTAGCTGGTGTAAGTGTTTGTGGGGAAGGCACCAATCTAAAAAATATTTTTTTGAATGTAGCCATCTATCTAGGATTTAAGATTTTGCAGGGATACTGCTGTGGTATTTGACTGCAAAACCTCATCCGCAGATCTTTCACGTCCCATAAGTCATGATGAAGTTGAGATGGGACCTCCACACTTGGCTGTCCAGCACGTTCCATTGATGCTCAGTTAGAGTAAGATCTGCTCATGGTTGCACCAGTTTAGCAAAACCTCAGATGTGGCCTAGTTAAGGCACTGCACCAGCTGAGATAGTTCTAACTTAAGTTTCAAACTTTATAAGTGGATTTCATGTGTTATATACATGGACCTGAAAGTATGATGCTGGATTGTCATAATGAGCAAGTGCAGATCTTCAAACCTGTACATATTTATATATTGTAGAAATCCCTGAATCTGTCTGTAAACCCATGAGATCCTCACAAGATCCTCACGAGATCCTCTCAAGACTTGCTGAAATAATGAGGTCATCATATAGGGATCTCCTCACATTCATGGCACATTAAAGTTATGGGCTTCAAACACCAAAGTCTGTCCATAGCTCAATTAGATGGAAGAAGGAGCCTAGAAAAGACAGCATCTAAAACAAAGTGTTCAGGGGGAAGGCTGAAATAAGGTTTTCTAAAACACCAGTGTCAAATGCTGTAGACCATGTAAAGCTGCTAAAGGGCACCAAAGGGTCAGAATAAAGACTAAAGAAAGCATAATACCTCCTTTTTAATATCTAGGGCTTTCAGAAACAAACTCAGGAAATATTAGCAGCAGAAATGCTTTATCCAAAACATGTCCATTCCATTATATTTTGTAAAACAATATATTATTGTAATATAAAAATGGAAAAACAACTGTAAATTATGTACTAGCTACGACGTGGGCACTAGAGGGGCAATACTCAGCTGTAGGACATCCCCTCTTTGAATCTTGGGAATAAGGATGTAGCATTGATCTTAGATAGAAATATGTCCACATTTAGAGTCTTCCATCAAAAGTATTAGCTTTCCAAGGGACACAAGAATGGGAGAGATACTCTTCATTGGCTATGACTCAAGTCCAGCTCTCAAACAGGAGTCAAGAATAATAAATGATTCCTATATGTCTTGATAAATGACCTATCCAAGGGGGCACATATGCTCAGCTTTCAAAAAGATGCACCACTTAATTTCAGAGAAATGAAAGAGAAGAGAAATTTCATGAGAAGAACAAGCCCCTGGACCACCCTGCATACAGCGGTGCAGCGGTCCATGAGTGAATGCGTGATCGAGAGTGGCATTGGTTAATATGTTAGAAGCAGATTAGAGCTACATAAGTGCCGTCCATTTAGCGTTTAGCCGTACACCTGAACATGAGACGCAGATTCGTGGTAAACCTGCTCCAATCAATAACACATTTTCTCCATCTGCTCCCTTCAGTCCGTCTTTCTCTATAGCTCCCTGGATTTATCTCCCTCTGATAGTCTCCGCTTTAAGTCAGATTTCTCTTTAATCAGCATCCATGTTCTACTTATAAGGTAATGAATTGTTAAATGCGGTTAGTTAACATTTCTCGCAAATGGGGCAAAGCAGTGACATGCTTTAATTTCCCCTTTCTCATTACTTCACAAAGATATCCAGGCCTCTCAGCTGGAATTCTGCTTTGAATGGTTTGATCACTGACACGATTCAGCAGAGGATAAGGGACCAAAAGGGGACAATTATTGCAAAATGTAGTGAACATGGGGCGGGTCGTTAACAAATTATTACACCTTGCAGAAACATTTCACATCCTTACTCCGGTGGTATGAAGATGTTATCTGGTTGTGTTGTGTTCAAGTCCTGTTTCTTTCTGAGGAGTTAGTTTTTCACTTGTAATTAGATGTTAAAAACCGGGTTATAAGTTTCGTGTCACAATAATCGACAGCTGCCCTTTGTGTGTAGTTTTTATCTATAATATAAGAAACTTCAGGAAAGACAGCCAAAAAGAGATTAGACTTTCGAAAGAAAAAAAAGTAAATACATTTTTGCTTTTTTTTTTTTTAACTGGTTCCACTCAAATTCTCTACTGCACAGACTCTGGCCGCACAATGGCAACCAATTGCGGCTCCTGTGACGGGGTTCCTTTGGCTTCAAAACCGTACAAGGCGTTAGGCGTGAAAGGCAGAGCTATGCTGTCCATTATATATACAGTCGTTGGTTCTGTTTCTCACATTTGGGACCCAACAGCTGTTGGCCTCTGGAAGAGAAAGCCAACATTTCTAGGCATCCAGTTTAATGTTAGCTTTGAAGGACTTTGGTAAATACTTCCTTTTTCAATGGATTGCCACTGTTTACAGCAGCTATTAGGGAAAATACACTTCAGATGGAGTGAAGAGATAACATCTTAGTTACCCTGTTAAATAGTAGATATTATGCCCCTGAATTGCAATACTATGAGTTATTTGTGGGGGTTAAAATAAACTAACCCCCTACCGCAGACAATATTGCATTTCTCTACCTCCTCTGGTTTCCACAGTCCTGATTTGCTGCTTTCAATTGACGCCTGTGAAGAACACACTCCTTTTGCTTCCATGTTGAAGTGCTTCCCTCTTGCTGGGAGCTGATCTCATACAGCATTACAGTATTGGACAGTAAGGGAAGCATGATGTGGTTTAGGATGAAGATACGTGCCTTTATTAGCTTCCTGTGGATGACAGCACCCAGTGTCTCTCATGGGAGAAATGGTCGGTTTCTGAATTAAATTCTGTATACTCTGAGGTGACTTCATAAGGGAATCATACAGGCTGGTTATTGCACCATAAGGAATGTAATGAAACCAGCTCAAAGATGACAACCACCCAGGGAAAGGTCACTGTTAATATGTGGCCTGGAAGAGTAGGAAGGTATAGAGGGGTATTGGAGTCTACCAGCCATGGAGAGGATCTGAGGCTGCTCTACTCAAGCTAAGTGCTCTTGGGAGCCTCACGAGGACTTTGTGTTTGCTCAAGTCTCCATTCATCTATTTTTGCTTTTTCTTTACTATCCGGCTGCTTTTATTGGTAGAAGAAATACTGAAAACCTCTGGGAGTAAATTTCCTGAGACCAAAGGACAATACAGGCCTGTTTTCACAACTTCATACAAAAAAATGTGTGTACATTTGTACTCATTTTATATTGATCCAAACATTCTGCATGTGCCTGTAATTTATACATCTTATTTGGTCTTAATTTCAACTTTGTCACCAATTTTCTGGCGGCATATTCCTCCCTTGCAAATCCTCCACAAATTGAATGACTAAAAGGAAAAAAAGCCCAGTGATCCAAGTATCTCAGCTCCATCCTTAATTCATTAATTTGCTGTTTCTCTACAGTCACTCACCCAGAATAATCCATCCGGAAAGTCCAGTGAGCTTTTCCGCCACCAAGCAGAAATGGGATTGTGGATGACTGATCACAAAGCTTATATCCACACAGTCTGTTATGTTAGTGTGTCCACATGTTGGCCTGTAGGCACCGCACACACACACACACACACACACACACACACACACACACACACACACACACACACACACACACACACACACACACACACACACTCACACACTCAAAGCTTGATTCGGCCTCTCTTTAAAAGCACTTAAAACCTCTTCAAAGTGGACCATCTGAAGCTTTAAAACTTCAAATAACATACCAGCAATTGCTTTTTTACATGCATGCTGCAAAAACAGGTTTAGAAACTCCGCTCAACATGCTTCATGTCCAATGTCTCATACAACCCATGCCAAGGGAACCCACCGTCTGTCATATGGCTGAAAAGTTAACAGAGATACTTTGTGTCACCTTCTGAAATTCGTTCAGCCTGGTTTGCTGCAGAGAATAGACAATGCGTCTGCCCTGAGGATACATAGACATCAATGTTTTAGAGCGAATCATTGATCCCAGAGCATAAAATTTGCAGAAGCACACCAGCCTGGCCGTTCTACTCCCCTAAAGACACATCTTCATGCGTGAGATATTAATTGACTCTGCTCACAGACGACCATGTGATGCCGCACATGTCATATCTGTGCAGTATCAATGCAGAAAAGTTCATACGACTTAAAAACACAACTGGCTGCAGCTTCTGCAGCTTTTCTTTGGCCTTATAGTTTGTCCACAGATTTTGATGTTGTACGGCAACAAAAGATTGACTCCGGTCAGATAACAGTTTTTTTGTATAGTTTTAGCAGTACAAATACTGACACAGTTATTCATACTATGACATTCTTTTTTACTTTAACCTGTCTTCCTAGTGCCTCTGTAATGGCTTTATATGATTTACAGCTCAAATTTAACCCTGTTTTTCTCTCACTGGTGTTTTAGAAGTCCCTATTTCAGTCTCTGTCTAAAAGTCTTATTTTAGCTTCTGTTTCTTTAAGACAAACCCCCCACAACCCCCCTCTCTTTGAAGGATCAGTCCTCTGGTGGCCTAGCAGGGGCAGATCTTGATCCTGAGCAGACCTTGGTGTTTGAGGTCCACTGATCCAACATGTTATGAACCAGTTAGGAGATCCTTGTGGGATGACCTCATTATTTCAACAAGTCTAGTCAAGATCTCACAAAGATTTCATGAAGATCTCAAGCTATTTTTCAGTAATTTAGCAACAAATCCAGAGATTTGTACAACACAAATCTTGGAATCCAGTCAAATTAACCTTTCTATTGCATGTGTCATGACTTTGCTGTAACACAGATCATTTTCAGTTTGAGGCAGTCTTTTGCAGTCTTTACATACAGAGCTTGAAATACAGTGTGGCCCTCACCTTGAGTTCCCCACTCATGATCACAGTTGACAAATAACAAACAGAAAAACAACACTTTTTTTCCTCTAATGGTTTCACAATCTTTCATTGCGTTAACAGCTTGCTGAATATATCTGCATGTTTAATCACCTGTTTATGGCCACGCCAGCTGTCTTGTACACTCGGCATGGTAATGGTAGTCAGAGACTTTTTCCCTTTGTGAGGAGCGTCTCCTAATCCTCCACATTTTATAAATGGTGTCCCCCTCCTGAACCGTGATAATTGATGTATTTCCCATAAAGGAATGGTAATTAAGATAATGAGATTTTCAGAGGCAAGTGTAGCATGCCAAAATGAGGGGGAGCATGTTTCTTGACTGGTTCACTTTAGCTTTATAAATGCTCTTCTTTTGTTCTCTGCATTTCCCTGGCTCTTCCTCTCCTTCTACTCCTATCTGAGTCCTCCTCACAACATCTGCTTCCCCTCTCCTCTCCCATACACAGCTTGTCCTCATTTGTTTGCCCACTGCATAATTGGCTATAGGATCACCCATTGTGTAATTATGTATAGTAGTTTGATATGTAATTAAAATTGTATCAGTATCTAGTGTAATTTGTGCTGTGATTACCTATTAACAGTGCAAACAGTTGTGCCTAAAAGCCCATGACCGCCCCTCTCATAGATGTCACTGAGCGTCTCTGTCAGTATTTACATACCAGCAGGTGTGATGTCTGAGGAGATGAAGCACTTCTGCTGCAGGTCCTCACAAGGACACATCAGTGTGATATGAAGCAGTAATGTACTTTTAGATAAGACAGGAAACATCATACAGAAATAAGAGCTACACAACAGGGCATGTAAGTGACATATACATGCATGTGGTGTAAGATGAAAGGAAATGAATAAAGTTTGAATGCCTAACAGAGCGAAAGAGTATGATCAGTAACTGAGTAGGTAACAAGGTAGTACAGGTGGAATGACTCAGAGACTCAGGGTAAAAATGGCAGATGTACCAGGACAAGCCAACAAACCGCTGCCCAAATAACACATTTACAAAATCAAATTGTACAAGATAATGAACCAACAATAGCCCACTGATGAAAAGTAAAGGGAGACTGAGTCACCAGCAAGGTCAAATGAGTTATCATCCAGCCAGCTGAGACTAAGTCAAGGAAACCAATCAATCACCCCTACTGGTTAATCAGGGAAGTACTGATTAATTGACCCCACCCAATTAACCGGGACAATTTATGGTGACTACCTGTACTCATAAGGCCAAAAAAGAAGATTGAGCATATAATGTCTGCAGACACTGAGGGCAGTTTTGTCAGTGCAGCAATAGTCTCATCCTCCTGAATACTAAGCATTTTCCAAAATTACAGCTTGTTAAATCTATTACAGTTACTATAGCAGGTGTAATTTGTATTGTTATCTACATTAATTCAGTTTGAAAAATCTGTCAAATTCTTAAATTTATAGCATAGCCCCATGTATTCTTTTTATTCAATTTATTTATTAAAAATCAATGGAAAGTGGGTTGGCCCAAGATAACCACACACTATGGAATTGATTGTAATGTGCATTAATAAATAGACATTAAAGTCACAGTTTAACAAATGCATGTACATTAACATAACAGTCGATGAGGTTTCCTGCAGCACTTGTCTGTTTTGTGGAACAGACTAAGAACTTCACTGCACATCACTTCCCTGAGCAAGAAGACTCAGCAAATTTCCACAGCTTCACCCTCCAAAATAAAGACACCAAAACAAAACAGGGTTTCAAAGTGCTTGTTAGTGCATCTTTGTAATAAGGCTGAGGAAAAGGGCTTGTGAGGACACTCTAAGGAAACATCTTAATGATAGCAGCAGGCTACAAACTGGCCTAAAAAAAGAAAATCTTTTCAAATTCACCACAAAATAATTAAGAGTGCCTGAAAGGTCCAGGAGTAGTACTTCTATTTCTTTTCAGTGAAGTTCTTTATAACTGGTGTCACCAGTGCAGGAATAGTGTTTAGCTCCTCAGTTCATGTGATCTAAAGTCTTTGCGCATCTCAATTTCAAGTTCCTCCTCTTAAAAAAAGCCTAGTCTTAGGATTATGTCAAAGGATATATCAACAAACTCCATCTTTATCTTCCAATTAACGGTCACCATAATGTAAATAGAAATGAGTGAGTATTGCATTTGAACTCCTACAGTCTCTGATCATGTCACACATGTCGTGCTTCCCAGCTGAGGAATGTGAGACATATCAAGCCTAACTTGCCCTAATTTGATATCATGATGTAATGCTGGAGCAACAAAACAAGGTGCCATATATTTGAGTGAATCATTATGTGTTCCAACTCATAATCAATAGAGAAACAGAAACAAATGTGGGTAGGGGCTTCCTATGAGAACACATAATTCAGTCAGGCTTGATGGACATTTCTATTTGTCTTATATTTTGAAATATTTCAGCCAGCCATTAATGAAGATATTAAGCTCCTGACTCTTATATTAACACTGGCTGCACGAAGAGTTGGACAAAGCCATAATAGTTTCACCCGGTGGTCTGTGAAAGCCTCTTTTAAAGGTCTGAATGGCAGGCCGTAATGGTGGCACTGTTTAATCCCACTCTGTGATCAATATACCTCCACCTGGGGCCATATTTTACAAAGTTACCATTAAAATCTATTGAACAAGAAAAGAACAAGACATCTGGGGCCATTAACTTAGGAGGATGAGGTCAACTGAAGTCAAAACTTCAGTGGGAAGTGGCTTATTATCTGTTTTTCTTTCTCACCACATGCTTTTTCTCTCACTTAGATTTTATACATGTAGTATATGTTGAGGTCCCGGATGCAGCGAGGAGAGTGGGCGGGCATCTGTGAGCTCTCTGTGGTCTCTCAGACAAATGTTTTTATCCTGCTACTTTATCCATAACTTGAAGGAGTGATTGAAACAGCAAACATTTAGAGATGAGTTTTTGTAACACTTCAGTGAGTATTTTACAGATCTGACAGTGCTCTATATGTGATTTGAAACATCTGATTGTTTTGGTGCAGCAGCTCATTGACCTGGGTAAGCTCAAAATATTTTAAAGATTAAAAGAGAAAAGGTTGGCGAAGTATTTCCGAGTGAGTGCCTCATAATGGAAACATCTGACACCTCCATTCTTCCTTTGTGTTTCTCTTCAGTCATGTACATACAGAACAAGACCCTCTTTCTGTTCTCTTAACCCCTCCACTGCAGAGTGTTCAGCCTTTCCCTCTGAACACACAAATGCTTTTAACAACAATAAAACAGCAGCGTGTTCAGGCAGTCCCCAGAGGAAGGACTTAAGCAGCAGGTCTGACATCTGCCGTATGGATGATTAGCATCATTAGAGCATCAGCTGCTCCCTCACACACACACTCACACACTAACATATACCAGGATGGCTCTTCAGATACACCTAACACTCATGCAGATTAAGTGGTGCCATGTTTTAGGCAAAGAGGTGATTAATTTATGATGAAAAGTGGGTCAGACAAGTGGAACTCAGGGTCCAAAGGCGCCAGAAAGCAACACATCTGCAGAGAGACAAAGAGCAAGTTAGGAGAGCGAGAGAGCGAGTGTTTGTTCATGTTGAAGAGGAAATACAGTCAGCAGATAGCATCTGTGTGTTCAAAGGCTAACAAATGTCTTTAACAGGGAGCCGTGAAAATGTGTGAACAAAGTGCACAAAAGAGTAAAAATAACTCAAAACCTGTCCTCACTGTTCTCTCTCAAAGAGCAAGTTTGTCTCTATGTTGCTTTTCCCCATTTTTAAATTTCCCTTTTTCCCTCTCTTTTCAGCTCCTTTGACCGACAAGCCGCCAAAGATCCTGTTCCCCTCCGAAAACAAGATTAGCAACATGGAGCTGCAGCTAGGTAAGAGCATCATGGGATTTCCTCCAGCTGCACTCACTACTATCTATGTCGTTCTCCAAAATGACAGCAAATAGATGACTTTACAAATCCTCTCCAACACACCTCCAGGCGCCGAACACAGATTGATGATGGCACTTTTATTTTTCTGGAGGAGCAGTGAAAGCAGAAACAATTGTAAAAAGTGTTTTCCATGCATGCAAATGGTGGCTGCCGAACGTCCCCGAGGCTGTTTTGTCAACAATGAAGAGCCCATATGGTGCCAGGGTTCCATACGCTGGCTCGCCACATGGACAAGCGGCTGCTTTCACTCGCCGTTGTTTGTCTTCTTTGACGTGGGGTCACGGCGAGCTCCACCATGTGTGCATGTGAGCATGTGTGCGCTCGTATTTGTTTTCTCTCTGTGACAGCATATTGCTTGATTTCTGGGCACAGGCTGACGTCCACATGGCGCTTGCCACTCCGTGAATGGGCTTATGTGTCCGTCATGGTGAAGCCGATCGGACAGGACTGAAAGGTCTGGGGGAAGCAGTGGAGTATTGGACGAGAATGTGACGGACAGGGAGAGAGAGGGAGAAAGAAAGAGGCAGGCGGAAGGGAGATAGAGAGACAAAGGAGGTGCAGCAAAGACGTTGCCTTTTGTCCTCTGTCTGATGCTGTTGGAAACCAGGTAGTTCATTTAAAATGCCTCCGCTTGGCTGATCAAGAGTGAAAAATTGCTGCTGTTGATAAACTGACAAGTGCGGCCTCCCGTGTCGACACTGTTACGCTTTTTGCATGAACGGGTTGCACAATTTGAGGCCCCATGGACGCTTGTGTCATTTGTCTTGATCTTGATTAAGGGAAGGTCTGTCTCGTCCTTTAACACTTAAACTGCAATTAGCCCAAACTTTTCCATCAAGTCGGTCTCAAAGCATTTGATGGAGTGTTTGTTTTTTATGTGTGATGGAGACCTAGTCTTTAAGGCTATGAGGGATGAAGTGCTGACTTAGATACAGCTGCGGAGTCTGTCCCACTTTATTATATCTTATTATATATTATTATTTTATTAAAGAGGGAGCCAAACTGGAGTGATGATGATGATGATGAGAGATGAGAAAGAATAAGGATTTTTGAAGTAAAATTGCAAAGAATTTGGGGATTTCATCATCTGCAGTAGGTAATGCAATCAAAAGTTTTGGGGAATCTGGAGAATGACATAGTTTGTGCGCTCTCAGGCAGCACTACATTGAAAACAGACATTACTCTGTAGTAGAAGTCACTGCATGAGCACAAAATCACCTGCAAAAATCATGTATAATTTGCCAGTGCAGGTTCAAGCTGCAGCATGCAAAGAGGGAACCAGATAAAAACATGATCCAGCAACAGCTGAGCTAGTTTAAGATTGACTGAGGGGTAGCAGAAAACTATAGCTGTGGCCGTACCCTAAAAAACAGGACGGGAGAAGTATAGAATAATGATGAAGTATTGATAGATTTAAGTTGTATAATTATGATGGTAATCAGGTTTTTATATTAAAAAATTAAGTCAAACTTCATGGGAAACATAATTTTGGGCTGAGGTTAGTTCGTATTTTATTTTGAAGGGACAGACCAGAAGCGCAGCCTGCAGCTGCAAAACCTGAATGAGTCATGGCGAGCATCTTGTGATCTTATTCTTTATATCACAAAAAATGAACACTCTTAGCTCATTAGCAGCATTATTTTAGCTCATGCCATCCTGGTGAAAGCATGCTTTTCAGACTCCATCTCAGTTTTGCTTCAAACCCAACCTGATAACTCTCCAGGGTCATTATGTCAAACCCAACTAAACCCGAGGAGCTGGATGACATTATAAAACTAGCTAATTGGCACTTCCTGTGACAAGTAAACCCATCTTGATGTGTCGAGGAGTTCCCCACTAATGGTGTGCTTCGATGGCAAAAAAGAGAGACATAAGTAAAGACAGATAGTCAGAAAAAGCGCATGTGATGCCGTGCAGCAGACTCCCAGCAGAGTTTCTTAAAGCAGAGACACTGAAGTAAATATTTTACAGCCGAGGTCCATTTTGTGTGAGGAGAAGTTGTCTCTCCCTACAGACGAGGGTTTTCTCTTTTATTTAGCTTTATTTATTTATTCTCCTCTTCCTTAATATTTGTTGAGTCATGCCCTAAGCAGCTTTATGGAGCAACGTGGCTGATTTATAGCAAGGAGAACGTGCACAGAGAGAAGCTGTTCCCTCATGGGCGAGTGGGAGATAGAAGAGAGAGAGAGAGGGAGAGAGGATCCAGTGAAGGCTATAGATGGGCAGTAAAATCAGAGCTGTGAGCAGAGAGATAAATCTGCAAACACTGCTGGGAAACCGAGCCCCACTTTATCTCCTCAGCTGCTGCAACCGGTGCGGGTCTCAGATGGACACCGTCATTGGCGGCTTTGCACAACAAACACATGGGCAGACATTAATAAAACACATGTATGTGTTGCATTCAGCACCACAGAGGACACACAGCTAGAATGGAAAAGAAGAGGTCATGGAAGTTTGCAGGGTGGAGGAGAAAGAGAAGAATTGGTTGAGAGAGGAGGATGATGGGAAATGGAGACAGGAGCAGGAGAGGGAGTTTGTCTGTCTCAGGAGGGGGGGGGTCTTGTCAGAGCGTCCCTTCATCTGCTCTCCTCGTGTGTCTGCCACTGTGTCCCTCTTTCGCTGAAGGGCCAAATTCCCACAGCTACAGATGCTGTCACTCAGGACTATACACACCAAACAGCAGCCCGAGTGTGTGTATGTTTGGGTGTGTGTGTGTGTGTGTGTGTGTGTGTGTGTGTGTGCTATCATCCCAGATTTGCAAGGTTTCAAGGGCCTCAAGGGTCCTGGGGGAGGTGTGACTGCGCGGATTCTGAAATCAGGCCTGTTTTGCGTCACGTAGTTTACTTCTACACTTGACATTTCTGTTTCCAAAGGAGGCGAAAATCGAGGTGTGTGTAGGAGTGTTTCTGGATTTTTGGTCTGCAGCCATCCTCTTTCTCTGTTTGCCAGATTTACTGCTGTCCCCCAGTGGTGAGTTGGTGCAGTCCACTCCTGCAGATTAGGAGGATGATTCATATTGTGGGGTTTGAATTTGTGCCTCTGTTGCGTTGTGTTAAGGCTCGTGAGACTGTGAGCTGTGCAGAAAACACATACTCACACTCACACAGTATGAGGCGTAATACACACAGCTCTAGATTTAAAACACACACACACCCACAGACTCACTGATTTGGTGTTGATTCCCTCGGGATGATTCGTCATGGATTCGACACCCTGGAGGATGGGCTGCAGGGATTCAACTCACGCTTACACAGCATTCCACCCTGAGAATATCTATTCCTCAATACCCTCTAACACACACACACACACACACACACACACACACACGCATGCATACACAGATCTTTTCACCCCCTCCTCTACTTGGGGTTGTAGGTCACACACACACTCGGGGCACAGTTCCTCTGTAACTGTGGGATAATAGTAACTGATAGAGGATTTTACTGTCCCCCAAAGCCAGCAGATGGGTGCACTCTAGTGGAAAGGAATTAGAATCAATTATTTTAGAGAGCAAAACCCAACAGCACCCAAGGGCTGAAGGAGGGACTCTGCAGCTACCTCTCCTCAGGACTTTATGGTTTTGCTTGACACAGCAGTTTTCTGCCCACAAAGTGTATGTAAAAAGTGTGGGGTCTGTTTTTCTGAGGTTCAGGTTTTAGTTACCAGCAGGGGGAGACATATTGGTTTCAAAATCCAAGATGATTCATTACCTCACTATACATTCATCGTCTAAGTTTATAGATGTAAAACAACCATTTGGACTAACAAAGAAGAAAAGACAAGCTTTACGAAGATATCGGGTTATCAAAGTACTACATAGGAATCTAAGTTTCAAGCAAGCTGTCCAAATTAATGTAACTCTTTAACTATTTCGGCAAGATAAAAAAAAGTCATACAGTACCTGAAAGAAGAGAAAATGAGTTTCAGGTGGCTTGTGTGATACTTGGGTGATGACAGTTAAAGAGGACATTCTTCCGGGTGTGTCTACCTCTGTGTAGCAACCAATAAGACTGGCCAACCTGGTTCAGGATACAGCCCAGCATGCAAATTATGAATTCAATGTGGAGGTGTCAAAACTGGCTCCAAAAGTACCGTGAACTACATGCACATTGATTAAAAAAAAGCTTGTCTTAATGGCAAAGAGAAACGTGTTTACAGCCTGGTTTAAAACAGGCACACAGTAGCTGTTAGGCTCAGAGATTCAATTGGTGGCGTTGCAGAGATTATATCTACATAGATTTCACAGTTCAGCCGTAGACTTCTCTGTGATTTTTCAACACCAGAGGCTCTAATCCTCACATCGAATGAGGTTGCTTTGAGCAAAGAAAAAACAACCAATTTTTTTAAAGAAAAAAAAAGAAGTAAAGGTCAAAATGCAAAACTCAAGACTTCAAAACACTGGTCTGAGTTCAGGTCATTTATACCGTCTTTGTGTAGGCTTCAAAGAGCCATCAAAGCTTTGTTCAATCCTCTTGGACCAAAAAACACTGAGAGTGAAATTATTTCCCATCATCTGAAAAGCCACATAACAAAACCTTTGTAGTTTTGTGCTGTGCTTAAGGAAAGGATTGTGGTCAGTTAAATTGACTATTTCAGGGTCATGCCTTGACTTCCTCTTAGTTTCCACTTTTAATCAACTTATTTGACTCTTGCCAAGATTTGAATTCTTAGATTGAGACATATTGAATCTTTAACCTTGTTTTAAAAGTGTTTTGCTTGTTTTTGTCTTTAATCTTATATCATAATCTTAAATTGAGAGTGAGCACATCTTTTAGTCTGAACTTGTCATTCAAACCCAGAAAAAAGCTTTTCTGAGAAACGTGTTGAAAGGTTCAGGAACACCTTCAAGTCACTTCATTCTGGACTAACCCATCATAAATCAGTTGAAAACACATTTTGAATGGCTCACACTTGTACAAACATATTAAATGATGAGGAAGAAACCCCATGCAAATCAAACAACAATTCCTGGTACTGTGGCACGTCCTTGGCATGCAATATAACCCTATTTCCAATGAAGATAGGACATTGTGTAAAATTTAAATAAAAACAGAATGCAATGATTTGCAAATCCCCTTCAACCTGTATTCAATTGAATACACCTCAAAGACAAGATATTTAATGTTCAAACTAATAAACTTTATTGGTTTTGTGCAAATATTTGCTCATTTTGAAACTGATGCCTGAAACAGGTTTGTCAGCAAACATTCATCTTTAAGAATGAGGAGTTTTGCTTTCAATAATTTTATTTTGATATCTAAAACAAATTTTTGGGAAAACTAATTTCAGCCCATTTGTTCTGAAGATTTAAAGTTATGACTTCTCCTTGATTTTTTGCCAAGTTAATTTAACTTGCTGCATGGGGCGATTACTCCTCTAGTTTTTGGACATTTTCTCATCAAATTTGTTGTTTTTATCTTGCTTCAGGCTCCTTGTTTACAGAGTTCATAGCACTAATTGTCCTGATATGGAAGTGTCTTAACATGTAGCGTCATAGTGGCAGCAAGTCACAAAAACTGAGTACATCCTTGTTAATGGATGATCACAAACCAATCATTTATGGAAACATAAGATTTAAAAACAACTAACATGATCAAAATGTTGATTTTTGATTATAAATAGACAAATATCTGCGGCCAGATAAGAAAGAACATGTTCTTGAACCAGAGTGACTCATTGACTAACACTAATTCAGGGCAGCTAAGAATATAGTCTGAAGTAAACAGAGTTTAATTAAGGTTTTAGTTAGTTGAGTTCTTGTGTAAGACACTTCTCCCCTCCGTGATTCTGCTGCTTATGTGTTTTTAACCTTTTGTGACAGACGTTGTCCCACCCTGATCCTGTCGCTCTGCTTCCTGTCCCAGAGTACCTCCGTCTTCCTCCTCCTATTATGGTTGCACATCTCTGCTGCACTGCACACCAGCAGTAAAAGGCTTTCCTCATTTCTTTTTTTTTTCTATTCACATGGAAACCCTCCAATCAGTGGATTTTGTTGTGTAAGCAAAGAGGTCACACAGGGTTTTCATGCTGAGTTCAACTTTGGGGAAGTTTGACTTTAAATTGGATGTGAGCCTGATATTCAGCTGTATTTACTCCTCGCTGAAACCTATGAATGAGTCATTCTGCAGGTGCTGCTTTTCATTTCCTCACTTTGGTTTTACCTGTAAAAACCTGCGGTAAACTCCTGCTCTGATACTGAACAGTCACATTAGACGGACCAATAGGTGCAGAATAATCATGTTAAAAATCTTCCTACTCATAGAACAGCTCAGTTTTCTGTATGAGTCAGAGTCTAACCCTTCTTCCTCTTCTCTTCCCCTCTCTTCTCTCTGTCTTCTCTGTCTCTTCATCCCTTTATCCCTCACCTCTCCTCTCTCCTCACCGCCTCACACATCATCGACCTCTGGCTGTCTGAAGATTTGAGGATTTGTGAATGAGGATGTTCTGATTTTCCCAAAGTCTTGCTGAAGCCTCTCTGTCTTTTTTCTTTCCTCTCCTCTCTTCTCTTTTCTCTCCCTGTAAGAAATAAAAGGTCTGGGCTAAAAACTGAAGGCTGTGTTGCTCTGAAACAGCCAGCTGTGACACCAGACATGTCACCTTTCCATTGAGAGGGGTGAAATTGAAATTGACATTACTCCAGAGAGTTACTAAAGGTCAACGCAGAGTCACTTCTCTAAATTACTTTCTGACTCCCCTTCTCTCTCTCTCTCTCTCTCTCACACACACACACACACACACACATAAACACACACACACTTGCACTCCCTCATGTACACACAGAGGTGGACAAAAAGACGTTAGAGCCCTTCATGTGCAAATCTGACACCAGGAACAGACTTTGTAAGAAGAGAAAGCCATCTTTTTTTAATCTTACTTCACTGCAGTTATAAAAGGTATATTCCAATTTGTATTAGACATCAGTATTTGATGTAAAACCAAGGAAAAACGTTTACTCATTTAGTTTTTATATTAGAAATAAGTCTTGTTTTAAGATACTTGACATACATATTTTTCACTTCATCAGCTAAAATTTTCAAGCAAGTCAGGTGTCATTTTTGTTATTAAATAATTTGAAATGAGACATTTTTTTCTGGACCAGTCAGGTGAAGTTGCTCAGATTGAGTCTAATAAAACATTTTTAACGAAAATGAACTCGCTGTTCAGTTTTGAGCAGCTCTGAGTCTGATAGGAAATTTCTCTTGAGTATAAGTAATTCAAGGAAGTTAAAGGAAAGACGAGAATACATCTAGTAAAGCACAGAAAGTAGTTCACTACTGCTACAGTGATGTCACTAACTTAAACATCTAACCACTGACAGGTTGTCATCCACCACTCATCTTATATTTTCAGTTTTCAAGTGTGCGTACAAACTTGAACATATTGTAATATTACTGCCATGTCTGGTCCCCAGTGAGGGACCATTATGGTGATTTTTGGGTCATAAACTTGGAGTGCAGAAGGTTCAACTTATTGATTCCAGACGGATGTATTTTCATTGGAATAAACACAATCTCTCAGGAGATGGTTTGTCCTTTTCATTTAACCAAATAACAGTATCTGCGTCTTTAGCTACGGGGCAGAGGGGCCGCAAAGCACTCTCACAATTGGCCGTATAGATAAGCCACATTCTTAAATGATAAATGACTTATTTTTAGTCTTACGCAAGAGAAAAATCAAAGAGGAACAAGCTCTTAAAGGTCAAACTTCAAATACGAGTGGAAAAAAAAGAAGCTGTGTCGTCATTCAATTTAGTTTCAGCCCCACAGTGAACCAACATTAAGTAACCCGTGGTGACCGGTTTGGTAACTAGTGTGTCAGCGAAACAAAGCTGAATGTTTAAGTGTGTGAATGGCTGTCATTAATCACAGAGTCCGGGGCTGAGAGCTGGAGCCTGCTGTATGATAAATGAAGTAAAAGCTCCGGCTACACGTGCCGAGCAGCGAGGAGGAGAGGGAGGAGGAAGTACGCAGAGAAGAGTGAAACAGCAGCATACTGAGGGCGATAAAGACAGAAACAAGGCCCTGCTGTGCATCACACACAGCTGTTTGTTTACCAGAAAGGTGTGAACCAGCTTTCCATGCATACCAGGCTCCTGGTTGTTTTTTTCTCTGAGGCTGACGTTGAGCTGTCAGGCGTCGTCTTCCAGCAGCTGTAGTTTTAGCCGCGTGTCCAGCCCAGTTGGTTTTAATAGACCTTATCAGCAGCCATTCAGCCGATTCAGCGTGTTGAATCAGCGGTGCAGGCAGGCAGGCGCTGAGAGAAGGAGCTGTCTGACTTGATGCTCAGCCCAGTGAATCAGTAAATTTTGCCCATTCATTTAGTTCAGTTTCTTCCGTTCTTTTTACCTCATGCGTCTTCAGCAGAAGAGCAGTGCAAAGCAAAACTTCGACAGTGACGGCGCCAACTTTTTATCACACAAATTCATAGTTTGCATCCCACTTAGTCTGCAAAGTATTGTCTTAGGTTTTGACTTGTGCTCCGTTTAATTAAATCCAACTTTCTTCTACTTGAAAGCAACGCAGCCGTTTATCCAGGAGGCAGAGAAAATGTCTAATGAGACTCTGTTTGAAGGTTCAGATCACAGCAGGAAAATAAAGCCCTGTGGCATTTTCTTGTGTCATAAATAATAATAACTCTGTTATTTCTCATAAGACGGAGCAGCAGCTATAA
The DNA here is from genome assembly GCA_008086565.1 of Thalassoma bifasciatum. NCBI lineage: Eukaryota > Metazoa > Chordata > Actinopteri > Labriformes > Labridae > Thalassoma > Thalassoma bifasciatum. Next base: position 167,512 of record RPOG01000273.1, on the reverse strand, counting down.
ACAACCATATTGAGGCCACTTTTTGATTGATTGATTTGATTATGTCCTTTTATACCGTATGAGTAACGTGCCACAAAACAAAAAACAGGCTCATAAAAAAAAGACAGATGTTATAAATAACATTATCAAAATAAACTTTTCTGACTTTGAGAAACAAAAGGATGAGATGGAGAAGCGTAAAAGACAATATATAGACATCAAAACATTTGAGAGTTTGCAAATACATTTATCCCACCTTCGCGTTCTTTAGTCTTACTTGTTGTTGTAATACAAAAGGATATATAATTGTTTTGTTGCTTTTCTTTGTTTCCTATATTTACACAAACGTATCCTTTTCAATGCTTTTAAACCTGCCAACTTTGAGAGAGAAAGGGAGGTTTTTTTTTCCTAGCTGTGCTTTCACCGACCTCTTTCTTGTTTACCCTTGAATCGACTGTATATTCATTGTTTTGGGCTTTGGCAAAATATTATTTGACCACGTCTCGCAAGAGTTTGTGTCTAAGTGTGGTAAAACTGCAAGTTGTGGTGCTGAAAGATGAGGCAAGAGTTGAAGTGCACAATACCTGCAGTGCCTCAAGTGTCCATTTGAGGCTGTCTCTAAAAGCCTCTGAAGGAAGGGGGTCTGTGTGCTGACAGCAAGAAAGGGGCATAACACATAACAATCGAGGGGGGGAGTGGGAAACAGAAGGAAAACCAGAGGAAAGACATTACTATAAAAAAAGAGGAAAGGACAAACAGAGGACAAGAATGAACCTAAAACGTGAGAACAAGATGTGACAGTAAGTTGACAGAGAAGAGTCAAATGTTGTTGTATCACTTCTCCTGTAAATCAGTATTGTTTGGATTTAAGTCTCATCAACTTGTAGGTTGATTTGCAACACTTATGGCAGTAATGTGTTGAGGCGCAGATGTCTTGCAGCCTGCAAACCGGTATTATTGCAAGGAAGTCATGTTAGAAACAAGTTGCACAAGCTGTTGCTGTCTGAAACCTCTGCAACTCCTCCTTTTTACTTCATCCAAACTCAGAGAGAGCCACATTGAGTCTGATTTTCCATTAAAGCAACCATTAATTTATCTTTTTATTCCAACAGGTGGTCAGAGGGTGCATATTGTCAAAGTTAAGTAAGCTACACAGTCCCTCACAGCTCGATGTAACTTTCATTTGACCTAAAATCAGACAAATGGGTGGCACAAAGGATGTAAACACATTAAAAAATCAGAGTCCCAAATTGATCATTTATGCTATGGATACAAATAAGCACGACTAATAGGCTAGTTGATTTGACTGACAGCTGAGTGTGTTAGCTGGAGACTATGTGGGCTGGCTGTAGCCCCCAGTCCACCTCTCGTATCTTGAGTAGCCAAAGTTAGTTTGAGTCAGCACTTCGACCACGAGGATGAATCACATGAATAACAGATCAGTGAATGATTTCACATGGACTTCAGCCCCTTATTACTAATTTGGGGATGAATTCTGCTTGTAATGTACGTCATGTATATCATCTTCAACATGCAGCTCTATAAATGTAACCATGGTATCAAACCTGGTTTCTGTGGCTCAAGTTGAAACATAAATTAATGACCATCTTTCTGCACCGGCAGAGCAAGCATACACGTTGGCACGATTGTCTGCCTCGCTCTCTGTTTTGTGCTTAAGTGCTACTTAGAAGATGTGAGGTGATGCAAGGTGATGCACCAGTCACTTTTTGTCAGCACTCTCCGTTCGCTGTGTCGCTCCACGAGGCGACAGATCTGTTCCCATCTCTCCCTCTCTGGCCTGAGCTCAACTTTATGCTGACTGTCAGGGTGTGTATTCCATTTTGTCAATCATGTGTTGGTGCGTGTGCGTGCCAGTATTTATAACTGTTATCCAGGCCGTCCTGAGCCACTGTGTTGCATCAGTCACCGGTGATAGTTTCTCCACCTTTTAAGCCAAGGGATGTCTTTAAAGAGAGGATTTAGGTAATGGTAGCTTTTACCTCGTCTTGCCTCTGACGCCAGGCTCGCTGACAGGTAATCAAAGAGAAGGAGCGCCCCACTCATCCCTGCATCACTCTGTATTTGATACAACAAGGGCAGACGGCAGGATGGCAGGAGCAGACATAATGAGACCTGTCTCCTTTTCTGCTTCCAGAAAACTTCCTTTTCATCCTGTTCCTCTGGTCAGCACCGCGTCTGTTTGGTCAAGTAAGCAGCGACAAGGGCAGGCTGACAGATTAGGCACAGGAAATGCTGTGAAAATGGAGTAATTGACCCAGAAAAGGGGCAGAAGGAAAGATTGTACAGTAATGAGAAAAGATGGAGGATGGATGGAGAAGTGGGAAAAAAGAGGGATGCAGAGAGATGGAGGGGGAAAGGGAGGAGAGAGCTGGCACCAGAATGACATGCATGAACAGCAAAGCGAGCAGGGGGAAAAGGCGGCTTTGCCATTCACTTTGAAGCTTGCTCCACTTCTGTCTGTCTTACGTAAGAGAAAAACGAAGAAAAACAAGCGCCAAAAAAACAGAAAACTAGGCAGGGGTGGAAAAAGAGAGAGAGGGAAAGAAAAAGGGATGCAAGACTCAACTTTCAAACTTTGGTTTTGTCTCTGATGTTTCCGGCAAACAGGCAAGAAAGCTGCATCTGGACGACGGAGTTAGTCACCACGCCACACTGCGCTTTGGTGTGGAGTGAGGGGAAAAGAGTTAGCAGAAGGAGAGAGAGAGATCAGTCAGTGGTGTGAAGAGAGACAAGAAAGGAGGGTTTGAGAGGAGGCTGTCGGACAGAGGAAGATAAGGAGACGTAGGAGGGGAGGAGGGTAAACAGAAAGGAGAGGAGAACTGCACTATCCTCCTCTTCGTGTTACATAAGCATCCCTCTATCCTTCCAGACAAGTATTAGGAACCAGATGAGACTCTTCACACGTCTGTTCTTCATTAACCTGAGGAGACCCCCAGCTGGAGGCCCCTGGCTCCATCCAGCACGTTAGCAGCCCTGTTGCTAACACCTTTAGCTAACACCTCCATCACTGTTGCCCTCTTTCTGCTGTAGTGTTGCTTTTTTATGACAATCAATCTTCATGATGTCACCATCGCCCACGGCACCGAATGTTGCTATGGAGATCAGTAGATCTGCACCAAACTGCAGCCTGCAGCAAGAGTGTATGCAAAGCTCAGAGTGTGTGAGTGTGTGTGTGTGTGTGTGTGTGTGTGTGTGTGTGTGTGTGTGTGTGTGCGTGTGCGTGTGGGTGTGTGTGTGTGTGTGTGTGTGTGTGTGAGTGAGTGTTGATGCACACTCAGTTCATGTTTAATTGCCATCTGCAATCTGCATCCTGAACACAGGCAGTAATTCGAGGGGCCCAGCGTGGGGTAAATAGCCGAGACTCATTTACAAGTGTGTTAATGGACTTTCTCCATCCTTGTCTATATTTTTCCACCCTCTCTCTCTCTCTCTCTCTCTCTCTCTCTCTCTCTCTCTCTCTCTCTCTCTCTCCCCCTCTCTCTCTCTCTTGCTTTCTCTCTCTGTCTGTCTGTCTGTCTCTCTCTCTCTCTCTCTATCTATCTATCTATCTATCTATCTATCTATCTATCTATCTATCTATCTATCCACAGAGTGAGCACACATCGTACAGTAGATGTAAACATACTGCAGAGCATATACAAGAAGCAGCAGAGACGATGTTTGTTCAAAATTTGCATAATTTTGTGAATACACAGAGTTTGAGGCGCTGGGTGATTATCTCCGATTTCGTCATTAGCATAAACTGCTTTGATTGACTGATTTCCTCCCTAACTTAAAGAATAGCAGTGCTAGCCTGAGGGAATGCTAACGGTAAATAATCGGTATGGTTTTTCTCTTACAAAGGTTGTGTTTTTCTCCATATTCAGTACATTGCTTTGAAAAAATGATGTACTTGAAAGCAGAGAACAAATAATCAGTTAAAACGTTTTTTTTCCTTGCTGTAAGGTTCAGACCCTCATTTCCTTATAGCTATTTTAGCCCTCTGTGCAATTTCTCCCCCTTCCTCCTTCCTCTCCTAACCACTCTCTTCAACCCCTGAAATGTGTTATTAGTATTAAACAATGGAAGAACAGGCATGTTAAGCACCGGCTTCTCTTTCCTTAATAACTACCCTCCATGGTAATAATTACCCCCTTTGAAACAAAAGAAAAAGCCCGACTTGGGTTACTAGGGAAAAAAGTATGCAGCTGGGGTTCAGTGATTGTGTGTGGGCGAACACACTCTCTGTTGCGTGCATATGTATAGCTGAACACACGTCATCACAGCATGCTTCGCTCTCTTTTTATGTGCTTTTATAAGAAAACTACAAAAATTCATTTCTTTTGTTTGGTTGATGAAGTTGTCCAAGTCTTGATCTCTGTACTCTTGAGATTGTAAAAGGATTTCTGTTGGAAAAAAAGACAGTTTGATCATTTGTGACTTTCATTGCTCAAGTAAAAACAAGATAATATAGTGTTCTGTGCTATGAAATAGATGAAACAGAACGATATAAAATGATCCAAAGTAAGCCATGTAACAATTTACAATTCATGTCTCCTCCAAACAGCCTACCACATTACATTTCATGCACGTGCGTTTTCTTTTTTTGACCCTCTGTTTCTTCTCTAAATGTTTGTCATGCGTCCAGCACAAGCACCAGCCAGCCTATAATTATTGTATTTATTCTTTATTATATTTTATGATTTTATCTTAATAAATACAGTTGGATTTGTATTATTCTGTCATGCAACAAAAAACCATATGATATAATATAGTACAATACAAAGTGATACAATGAGATACATTTCAATACAACATGATAGGATGTGAAGACAAGGTATTCTACGATACTTGATAATCAATACATTTACAATTCCATTATGTCAAAATATGATATATGATATGAATAGTTTCAGTGTATGTATATATATATAGATTATGAGACGATACGTTGTTAGATAAAATGATTCAATACAATACAACATACAGCAACACAACATGATGAATTTTATGATATTACAAGATGTGACATGTAATAATACCTTGCATCATGAATAGTTACATCAGGATATGACATGATATTATAGTACCAAAAGTTAAAAAATATATTCATACAAAACCATCTTTTAAGTTTATTTTAACTGTTACAGGCGGATAAAATATGACACATTACAACATGAAAAAATGCAATACGGTACAAATCTGGATGATATAACATGATATGAAAAGATCTGGTTTGAGCAATAAGATAAGCTGTTTCTCAAGCGTCCTCTTTAGCCTCGTTCTGGAAGTACCACAAACTACACACACACTTGAAAAAAAAAGGGAAAAAAAGACAATTTACACAGCAAATACAAACATATTTACTGCTCAAACAAAAGGAGACAACTGGATCTGTTACGAGAATATAATCTTGCCACAGGAAACTTTGCAATGAAACCAAATGGGATATTGAATAATTGGATGTAGTCAGTATTGGCGCAGATACAGATGCTTAGAAAATTATTCTTTTTTTTTCTTCCAGAGGCAGATTATAGTTTTATGATGGGTTAACACTTTCCTTCATGCGTGATCTTATTTTCTGCACCTGAGTCCAAGTCAGTCTTTTATTCACTAAATTTTCACCGTGAGACATATTCCCCTATAGTTGAAGTTGAGTTCAAGGACCAACTACGACTTTCATTGAGTGTTGGCATGTAACGCCGGCCACATGACACAGAAACACATCCACACTGTCATTAATGACCATATCACAAGATAACTGGCCTATTTTGAGTCAACATTGATCTCAAGTGTCTCAGGGGTTTATGCTGTGATTGGTTTATATTTGAAAAAATCAAAACAAGCAAATAAAAGAAAATAATAAAACCATTTTTTTTAGTCTCCACAGAGTGGTTAAACTACATACACACGAATCAGGTCAGAAGCAGTACATTTTAAAAAGAGCGATCACTGATTTGTTGGGTCATTTAATTATTAAGATTAGTAACCAGTTAATTGGTTTTTCCACCTCCAGGTGTAATGGCGCCCATGTTTCTCTGTCTCACTCTTCCTGGCCTGTCGTCTCTCCTTCCCTCCTCTCACCTGACATGGCTGTTGCTGTTTGTGTCACCACTCACAGGATGTGTTCCTTAAATTCATGTAGAGCTGCCACCATCTGTCCAGCGGCACCTGCTGGGATCAGAGGCTGCCTGATGTGAGGACTGGGAGGGACCAAGCTCTGACTGTGTGTGCGACTCTTCAATTAAGACCTCAAGATTTTCCTTTTGTCTGTTAGTTATGGTAGAAATTCTGTCATTTTTAGTTTTATGTCTGAATGAGGATTTAGATAGTTGGTGTTTTATTACTTGACTCTTGGATGTATCAAGGGTTATGGTACAGGCATGGCCTTTTCCATATGAGCCTTTAGCTGCATGCATACATCTCTCTATATTATCGCTCCTTTTCTGCATTTTCTTATTCGACTGAGATGGCTTTTTAATGGCATGCCTCCCTTATTAGAGATAACATGACCTTTAGTGTGTTGGCAGTTTCCTGTGCGACCTTTCGGAGTCAGGCAGCCTGAGAACAGCTGTGGATCGAGTGGAGCATAATCTGAGGCTCCATTCAGCGAGTTCATCCGTAGAGGGCTATTACAACTCTTTGTCCTCAGCTGGAAAATGAGAAAATTAGTCACCTTTACGTATGTGTGAGCGTTGCAGAGCTTACAAGGACTCCTCTGACCTCATCTCTTGTTCTTTTCAGCAGAGCAGGCCCTTCAGATCACGCCTTGTTTCACAAGTAATCTGTCACTTTCGTTTGCTCCCTGTCTTCTTCCTCATCCCGTTCTTCTTCTTCTTCTTCGCCACCCAATGGCTTTGGACTCTCATCTCTCTTTTCTCTTTTTACCTCCATCACCTTTTCAATTTTTCCTCTCACTTTGTCTCGATTTCCACATGCTGAAGTAAATATGTTAGATTTTAGGGGTTTTCTCCCTCAAAGGCACTGTGATGATTTTATCAGTCGTTGTTTTTATCAGCACCTAAATAGGTAAATTTTTCAGGTCACCTTTTCACAAGAACACACATCTATTTCCAAATTTTGATGATTTCTCCCCGGCTTGTCACGTTTAGTTGTGAGAAGCAATTTCATCAAGCAAAGAGCAAGATCTGTCTTTTTTCCTAGAAGAAAAGAATTTCTTTGAGTTAGTCTGCAGTGATTTTTGATGCTGGCGCTAGCAAAAACTGACAAAAAGAAAAAGGACAGGAAAAGCAGGAGAAAGCTAAATTGAAAATGAAGTCAAAAGGAAGACCAGCTCTCCAAAACAAATGCACACCTTTGCTCGAGTCACTTCTTTGTGTGTGATGATGTAAATGCTCATCCGGGGAAAACGCCATAGATTCTAGCCACAGGTGTCACTGTGATAAATGCCAAATAGACTGTCCTCACAGCCCCTTTAAAACAAAGTTTCAGCCCTCATATGAGGTGAAGTGTGCAGAGGTGCCTTATTTGTGGCACTGAAGTGAAATTAACTTGAACTTTTTTTTAGTTTCCCTTTCTTATCTCTCCTTTGAGTTTTAAAAAATAATTTGGGTTTTATGACCTCTATATACACCTTACTCACCAGTGAGTAATAAGTACACAGAAGGTCATAAAGGTAAGCTTCTACCTGTGTAATAATAATCTAGGGAAGCTTTTATGGTCACAATAATACTCAGTGGCTGGTTTAAGAAAGGGGGGATACAACAGACTTGTTATGTTCTTATTGCTCAGAGCCGTGCAGTGTAATGCAGTTTTTCTTTCTATCAGCTCCTCCTTTTCTGTTGTTAGGGCTGCACCGTGCTATTTCCAACAGAACAACAGCATTCCCTTTTGGTTTTAACTCTATTTGTGAAACAAATAACTTTTCCATTACCTCGATTCCCCATGCTCTGCAGGTAGCTTGGCTTTTCACCCATGTGAATAAACACATGCTGGTGAAAAGTACATGCACACACCCTCATCTGCAAACAGACACACACCGCCAAGCCTGATCAGGGGATCATATTTATCAGGCATGTTCGATACCACTTTTTTCCCGGACTGATACCAGTGCAAGTACTCCCTTTCGAGCTCTCGCCAGTACCAAGTATGGTTACCACTAGAACTTTTTATACATAAAATTTCAATTAACATCACGGTGGATCATACAGTACTTAATAAAAACTTTTATTTCTAACAAAAATCACTCTGCCACTAAGTTATAAAACACAAACAATTCTCTGGGTTTCCAAATTTTTTGTAATAAATAAACCGAAGTGCACAATAAAATAGTTTAACTGTTGACTCTTCCTATGTTTTATTCGAAAGTGCAAAATGAAAGCACAAAATTGGAACAAAGCTTTGACCTTTGAGCTGCATAACTGTCTAATTGTGCTGTCTTTAAATCATTTCACAGTTGGGTTTTAGACATAGTGTCAAACCGCTCTGTTTTTGTTTTGGTTTGGTTTTTGCATCAGAGTAAGCGCTCTCACTGCTCTACATGCAATAGATGATCTGTGACATTTTCCTGCTTTTAGCTTTGTCTCTGTTTTAGCCAAGCTGCAACCTCTGGTCTGAAAATATGAGACTGTGCAGAAGTGCTAAAATCTGCTGTGCGTCAAGTGTCCACATACAAAACCAAACTTCAGAATATGCTATGGAGAGTTATTTCTTTTGTTTTATGAAGCTGTAATATTTACTTTTTAATACTAAAGTTGGAGGGTTGTAAACTGGCCTATTTTTATTTCTCTGCAACGTCTTAGTTATACTTTGATTGGTTCAAACACAAGCTCTGAGTAAGGTACTGAAAAGCAAGCCCTGTGTCTTTCTTGAAGAGTTTTGGTACTTTGTTAGCTAGCTGTATAGCTGCACGTAAGAACACGTGCTGTGAGGAATGCCTTGGGTATAGCTGACATTGGTCGACTTCACAAGTACAGGATACCTTGAAATAAGGCCGGTATCGACCTGGTACCTATACTGGGTATCGGTATCCGCCCATCCCTAATTTTTATTATTTGATTTTCCATTCAGCCATTTTCTACCCTCACATCTCTCTTCTCAGTTGCATCCTTTAGGTTCTCCTGCAGATTCGTGACACACTCCTTCCCCAGCTGATATATATTCCTCCATGGTAATTCCTCAAGAGTGCTCAGTGACTGGCCCTCAGGCCATTTTCCTCTCTGGTGTGAGTTTAACACCTCAGAGACCACAGAGAGACACAGGGAAAGACATTTAAGCTCACAGATTAAGTCAAAGCCTTAATCTGACAAATTAGAGATTTGTGTTCTTTTCACCTGTAGTAACTCAGAGAAGCCAGAGCTTCTTTAAATGAATGCCCTGGGCAATAGTTTGGTTTAAGTGCTTTGCTGAAGGCACCTCAGAGGTGGTGATGATGCATTTAAAAGAGAGAAACCTGCTCCCAGTTTACATAGCAAACCATGGCTCACACACTTACTTGGCACATTCCCTTTGTGCAGGAATCACATCACAAAAATTGTCCCTTCAAGGTCATATTAGCTGCACCACAGAAAAATTGATCGTATGATGCCGCTGAAATGTCATTGTGTATCAGGAAAAGAGCCACATAAATATCTAGCAATGAGAATTAAAACTCCTCCGTGATGAGTGTGCAGCAAAGCAAAACTTACATATGAAATATTATCATTCGGGTCTTAAATTTGCAGAAAATAACTATTTCACAGGCTTGGAATAATGTGACATAAAAAAGTACATGATGCTGATATTTTGTCTTTAGAAGAGTTCAGAAAAAAAATTGGAGGAGATGTTTTTTTAGCAACAGGCTGCATGCATCTTGGTATGCTCAAGTGTCTCATGTTTCTCAAGGCTGACATTTGGTAACTTTGTTTGTTTGTTTTTTGTTGTTGGGTTTTTTGATTGATTGATTGATTGATTGATGGGGGGGTCACCTCTTCTGTGAGGAAAACGGAAGTTCAGTCAGGGACACAAGTCAAAAGGATTTATCATTTGCATGCATTCAGCTAAATTTGGCGATATAGTTTCATTCTAGGAGCTTCCTGCCCTTCCGCATGTCTATGTGGAATGCCAAAGCCTGGTTCAGGGGGAGCACACACCCCTCTTTTTTTTTTTTTTTCAAGCATGCATGGAGAGCCAAGGCAGCCAGAGCTGAAGCAACTGCCTGATCCAACGCTATGCTCAATTTTGGGGAATGCGAGCGAATCTGCATATGGCGAGTGATGTTTATATACATTGTGCATCTGCCAAGATGGCGCCTACCATTTTGTTCATTCCTACTTAGAATCTTACTTTCATCCTATGTAGAAAACACATCCCTGCCCCAAAGCAGTGACTTCCATAACCATTCTTGAGCCACATTGTGGAGATTCTCTCTCTATATGCATGCTGTATGTAGAGTGTATATGCTTCCTCAAACACACACTCATTTCACACCCTCACACTTGCAATGTGCCAGTGACACAAAAGGAAAACATATTTCCCAGTTGGCTGCTACATGCTATATATAATTTTCATTTTGATGCTTCCAGTTTGTCTGCAGTGATGTTTGTCTCTGTGGGAGCGATGCAGCGCAGCGCAGTGCAGAAGTACAGCATGGTAATGATATCCTACAGGAGAAGTTCCAGTCTTGCAGCGATAATCATTTCTACAGGATTAAGTCCTGACCCACATCAGCTTGGCAAATTAGCATTCTGAGAGAGTACTGCGGCAAGATTCCACACAGACTAAATGCCTGCAGTTAATAGGATGGGAAAGAGGAAGGAAAATAGGAGTGGGAGACAGAGCGAGTGGGAGAATCAAAGAAAGATTGAATAATGTAGGAGAGAAAGTCAGTTTTGAGAAAGTGTCAGGACTTGCATGTTTGCTGTGTGTTTTTCTGGCGAGCTTTTTTTGGAGAAGCCCTCCTGCCAGCCTGTGTTTGGAGCCGCACGCTGTGGATTCATTTGCATCTTAACTCCTGCATTGAACCAGAGAGGGATCTGTGAAACGTCCTGCACCACAGCGACGTTAGAAAGCTGATATGAAACTTCACAGAAACTCTATTTGAATCCCCTTGATTTCTTCTCTCCTGCTTTAAGCGGTTTGCATTTAAATGTGGACGGATGTGTGACCAGTTTGAGGACTAAAGAGTGTTCAGCCAGGGAAGGATCGACCAAACAAACAGTGTTGTGTTGTACACATCAAACAAAAGTAGAGCCTCCAGCCATTTTTATTCCAGCTGAGCTCCCGCTCTGCTGCACTTTTCACCTGTTTCTGCTGTCAATGGTACTTTAAACTCTGATCTCTCACACAGTTTACGGTCTGTAAGACTAAAACGCCTCCGGTTGTCATTCGCCTTATGAAAGATTTGATTCTGCAACATGTTGTCGTAATTAGAAAGTTTCAGCAGACAGCTTTTCAGAGGGCCTCTGCCTTGTTGTGGGTGTGAGCGAGCAGCAGATGGTTTGTTTGAAATAATAAGACACTGAACCAGTGACCCACTCAGAGCTATTAAGGGAAATTATATTTTTCAGTTTGTCTTTGAGCATGAAACCACAGAGAAATGAATTCTTTTTTCGAAATTTACTCAGTGAGACTTTTGTAAAATACTACCTTGAAACCAAACATTTGCAACAACCATGAAAAGTTGTGCATCTTAAAGCTTCTGAGAATAATCTGGAGAGAAAACTGGATGTGGTTCACTGTCCTGTCCGCCTCCACTCCATCCCCCGTGTAAGGCTGGTCTTTAATCTGACCTTAAACCTGAATTTAGATTTGGTCTGATCCTGCTACTTCTTTTTTAACCTCCATGACTTTACAGAGCCAGTAGATACAGGGCCTCTTGACTGTGGGGGCTTTTGTCTTCAGATTTTATCCCAGTTTGAGCTTTCAACCAAATATTCTGCCAACAATTTGAGAATTTTGTGTGTTTATGGGTTTTCACTCTGTATTTTTATTTTCCTCTGGGCAGCTTACAGGTCAGAGAGACAGAAAATCAAACCAACTCTCTTATTTCTCCTGTGTTGGCTGTCCTCAAACTCTTTGTTTGAGAAAATGCAAAAATATGCAAGATGACTATCAGTCTGTGAAGTTTCTCAGACTTTTATTCCTTTAGTTGAAAGATAATATATCTGTAGTTCACAGAAGTCCGTCTTTGAACCTTTGAAAGCAAACAACTGGTCATAAAGTTCAGAAAATGTTGATGATGGTCTGCTGAAGTCTGAAGAGGAGGAGGCTCTGCTGAAAAGGAGAATTTAGATGTTGCAAAAATGAAAGTTGAGTTGAACTTGTGTCTATTTTACGCTGGAAATAAGATCATTTTAAACTGTGCGACCTGGACTTTGAGTGTGTTTCTGCAGCCAGCCTTTAGAAGACGCTCAATGAACTTCGCTTCTTCACTGTTCCTCACAGGCTTCATATTTTTAGACCAAAGATTCAAACATGCACTCTGTGACAGTCAGGGTTGGGAACATATGGAGACTCTTTTTTTCCTGCTTCTTCGTCATGGATAGCACAAACACCCTTTATCCAACATCCTTTATTACCCCCTGCTGTTCCCTCCATACTAGCACTTACATTCTTCAACATGCTCATTTTTCCTCTATAATTGGAAAAGAGGGACATTGATTTAATCATATTGATGTACAAACTGCATAGCAGACTCCCTGAAGCAGGAGAGACAGAGAAACAGAAATCATAGACAGACTCAGAGAAGTTCATCCGAGGTCAAAAACAAGCAGAAAGTCAAACCCAGGCCAGCCGGGGAGATAAGACAAAGTTATCCGATAGCCGATCAGGCTGGAGAGTTGAATCCAAACAACAGGCCAGGGATCAAACCGGGCTAAACTCAGGCAGGCAGGAATAAAGAGGCTTGAGGCACAAAAGCTGATCTGTGGGTGAATGAATGCAGAGGGTTGGTTTGTGCCGAGGGGCTGATGGGAGCAAGATCTGGAATGACAGGTGAGCCTGAGCACTGCGGAGGGAAAGGGAGGCGGGGAAAGAGTGAGCTGACAGGGGTGAAGCCGTAATGATGAGAGCCAGAATTAACCTTTGACAGCTTTTTTTCCTCATAAAGTGCAGGTTTGTATCACTCTGAGATGTTTCTTTTCTGCCTCTCTCTTCATCTTTCATTGATTTTCTGTTTGTTTTCCACTCAACAGCAGAGAAAACACCTCGTACTCATGAATATTGTAGGTAGAGTTGGCTGTATGAAGTGTTGAGTAGCTCTGCATTGCAGTGGTCAAGTGTCAGATGTGTGCGACTCCAAATTTACTGCAAATCATTTCAGTTTAAACACAACTAACAGGGCTAACTTATCCCTGTGCCCCTCTAATGAACACTAAATCACATAATCTCTGTGCAAACCCACAGCAACATGAAGTGTCTTCTGAAATTAGCAGAAGAGGTGGTAAATAGTTTGTCAGCAGGATTGTGGTTTTGCTTTTTAATTCTATTTCCTGACTAATAAGGAGCAACAAAAGATAAAGCTGACAAATTATTTTCTGTGTCAGTTTAAAATATAACTCTGCACTTTCTTGCTGAAATATATCTGAGAAAAAATAACAGAGAACTAAAGGTCTGTTGGAATAAATCTTTGTATAAAAGCGTCATGACAGCCTTTTATTATTGATCCCACAACAAATAAAACTATCTTTTATATCCTCGGCATTCAACAACACCAAGAAACACTTTTTTTTTTCTTTCTGCACAGAACAATTTGTTTTCGTGGTCCAACTGCAGGTTTTAACAATCTGTAATCACTAAGTCTTTATTTAACATTCGTAAGCACACAGGGAATTAAGTCCGAATAAAAAGGTATCGTGTCTTGTTTTATATTTCATCTGCTGGAAGTCAGTCAGTTTATTTCTTCTTCCTCAGGAGTGGGGATGAATTAAAACGATTATTTTGTCTTGTTGTTACCGGAAAACTTGTGAGAGAAGAGTTTCTTCGACAGGGAATTTGACACACTCGTGGCAGGAAGACGAGATTTGAGTTTGCTGGATTTTACCAACAGCAAACTCATCCCCACCTGAGGGATTTAAGGAGTTGTTGAAACTAAAGCTTTTTATAATCCCAACCTACTAACACGCTTGTGTGACAGCAAACATGCACCCACACCTTCAGATGACACTCTTCTTTGGATATTTCAAGACAGGAAAGAACATTTACAACAACCTTTACTGTGTGCAGACGACTACTGAGTGAAACATGCCTCACAAAATGAAATATATTGGAAAACAAACATGCAAGTACAAATTTCTGAGCCTGTATAATCTTGAAAAAAAAGTATTTTCTGTTGTTTTCTTAAAATTCATGAGGCATAAGTATGCTGAAATAACAGTTTGTTAAGATTTCAAAGAACTTTTTAAAAATGTTTGTTGAACAGGAATTGGATTGATCATTTGTGATGCTTTTAGAGAGTCAGGATATCTAAACAGGCTGGTTTTTGCAACACAGCATTGAACAGATTCGATGTTGAAGTTGACATTTTTAACTGAGTATGATTTGCTAGCTGCACTTGCATGCACATGTCTGTTCATGGATCCATATTGGATAACAGAAATGCAAAAATGGTAGCGACAATAAAGGATTAAAAAAACACAAACATACACACACAAAAAAAACAACTCTGCATAGACAACAACATCTTAAAAAATGATAATGTCATGAGAGAGTTGAATATTTTTGGTCGCTCATTTCAGAAAATGAAACCCAGATATAATATAGATTCATTGAACAGAGTGAATCATTTCAAGTCTTTAGTTTTAGAAGTGCTGATGATTAGAGATTACAGATTATGAAAATCCAAAATTCAGTGTCTTACAAAATTAGAATTAAGATCCATTTTTGCTACTCATGACTGCTTTTTGCCCATTTTAGCCAATTTTCACTTTTCTCACTTCATTTTTGCTACTTATTCACCATTTTCCAAGTTTTGCCGCAGAGGCACCAGAAACACACCCATTCAAAAAAGTTGATCCTTACAGCCGAAATTAACATGTTTATAGCAAGGATCAGAAAATGGGAGCTCAGACTCAGCAGGAAAGAATCTTAAGGTAACATTTGTTGTGATTTGACGTTCCTTGAGCAAAGAGCGACTGGTTGATGGGAGTTTCTCTCCTTCAGGGAAAACAGCATCCTATTCAGCCGAGCTGTGAAAGAGTTAAAGATTTCAAACAAATTCTGCACAACATCCGAGCTATTAATGTAAAACATGTTAATGACTCACATGGTGAGAAACAGCTGAACAATGAAGTAATCTTAATGATTCATGGGAGTTTAGAGGTGGCAAAAACACAGCTTCATGAGCAAAGTGTTTCATGAGTAAAGAAGTCATTAAAGATGTCTGTCAGCATCTATTTGTACGTAGCTTTCACGGAGCTGCTCATTTATATTAACGAGAAGATGCTGAAAGTTTTGGATATAAGATAAGACATCGAGTAGCTTTGAATAAAAGATCTAGTTCGTGTGTTTGTGCATATTTGACGAGTTTTAGTTTTACAGTTTTTGCAAGCCTGAGCAGAGCAGACACATTCAGGGTGCTGCTCAGCCACTATTATCAGCTGACTTTGGATTAGTATGTACACTCATTAGCACACACACAATCATCATTTTCTGGTGATAATTGAAATCTTATTCTCTCTGCTCACAGATAAGATGGCACATTTCTGTTGGCATAGAAACTCCATTCCCTGTTGTATTCTTTGATGTAATGATCCTCTGGGATAGAGGAGGGAAAGTGTAAATAGGATGTGATCTGTTGTGTTTTGTTGTTGCAAAACATGATTCTGGTGAGAAGAAGTGGAAGTGGTTTGGGCTGTAATGAGGACGGTGATTATTGTGGATTTTCTCAATAACCTGATGTGATTTCATAAAGAGGGCAGCAGGACTTCATGTTCAGGTCAGTGTGACACAGGCAGAGGAAGAATGATCGATGAGTCATCATGGGAAGGATCGAGCTCTGCAGCTTATTTAATCTCTTCGGAGACAAGGAGGCACTGATTGATGCTGAGCCCCCCCTCTGGTATGATGGGGCATATATATCCTGTAGGCACGCACACACATGCAAATGCACACACAAATCAAACACAGCCAGCTTCTCACAGGAAATCATTGCAGTAATTAACGTCCTAGCGCGCTCCCTAACTGCTGCTCTGATTGGCTGAAAGTCATCCTCAGAAGCCGCTCTGTGCTGCTCCCACAGGAACTTTTTGCAAGACTGAAATCACCCCAATGCTGGTGGTACCAGGAGACATCATCAGCCTGTCTTAGTGTATAAACATTCCTGTTTCCCCCAGTGACCCTGTCCCTGTATCTCCAGCCCACTCCACACATCATTTGTCAGACTTGATTTAGATTTATCAACACTCGGGTCTCCTGCGGCTGGAGATCTGAGTCCCAATCCTATTCCAACATCCCGAATCAACTGGACAGGTTTGTGAAAGTCATGTGACAGTTAAGGTAAAAGGGGGTTTGATGAAAGGGAAAGGGATTGTAAAGCTAAGCGGGTGGCAGATGAAGAAAAAGCAGCAATGCAAGGCTCGCTACAAATATATATTTTCCTGATGCTAACAGCTAGCTCCTTTGAGGGAACATGCATGTGTTGAGCGCAAAGTAAAACCATGGATGACCAAGGAGGAGGATTGGAGAAAAGTGTGAGACAATCACAGAAAAAGAAAAATGAAAGCAACAAGTACAGTGACGTGTGGGAGTCTATCGACCCCAGATGAAAGTATCTGAAGTGGGGTGTCGAGATTTTGGCGTCAAGATCCAAACCAGAGTATGAGTGCAAGGACAGAGTGCTGGAGGTGTGATGACAGGCAGAGGTGAGGCAGGTGAAGAAGGGTGGGCTCCCTTTTGTGTTGTAGAAAGAAAGAGAGCTGAAAGGGTCTGTGTGTGTGCAGAGAGGTAAAAAGGACAAGTGATGTTGGGGAGATCAACCTCAGCCCCGGTTGGAGGAAAATGGCTGAATAGTGTGTTGGAAAAAGGCGGAGGGTCCCTGCATACATGGAGTGAAGATGTGCATGAAAGAAAAAGATGAAAGAGGAATTAATTCTTTAGATGGGTTTTTCCTAAGACAGAGAGTGAGAGCAAACCTCAGGTGCTGTGCAAAAAAAATCACAATACATGAATAAAATTATTAAATTTCAATTTTAAAAAAACAAGCTAAGTCGTACTATATATTGGTCTTCCTTGTTGAATCTTTTTTCTTTATTTTAGACAGTGTTGTGCATGTGCCGCTCTTCTTTTCTCATTAACACTTCAGCTGTGGTTACTCATCATCAAGTGTTTTACATGAGCTGGGGTGACCTGTTCAGCCGCGTTGACCTGGTTTTGATCACATTTGGGACATGATGGATGACGAGCAATAATGTTGTATGATTCAGAAAACAGGTTCCATTTGTAATTAACTGTATCTTTTCTAAACTTATCACAGTTGTTAGTTTGACCTCTCTTTAGTGCTGTTAACACCCTTTCAGTAATGCAGAAAGGTGTTAGTTTTGCTCATGGTGCTGATTGGATAATCATTTCGCCCCAGTTTGCTGCAGTTGGCAAATTCAGAGATCTGGGCACAGGCTGCATTCATCACTCAGTTTGCTTGACCAGATTTCTGAGTAATTTGGTGTTTAATCTGATGATTCATCAGTCTGAGGATCCAAACCACAGTTTTCCTTTGAATTACTTAATTAGGTCAAGATGATTTCCTGTCTCACAGTGAACATAGTGTTGGTTCATGCAGGTCATGAAGCTCGCCCCACACATCCAGTCAACTAATATCAAAATGATTCTTCTATTTAAACTGCTTTAAATCTGTTTGCAGATCACCTCTGACCTAGCCCCTCCTTTTCTGCTGCATCTGGTTTTACCAGTGTCACATGTATTTCTACTCATCTCTGCTGCTGCTCTCCCTGCCTTAGATTTTTATCTATGTGGATTATAAAAAGAGGGGCTCAGGCTTTCACATGGGCAACTAAAAGGGTAGGGAGCTCCTAAAACAGACCAACATTGCCAAATTAAACTAGGTTCACTCTGTTCTGTAACCTGAGGTTCCTTGCTGATACTCCTGCCTTGGCTTTTCTCGTTCGCTTTTTGCATCCCACATAAAAACATGCAAAGGCAGGGAGCTCCCAGAACAGGGCCATACCACAAAATTTCACTGGCTTTGCTCTTTTCTGTATCCTTGGGGTCTTTGCTGCTGCTCCCCCTGCCTTAGCTTTCTTGTATGGGCATGAAAGAAGAAGAATTGAAATGTAACTTGAATACAGAAGATTGTTGGAGTCAGATTCACTCTTCCTTGTGGAGCTGCTGTGATCTGGTTTTTCTTCTTCTTCTGCAACAATTCCTCATGTGCAAAGTCCATAATGTCTTGGAAACCTTGTCATACATCAGCTCAATCCCACATTATAGACTTTGTTCAAGGAAACTGACAGGAATTCTAACTGGGCTAGATTGGTTAAGATTTAGGGACAAATTGACTCCATCTGACCCAAAATTTTCTCATCATGCTCCACTTCCCCCAACAACCTAAAATATTCTTTTGACGACCCAATCTTTGCAAAATATACACTCCCATGATTTCATTCCTCTTGGAATAACTTTCACAGCTCCTGGCCTGCTTTACTCAAAGGGTCCATCACTCCTCATTTCACTTCATGCAGAGGTAAGGGAGTTGAGCTCCCTGTTGATGGATCTAAGATGACACAAGTGTGTGAAGAGGTTGTGATTAAATCTACTGTGATTTGTGGGTTAATAGTGGCCGCTCTGGGTAGATCTGACCTGATCTCGGTTAGCCCACTCCGGCTTAGATTGAGTTAGTCTAGCCTCAGTTGGTATTCTGGTCAGTGGGTCAGTGCCTGCAGCCGAGCTTCTCTCTCTCGGGCGTTTGTTAAAGTGATGTTCCTCGTCAAGTGTTCAAATCACACCATTTAATTGGTCTCCAGCCCTCTGGACAGGAGCCAATTAGGGTTCTCGCTCTCTCATAGTTTGTGTCTGTGGGTCGCTGCAATGTCCACACTGTTATTCTCCTCATCACCTTGTTCTTGTTCTCTGTGTTCCCTTTTCATCATTTCAGATATTGACCTTAATTTCAAAATGTTGTCTTGGTCACAGGATGATGTTGAAAGGCGGTCTTTAAGAAGATGAATTCAAGTTTCATTGAGGAAAAATTGCTCTCTTTTTGGTCTCATTTTGACCATAATAGGAAATTTCACGTGAGTCTGCAGCAGTGGGAAATGTGGTCCCTCGAACCCTCTGGCGTAAAGAATGAAAGAAGCATAAAGTGAAATAGAGGCTGTGGAGCCTGCAGCGACGATAAGACACGAGCAATAAAGGCACTTTGTAAAAGAACAAGACACAGTGGCTTCTAAATGTCTGGATTACAGTATGTTAGAGTGCAGGGAGGTTAACAGGGAAAGGTTCACAGCCTGGTCTAGTGGGTGTGTGGTGGAGTTCAGCTCCTGATGCTATGATTTGAAGTCATTTAGGGTCATACTGTAAAATCAGTGCAGCCACTTGTTGGCGCATTGATCCTTTAATCAGTGAAAAATTGCTGTAAAGATAGAGGAGTGTTTGTAGACTTCACATCACGATCAAATAATTGCATAATCGCCCACACTTCCTTTCATGGTATAATGGGTGTCTGTCTACCGCCGCCTTGGACAGAGTCCTATTATGTCATCAAAAAAGGACGATTAGCAAACGAAAGGGGACATGAAAGCGAGGGCACCCACTACCTGTTCACAAAAGCTGTAATTTTTACTGGTAATTAAAGGCTGGCATTTCCCTGATGGATCATCAGGAGCCACGGCACAAACGTGGGGAAGCAGCAACAGAGAGTTAAAGAAGCAGGATTGGTTTCTGTTAAAAGCTCTCAGGCTTGTAATGGTAATTAAGGGCTTGTCTCTGGAGAGGAGACGATATTAGAAACAGAGGAAAGAGGCTGAGGTGGTGGAGCGGGTGGGCCCCCGACTCTTTCATGTTCTCACTGCCCTAACTCATTCCTCCACTCGTTCTGCCCAAATCCTCCACTCTGCTCCTCCACTGCACTCCTCACCCCTGTGCGCCCTATTACTCACCCCGAGCCACACGCCTCTGCAATGCAGTGCAAAAAGTAATCAGTTCAGCTTGTCGTTTTAGCCAGACATCAGCTTTCTGCATTATCATGAACTAAGGCAAGACTTCCCCATACACTAGAAAAACCTGTTCTTTCGAAAAACATTAAAAATGCATATTTCATAGTGACCACTAGGGTGAGACTGTATCAAGTGGTTTCCCTAACCCCGGATGTTTAGACTAAACAAGTGCAGATTTTCAAACCTCTGCAGATTCATATTGTTCAAGTCCCTGAATCTGTCTATAAACTGATCAAAAGATAGCGTGAGACTTTTTCATAATCTTTCTTGTAAGGATGAGGTTATCACATAAGGATCCCCTGACTGGCTCATGACACACTGGAGAGGCGGGCCTCAAACACCAAAGTCTGCCCCATAGTTCTGTCTCCCACAGGTCTCTGAAAGGCTGGCCAATCAGAGGGAGTAAGGAGTTTTAAAGAGAGTCCTACATTAGAGTGCAATGACTCTTTTTAAGTTGAATAAAATAAGAATTTGGTAAATTACTACGCAGTTTTGATTCAAACTAAGCACAGAAGTGGGTGTGTTTTGGCTTTACTAGTTTTCATGTTTTTGCCAGAAATTATTTATCCCCTGTCTGACAGGCATTATTAATCAATCATTGTACATATGAATGTCTCTGATGTGTAAGTTCTGTAGAGACATAACAAATTGTAATTAAGGAAGACAAATAAAAGCCCGACTCCAGAGTGGACTAGATGCCACCTTGGTAGCAGCATCCACACATTTTATACATCAGATCTTATTTTCATGTCTTCCTGCTCTGTAATGTTTCTGAACTCCTTTATGAAGTATATTTCTTGCTTGTGAGCTTCCACAGTTTAGTTTTGGCCTTTCTCCAATTACTGCCAGCTGCTGGAGCTGTTTGCCGTCGGCACAAATGCACAAAGGTCCTGATGTGGCACAGTACCTGTCGTTGCAGTATTTTCCATCCTGTCAGAGCCACTGTCATGGTAACCTGCAGGAGGCATGAGGAGAGCAGTGTTTACCAAAAGATTTGGACTTTCCCGAGCCAAACGCCCTGCTCCTGATAAAACCAGGTGATGGTAAACACGACTGACCGGGTATGGTTATCTGGAGATGCCCCTGACTCCACACCCAGCCCCTCTCTGCCCTGACAAACAGATCAAGACGACAGAGCAGGATCGGATATTTTCAGCTGGAATTTCCAGAAATCCCTGGAGGATGTTGTCGATACTGACTTGCTGTCATCTGTCATCTTATCTCCGTGCTCCATTTTTTTCATCAGCTTCTTTTTCCAACTCGGCTCACCCTCAACGGGAGAGTGTGTGTGTGTGTGTGTGTGGTTGGTGTGTGTGTGTGTGTGTGTGGTGAAAGTGTGATTGTCGGGTGAATCTGAGGGGACATGTAGAGTTGAAATAATGGTGCATCACTATTATCATATGCAACATACACTGTAGGGACTTCTCCATCCTGCTGTAGTAATACATCCATTTTTATCCAGGCAAATGGATTTATCTCCCATTTCTATATGAAGCTAACACATATGTTATGCACACATAAGTAATTTACCATCTCAAGTGCAGCACTCAATGTAAAGATGGTTCGACATACATCATACTTTAGCCGTCAAAGCCACAAATGCATTTCCTGCTCGCCTTCTTTGCCCTCTCATCCACGCTGTGTGCAGGAAAAGGATTACACAGTCGCATGTGCACCATTTTTTATGCTTGTTTCACACCTTGTGGGGGAAGAATCATGACTGACAGGACTTGTATCAGATTCTCCTGCAGCGATATCCACAGGAAATCTCTGGAAACAGGATTTCTTCTCTGTCTCCTGCACATGCACACTTGTGGTACATATGCACACACAAGCACTTTTAGTTAATTAATCCTTAAAATACCCGGCTCCAGAGTGACTCTCTCCCTCTCAAAACAAAGGGTGTAGAGTAAGACTGATGTGAAAGCTGTGGATATCACCTCAGTTGTACGATTTCACCTGGAAGTGGATTTTTGCAAACACTTGAGTTGCTTTGTCTTGCAGCACTTGGTTGCCTGAACCAACGCAGTAAGAGTTCTTCTGTCTCCTGCAGCATCAAGTGAAGGAGAAGGTGAAAGGCACGTAAAATTACAGCAAGTGTTTATTCTTCGCTTATTCTTTCAGCTCAGTCTGTCACATGGAGTGTTTGGGATGAAGGAAAAAGAAGTCCCACACAACAAAGAGAGAATTGAACAGTTTCTCCTGGCGGGGAAACGTCCTTATTGTTCAGTAAACACAAACTTTCAGAGCACAAACAAATGGCAACATAAAAAATCTCGGAGAAGATGAAAAGACGTGTGAAGATGAATTTTACATATTTGGAAAGCCGAAAGATCCCGGTCCCCATCTTTTCAGGATGCTTTTATTTTGAAGTGCACTGAAAACACAGTAAAAGCAGCGAAGATTATACACCATGTGCAGAAACCTGCAGCTGCAAGCTTAGAAGTAACAACTGGGCGGTAAAAATGAGAAAATTAATTTTGCAATGAGCTCTTTCTTAAATTACTGTAAGAAACAAACAAAAATATAACACTTGCATCATTCAGTTTTACAAATTGTTGTCCCCCATTATTTGGAGAGTGGGACCCATTTGCTGTCTGCAGCACCGAGATATTTTACCTGTTCTACTGTAGGAAAGTTGCAGATGAGTCGGTGCATATTTTGTCATTTTAAACAGTTTTTGCACTTTTCTATTTCAAACCCATACAGAGCTTAAAGTTAAGATTCCAGTGTAGCTCATTTCCCACCATGTAGTACATTCCTCTGCGGTTTTCTGCGATTTTCTAACTAAACACTGTTTTTTTGAGACCACTTGGAAACGGGGAGACGATGCATGCAGCTGTTTCTCCTGCTAACCTCATGTTTTTGGATGAGTCCGCAGAGAGAGAGCTGGTGGGAACAAGCAGACCTGATTATGTGATGAAATGTTAACAAGAGGCTGAATTTGTAATTCTAATACTTTCTCCATCAGTTTTGTAAACTTTTGTTTTTCAGTTGTCATTTTCTATTTATTTTATGTCCCCTCAGACCCTGATGTCTCCTGCAACTTTGTGTTTCATGCTTTTTGGTTCTGTGTGGTTAACTTCAGGTACCTGATTCCTTTTTAGGAACTTTTTTGTGTTCAAATCATGAAATGAGTGTCTGAAAAGATATTTCACACGAGCTTTTTCTCTAACATCTCAATTTGTTGGGTGCCCATGAAACTTTAAGTTCACAGAGTTGACTCTCCTCCCACCTGCAGAGAGCATGAAACTCAAACAAATGAGCAAAGTGCACTTCAGGGTGAGGAAAACACAAGCATGTTGCATCTTTTCTTGTGCCATCCTTTGCCCTACCTTTAAAACTGAGCGCAGAGAGAACACAGGGTTGTGCCGAAGACCAGCATGTGCTTCTAAACATCAAACACACCGGTTCTGACTTATTCAAGGAGCGCTCCAGATTGTTGCTTTTTCTACAAATAAAACATGGTGGTGGCTGTCACACAGAAAGAAAAGACACAAACTAACTCTGCTCCGAGCGGCTGCGTGTGAAAGACAAGCAGGGCCTATTCAGAGGATTCAAGGAGAGAAAGATGAGACAGAAATGACATTGACGGGCATGTGTGTGCGTCTGCTCGTTTATAATCATGTTTGTATGCGCACTGTTTTATTGTTTTCTCTTCTTTCTGCCTGTCTGTTCATTCCTCTGCCCTTCTGTCTGCATATCTGTCAATCTTGCTGTGTGCTCGGTGCATCTGTGCCGAGTTTGGACAGCATC
Source organism: Thalassoma bifasciatum (assembly GCA_008086565.1). Lineage (NCBI taxonomy): Eukaryota > Metazoa > Chordata > Actinopteri > Labriformes > Labridae > Thalassoma > Thalassoma bifasciatum. The sequence continues at coordinate 143,672 of RPOG01000273.1, read as the reverse complement.
TGCAGTGGGTTTTTTTCTGTGTGAGGTTTGTTTTCCTCTCCTCTGGCTTGGAAAATATCCCTCTGACTGACTGAGAGTGCCAGCTCTGTGAAGGCAAATTATCCCAAATACTGTGAAATCAGCTAAACAATGCAGCGAGGGGGGATGCAAATCAAATTCGGGGCCTTGTTTTTGCACACGTCATCTTATCGTCTCGCTAAATAAGATAACTCTTCTGCATCTCTTATTAAGACTCCCTTCTTCACCAAAGAATGAACCCTCTCATTGATTTAATCATGTGTTCATCTGTACAAATAAGGGTTTTTCCTGTTGGGGGTCAAACATGTTTATGAGGAGATCTTTTGTTCTGCAGGTCATAACCAGGACAAGATCAGAGATTAAAGCTTGTTCAACTTTTGAAAATTTCAGTGCCTTTTCCTTACCTGCAACTGAAAGTCAATGAAAAGTCGATTTCTGAAAGAATATCTTTATATATTGTAATGCAAAATGGATCGAGAGCCTATTAATGGCAGTCCGACAATATCACAGTGTAGCACCGAACTAAAACCTGGGAGGAAATCTGGATGGCTTTCAAAATAAAACAACATTTTAGATGACCAATTAGACAGCAGCTAACAATAAAAGCTTACCACTTTAAAAGATAGCATTGTTATCAAGAGGAAGTGTCTTAGAGCAAACATGAGTGATCATTCATGTCTTGATCAACAACTAAGAGAAAACTAGAGTTACAATCTAAAAGGATTTCAAAAATGTTCTTTTCAACTGCAAGAATTTGGGTCTAAATGTAGTTCTGGGTGGTATTTTCCAAATATTTAGGAGCTTTGAGAGTGAGGCCTGCAAGCTGGAAGTTTCTGATTTGGTCTGATGGTGGTTTGAGCCACTTCCTCATCGGCTGTTTCTCTTTATCTGTGATGATGTGAGGAGACAACAAAAGTTTGTTTCACTCTATTATCTGATCCTATTTCATGTTTTCTGGGTTTTTTCCCAGTGGGGATGTGTTGAATTGATGCTAAATATTAGCTTTCTTACAACCTTGAATCCAGTGAGACGATGAAACAGTGTTTGATCCTAACACCCTGAGACATCAGAGAAAACGTCCTCTGTCCAACACACCAACCATGAGGCTTCTTTTATTGAAGGCTTGATTTGGTTTGTGTTGTATCTTTATTCTCTTTAAATGTACTGGTTTAACAGCATAAAAGAAGCCATGTCATGCAGTCATTTCTCACTTAAGATGTAAATTTGCTGTTCAAACTGAACTAGTCTCAACAAAACTCTGCAGCTCCCTGCGTAGGACCCGAGTCGTGATCAGTCTGTGTGGAATTAAAAGAAAGGGTGGATCTTAAATCTCATTTCCATCAGGCGCTGTGACCAACTCTCAGCCAGGGGGGAGGATGTCAATCACTCAGATTACATGGATTTGTTCCACGCCCACGTATGCATGAAGGCTGAATCCACACACAAAGGCGTGCACACACAGAGAAGGAAACACACACTCATGAAAACACTTAATCATGCTCTTGTGCTGCTTTGCGCACACATTCAGTCAGCGGGGGATATTTTTCACACCACATCCTGCCAAGTTTTCTAATGGCACATTTTATTTGTGAAGTTCAAAAAATGACACAGTGATGGACTGGAGTTTTCAGTCTTTACAGAAACACAGAGGTCCACGGAGAGAGCAGGCAACGAGGGGCTGATCAGGGAACCAGTGAAGCCTGTGAAATCTGGTTTATGGGTTTGTTTTACCAACAGGGCTGGATGTGGCAATATGTGCTGATTTATGTCTCTTCTTTTTTCTGATGGTTGCCAACAAGAATTTTATGAAGATAATATTTTATTATGATGATACAAATCATTGTGTCATGTTTGAATTGTGATACCATCATTATATGTTCATGGTGCTGAACAAAAACCCAGAAGAAAAGTCAGTACTCACCGATAAGGATGCTCTTTATTCAGTTTATCAGTTTATCAATTATTTATGACAGTCTTTTTCTTGTATTTGAAATAGAGACAATAATAAAACAATGAAAGTGCTGCAATAAAAATCAAATATAGCCTTAATATTTGCTTGTCACTGGGCGTCAGCTGTAAGTAATCAGTAGTTTTAAGTTGTGCCACTATCAAACTTGTCCGGCCTCGAATGTGTCCGCCTAAGAAAATCTCTCTGAGTAAGGAGTAAGGCTTTGTAGTTGCCAATCACTGGTAACATACGCAAATGATCAGAGTTTTTGCAATCAAATAGGCTGATTGGACCAAGATAAAATGACTTTTCAGCTTTACATTCTGTCTTTCACGTCTGCATTTCTTTTGAGTGAAAGCTGTTTGAAATCATTCATATTGAATTGAGCTAATACAATGATTGCAGTGCACTGTTACAATGACCAATTATCAATTGGGTTTGATGGAATCTAGTTAAAAGGAGAGCATTTAATATAAGTTCTGTGGGGCTTTCTTTTGTATCTAAAGTGCACAGGGGGGAATTTAGAAGCTTATAGTAAGTAGGCTATACAGTTAATGAATGAATACATCATGGCTGAATACAGATGTGATGTGTACAGTTGGTCTTTATGAACTGTGGGTTTGGAACTGTAGGAGTCTAAACCTAATGCCTTTTTAAGAGAACAGTGGACATTGATTTACATTATTTCAAGCAGAAAGCAGAAAGTTGTTTTTAAAGCTTTAACCCACACCATTTCCCTTCCTAAAGCTCTAAAGCGCCACAAGTGATCATATTCATAGTAGAAATGCAAATTTCTAGAAATGTAGAAATGATACGTAGTTTTAATTCAGACATGTTCATAGTCCACATTTTGATATTTTGCAGAAATGTTGACATTTTGCTCTGGTGTCTTGTTTGGTTTGCCTCTGGGGCAGGCACATGAGCAGTTGGAGGACTTGCGGATTGATTACTCTCCCTATGACCTGACTCTAACCTCAGCAACTTCAATGCAGCACTTTTCAATCCATAGCCGTAAACTTGAATCTATGTTCACGGTGAAGACTTGGTAGTCATAGAAACATGAGTTGTATTCATAAGACTTTGAACTCAAAGATTTTAGACTCCTACTCATAAAAAAAAAAATCCCTATCTGACTTCAATTTTGTAGACTCATGTTTATGACAGCAGAATTATGTTTAAAACAACATTTTTGGCATAGAAATGATTAAAGTTTATACAAATGATCAATTATGATGATCTTACACCATAAAATTGAGAAAAACTCAACCAGCTGGCAGGGTCTGCTGTGTTTTGTATGAACTTGCTCATGTATCCATATTTAAGCTAAGTTCTTACCATAAAAAAAACTGAATTCCGGCTCTAGAGAAGGACTCTTTTTAATGTCAGTCTCCTTCTTGTGCATGAACATCACAGAGCTCTGGATGTCTTTTTGTTTTTCATGCTGTTCTCTTAAAAGCCTCTCAAAAGCTGGAGGTCATGATTTACCTCTCTTTGCTTTCTCTTTGCCATCTGTGAAGCGTTTTTACCTGAAACTTTAAAAATAGACAGGGAGCTTTTTAATTACCCGGGTTTGAGACGTGTGTTTCTGCTCCCAAGGTTGTGATGGTGGGACTTTTAAAAACCTGCACACATCATTAGGACGGTCCGCCTGGTCTGAGGTCTGCCTCACCGAGCCCTAACGTCTCCATTCTCCATCGCCTTCCTGATCAGTGAAAGTCAACACAGACAGGATTATCAGGAGTTAGCGGGTTACAAACTGCCGGCTGAATAATAATAGATGATACTAATAATGACGGTGCTGTGGGGTCTGACAGCAGGAGAGAACAGAGGGATTTAAAAAGCTGCTCCTCCTCCTCTGTAACTCGATAGTGTGCAAATTATTCACCTCATTGTTCCAGTCCTTGTTAATCGTCTTCCTGCCATCTGCTCAAACTTCAGCCAGCTTGACATCAGAGTAGTTTGCTGGCTCAGAGGCTAATGACAGAGTCTTGCCAGCCGCGAATCAGACTGTCTTCTCTCTCCCTCTTGCTCTACGCTGGGCTAATATTTGTACATCTTTTAACAACAGACATGCAAACATGTTGGAACGTGTAGCTCCAGGAGGGAATCTGTGTTTTTCCAGATAACTTAAGTGATGTTTAAACAGTGTAATGGAATGTTCTAGAGACATGAGCAGACTGTGGAGGGAGTTTAGAGAGCATGTAACACAAGCAGAGGACATGATGTGACCATGGAGGCATTTATGAAGCCGAACAGGGTCACACTTGTTCCCTTTTGCAGCTGAGTAATCCTCAGGGCAAAACATGAAACAGCTGTAGAAAGTTTTTCAGCCTGGACCAAAATTTAAGAGCAGAAAAAAGTAGAATAAATTTTTGTTCCTAGTAAGGTAGGGATGTTTCAGGTTCTTTGGTTATGTATTGTTTGCATCTAAGCCAATCACCCATGGGCCTCATTGCACCAAAGAAGCTATCCACATCTGCGTACATGCATTAAGACAAGACAAGTGTTCCTATATTTTTACAGGAAACTGTGGATTTTACAGCAGGGAGGATTTTTGGAAGGAGGGTCCCACTTCATCCTTGTGTCTACACAATTCCTGAGCTGGGATGTCCACTTTCGGTTCCCTCCTGAAGGATTATCCAGATTATCTGTGGAAAGAGCTGACAAAAGATTCAAGGTGCCTACACCAGAGTTGCAGCATCAAAGGAGAAACTCACAACTGAAAAAGTCTGGTTAAAGTATTTAGAAGATAAGAAAGGCAGTCCATCTGTGGCACAGTGTTGTTACCTGCAGATTAGTTCAAAATCTACAAATAGGGTTCAAAAACAACCTCAAAACAACATAAAAAAAAACAAAAAAATAACACTGCATGTCTTCCTCATCTACTGCCACTTCCTGTCCCGTAAAAATTGACTGGAAATGCACAGAAGAACAAGTTTAAAGAAGATAAAATTACGTTATATTAAGAATTGGATTTTAGAGAAAGAAGTTAGAAAAGAAATCTCAACACAAGGTCAGTTTGAATCTGTTCTGAAGCTCACTCTTTTTTTCTTTCAAGGTTATCTTGCCTTGGATTAAAAAAATAAAACAAAGAAGAAACACAGACGCCAACCTCCTCATTCATTCATTAATTCTTAAGATAAAGATGACGTCCTTCAGTTGAGCAGAGACATTCATAAAAACTAGGACACTTGCACCTGAAAAAGCCCCAAAACAGCATCTAATGCACCTCGTGGTGTCATTTCACCAAATGAAAATTAAAATGTGTAACTCCTCAGCCTTGGAACGCTATTTTTTTATGCATTACATCAACTTAAGTTAAAAATTTATGTTGTGAGCAAGCAGAGCAATGAGGAGAGACTTATTCTTTAAGCATGAGCTCATCCGAAGAGGGATGACTTCAGGGAGCGGCTGTGAGAGGATTTGATCAGACAAACATGACTGTGATGGTGGTGGCGTTGCAGGTGTAGCTCCCTCCACTGGTAAAGAAGCGCTGCAGGATGCTGCGAGGCTGTTTTGGGCAGTGCTGCTCTTGGATTAACATGAAACAGCAGGAAGCCTTCAGCAGTTTCCTGTGATTCCCAGAGAGCTCAGTGGAGACTTCCTCTGCAGGCAGCGGCTGCCGGCAGCATGACATTCCTAGTTAGGAATTGATCTGTGGGATAAACTAACAGCACGGGGGAGATTTAGGAACAGAGGAGGGAGGAAATGCTGCATCAGTCTCACAGACACACACAGACACACACAGACAGCTAAACAATATGCAATTTACACAGTTTGGTAGAAAGCAATAAAAGTGTACAGTAAAGCTCTGCTGCTCTGTGTGGGCCTACGTGCATTTGTACATCACACGCAAGAGGCTCCTACTTTGTAGGTACAGCATGTAGCCTTTGTAGAGGCCGGCTGTGCACAAATACCAAGCGGAGAGTGGCTGTTGAACTTTGGAAATGTCAGCCTGTGCTCCTCACAGACAGCACTATCAGTTCATTCCTGGGTGTCCTCTCGTCCTCTTTCCCAGCTTGCCTTAAAACTTTCCCCGTGCCGAGGGTGACCTACTGAGTTCTTTTGAAGCTGCCTCGTGTTTCTGAGCAGGAGGAGACGCAGGATACATGCCCTTAGTTCAAACACAAGCAGGCTGTGGAAAACAACCTCACTGGGTTTTATGTCTTGCCCCCAACACACATGTGACTGCATGAATAATGCACGCAGACCCTATGACTTCATTCAGTGCGTTTCAGACTGCATTTTTAAAGCTTTGAGAATTTGGAGAATGCTGTGTTGGTTTTCTGGAACCAGAGGTGACCATATTTGGGAGGGAAAAGGCATTTAAGAGGAGACGTTGGAAAAGGGCAAGGGGAAGTTTGGGGTTTCCAATAGGGCTAAACGATTTGCAAAAATGATCTAGTTGTGAATTTTTTCCCCCTACATTGTAATTGCAATTTGTTGTGTGATTGCTTTCCAGTTCCCCATCTTTTGTGTTGTTAAACACACACATTTTTCCTCCATTCAAGAAACTAAACAAGTGAATTTGTCTTACCCTTTTGTTGAGCTTTTTAAGTTTTAACGTCATTTAAATGATGGGAACTTTGAATATTAAATCTCCACTTAATGACTAAAAGTGGCAAAAGAGACCAAACTGTGTTTTTTTCAGGTGTAAAGTGAATATTCTTAAGTACTCAGTTGAACTGACTTACTCTTGAACCTGGCATCTAGTGGCCAGTTGAGGAACTGAAGCTGTGACAGCTCTTGATTGAGCTCAAACACATTTATTTTTAAAGACAGTAAGCAAAAAAAACATTACCCAGGATTCCTCACACTGGACCACGAGGAGCTGTCCGTGGTGCTGAACACATGCTGCATCCTGATCCTCTCAGTGACAGATGAAGAAACCGCCTCTCCTTCACCCTCGTCCTCTTCATGCCTCTTCTCCCTTTGCTCCCCTCATCACATGCCTCGGAGCCAGACGCAGCCTCGTCGCTCTCCTGAGAGGAGCGTCCTCCAACATACAGAGCCCACTGCATGATGAGCCTCCTTCATGTGTGTGCACATTGTTTACTGAGGGGGGGCAGCATGTGACTGCTGCACCCCCGGGCACCTTATGAATGCCATCTCGGAAGGATGCAAATCAAACGTGCATGGGTTTACCTCCTTTACATGCTCCATTCATGAGGCTCTGTATGAAGGGGTCGACTATAATCAGATCCCAAGAGTGTTACATGTAGCATTCATATGCACCTGTGTGTTCATCATGTGTCAAGATGTGAATTCATAGCTTTTCTTTTCTCGTGAGCCACTCTTGATGTCAAACCTTTCTTCTATGCTCATTAACAAACAATTTAAATAAGGAGCTATTTTCTCTTACTTTAGTGCATTGCCTCGTCCTTCCTCCTGATTGCCTGCCCTCACTGTCGAACCAAGTATCATCTGTTAATTCAGAAAAAAAAAGTCTTTCTCCTCTGCACAAAAAATTAACTACTCTTCTTCTTCTTCCTCTTCTTCTTTTCCTTTTATTCCACATATCACCTTTCGGCAAACTGCGGTTGTTGACACCTGACCTTTCACACCTAGCAGCAGCCGAAGCTCTAAATAAAATAATGTGATTGTCATCCTCCTCTCTCTTCCCTCTTTGCACCCCTGGACCTTGTCTCCAGGGGCCATTTGGAAGCTCTAGAGTGCCCTCGTGTGTTCGTCACAGTTTATAATCTTCAGGGTTCTGTGTGTGTGTCTGTGTCTGTGTCTGTGTCTGTGTCTATGTGCTATTGGCATGAGCACATTGACTGTATTTCCTGCGACTTTTCCTTCACTCTGTGCAAAAGTTTGTTTTCCTGACAGCCGTACATTCCCAGAGGTTCTCTGATGTGTCTAACTCACGTTCTCTTTCATCAACCTCTTCTGACGTGACTTTCTTAGGGATATAGTTGTGTGTGTGTGTTAATATTTAAATAAATTTGAGTGTCACCACTAAAACAATGAGATGCTCCTGTTGATGTCACTCACTTTGAAGCCGAATCTGATATGCCAGGATATGTTTCAGGAAGTGCACTTGAAACACGCTCCCTTAACAAGCCGATGCAACAATCAAGCATGACAGCTTGTCGTCTGCTCTCTGTCTTTGCAGGAAGTGCTTTGAATCTGACATGCCGGGCGTTTTTCGGCTACAGCGGCGAGGTCAGCCCTCTCATCTACTGGATGAAGGGAGAAAAGTTCATCGAGGACTTGGACGAGGAGAGAGTCCAGGAGAGCGACATCAAGTAAGGAGCACAGCTGCATTCAGAGTCATTTCACAGCGCGTGGCAGTAATGAGGAATTAATAGCAGACTTAGATGAATTCAGGGGGAAATATTAAAGGATGATACTTGAGGTTTTGCATGTTTTAGCCCATTAACTCCAAATTGCATTCACTAAACCAACCATCTCCCAGAGATTTATTTGCCGCCATCAGAGCAGCTGCTTATTCCATCTATTTTCCAAGGTGTGAAAATCATGCAGACTCTTGTTTTAGATCAATAATTCCTCATTTTATCACTTTAAGTGTTTTGTTTACACTGTGTTATTATCTTCTGGGATGCATGGGCATGCAGGTGAAAGCAAGAGGAGTTATTATTTGCTACATCATGCACATTAACAACAGAGCGGTATGATATTAACAGCAAACAGAAGATGTTTTTAGACACTTTGGCATATTTTTGTCTGAGACACAGAGGATATATGACTTTAATACTGTATCACACACTCTCCTGTACTTTGTGTTGTGCTGTGCTGCAGCCTTCTATTGATTATTCGTCCCATGCCTCAAAGCAGTTACAGCCACACTGTCAAAAAGTCAAGACAAAAAGTTTACAGTCCTGCAGCTGAGTGGAGTCAGGGTGATGTACTGCAGAGTGCAGAGAGCTACAAACCAGACACTGTTTGTATAAATGCATTATAAGTTCTCAGCTGTGCGTCACGCATCATGTGACGCAAGCAAAGCTGTGCAGAAATATCTGAATGTATAAAGGAAGTAACACAGTTCTTACGTAAGCAGCTCTGTTAAACTAACTCATGCTCACACTTCACTGAAAGCTGACAAACTCATTGAAATCTGGCTCGAGCGTGAATTTGTGATACAGTTTGAATGTTTTAATCAAGAGGAAATACTGAGCATGGATTTTGCTCCTTCTCCTGTCAGATCAGGTGTTGATGCCACAAAGTGATGCAGGTTTTGAAATATTTCTCTAGAGAGCGAAATTTTGTTGTGTTTGGATGGAAATTTAGGAGGGTTTCTTGTGGATTAGTTGTATTTTGGACAGGCTTGGAAAGTAGTTCTCTTTTATTTCAAGCTATTACATGAAAAGCAATATGTTCTGTCTCAGTCCGAGCACTTCCCTCCATGAGAAGCAGGTTTTCATCCCCGTTTCTTGCAGTTACACTTAATAAAGGCACAGATCTGTGTCTTGCTATCTGCAGCCATGAACGTGCACATTTTCTATGTTCAGCATCTTAAAACAGCTCGCCCTCTTTCTCTAACAGCATTGTAAAACTCTCCCAACAAGCCTTATTTTCAGGCCTTAAAGACATTTAGAGTGAGCCCATTTCCATGTCTCTCACTCCTCACGGTGTAACACATTTAAACAAGTCCATTCCCTGGTCCGTGTGCATGTTTCCCATTAGGGCTGTTTGGAGAGGCTGCAGCTCTGGGGAGACAGTCCTGTCAGATGGTTAACAACCGCCATTTTTCACACCGCCGCCGCTGCTGTCGCTATCTCCCTCACTGCACCCACCTATAGCAGCATGCAGATGGGCCACGGGGAGCTAAGGGGGAGTCGGAGGAGGAAGGGAGAGAGGGAGGGAGGTAGCAGACAGGGGGGAAGTAGAAAGAGTAAGAAATATGGTACAAGTCACTGAGGAGGAAAGTAAAGAAGACACATTTGTGAAAGTGAGTTTGCTTCTGTGCTGATATCAACATGCAGCAGAAACAAATCTCATTTTAAACTCCAGCTTTCCACCTCTATCTCTTTTTGTCCTCCTCTCATCCTCAATCACTCCCTGACTCCAGGATTCCCCCTCTCGCCAGCCGAGGGGTTATCATTTCAATAATTCATGCCGATAATTCATGCAGCAGATCAATAATGTATTTGATCTTGCTGATGCTGCTGCCATAAGCTTTTTCTCATCCAGTTATTGCTGCCTTGATTCCCCTCCATAGTGTCAGACGTATATACAGGTCGAGGGAAGACGGTAGGAGGCGATGGAGAATAAAAGAAGAACATGAGCTGAGCTGTACTCGCCCTGCAGCAAATTCGCTCTTTTTTAGATGATCCATGTTTCTATGGGTTCCCTCTCTTCTCTCTTGAAGCTTTATTACTGATGCATCTGCCGTCAAACTCCGGCTCAGATACAAAAACTCATACCTTGAGCTCAGAGATTCTGCAGGCTTTTATTTACCCAACATTGAGCCTATTGAGTCAGAGGAGTTCATTTCTATGGCAACCCAAACCCATAAATTCTCATTTTTCCAAGAGGAAGAGGAGCTATTGTTGTTCTCATGGCACGGGTGACTGGACATGAGCATACAGGGATGAATAAATTAGCAAATCAAATCTCAGAATAATAAAATCAGGCCATTGATTTGCTGTTTGGCAGCTCAGTTGATGTTTTGCAGGTGGTATTTGAAAGAAATATACATGAGAAAACAGATTTGTTTAAAGTGAATCACTAAAGGAGGAAGCACAGGCGTCTGCTAACAAGGAGTGAGATATTAGCGCCTGCAGCAAGAGCTTCAAGATGTGTTTTAGTTGTTTAGCCGACCTTATTGAGAAAGTCAATTGAGCAAAAGAAGGAGTGGATTTGACTCAGGGTTTTAAAGATTCAGACTCAACAGTGAGGAATCATCTTGTGCAGCCAAGTTCAGATTTTTTAGAGCAGGAGTTCCCAAACTTTTAGTCATACACCCCTAAAATAATCATACTGGAGACTGACGACCCCCTGCTGTGGGAATACACAAACAGGCCAGTCTTGATTAGAGAATCTGTCATGTCGAAGAGTTTAAAGATGATGATACAGATTTGAACACATAGGTTTCCTCACCTCTAACTTTGGCACCTGATTGTCCATGTTTGAAGCTCAGGGTGGCGCTGGCCATTATTCATCAGGTTGTATGGCAGCGAGCTGTGTTGGGATAATGCAAGCATCAAAGAATGCTCCCCTCCCAGGAGACACATGAATTATTCCTTATGCCTCCCTCCCCAAGCGCTCCCAGCTCTCTGCACCCTCATTGCACAACAGCTGAAACTACAAATACCATCAGCCGGGCCTCAGCCTCTCCATAAAAAGCCTATGATACACTTTCCTACCAATGCCAAATCTCCCCAATGAGTCGTCCTTATGTGCCGTTTAGCGGCTTGAAGGCGTCAGAGAAGAGCCATACTTGAGAGTCATTATCCCTCCTCACACTCACAGATACATACCCTCAATCTTCTTCTTCCACCATCATCACGTACAGTACACTGGCGCTCAAACAGATGGATCTCACCCACATTTGGACTTTGTTTCCTCCAAAGTGCCATTTGTGCTGAGGGTGCTGTAAAAATGGGCTAAGTAGTGCATCCAAGGTATGAGGGAGCATCATCCCCCTGTTCTCTCCTCGATCAACCTCAACCAGCCCAGCGGGGGGGACACTCATTTACTTTATGGAATATTACTTTCTCTGCCACTCTTTGTTACCATGGCAGCCGCTATAAAAAGATCCCCTTCTGATCGCCATTATTTGATTCCCCCCCACAAACCTCACTCTAAGGAAGAGCCCTTATTGATTTTCATTTCTCATATGTTTTGAGTGCAGAGGAAGAAATTAACATACAGTGAAGTGCTTACAGTAACACAAAGAGGCTTCATGGAGGTACAGTTGCACAGAAACATGCTGCACAAGGGCATTTTATGGTTTAACCTTGTGAAGAGAAACAGAATATGTTCTATAGGCTGAGTGCTGAAGAATGGATCCTGACACTTAAAGTCTTATTGTACTGTTAATATGCAGCTTGCAGCAACACTTGACCAGATCATAGAAAACCTCACTCATATACTGTGACCAAACCTTGAGAAGCTTTGTGAAGGAAATTTTTTTTTGTTTGTTTGTTTGCAGGATTGTGAAGGAGCATTTGGGCGAACAGGAAGTAGCTATTTCCTTGACTATTGGCTCGTTAGAGGAGGAAGACCTTGGAAATTATTCCTGTTACGTGGAAAATGGAAATGGACGACGCCAAGCTACCATCCAGCTCCTCAGACGCGGTAAGAGCTCTCTGACTTGTAACACTGAGACAAAGAAGCGAGTGAATTAAATAAATCTGAGATAAATATAAACGACCACTAGTTAGACATAAAGACTCATTAAAAAACAAAAAAGAGACAGTTGGTAACCAAAGGGATGTAAATAAGTGCAATGGAGCATAAATAATTACATACAGAGACTTTAATACTGAAAAGAGATACAAGATCATTAAAGATGGGAAAAATGCAACAAAGAGACATAAGATAAATGTAGGACCGACCCGTATAAAAGAAAAGGAGATGAAAAATAATCTACAGACACAAAAATACCAACAGATGAAAAATGAATAACTAATAACATTTAAGAACTTCAAAAAGACACAAAATAACTGAAAAATGAAACACACTAACAACAAACAGACTTTGAAAGACACTTGAGATCAACAATGTAACGATTAAAGGTCACATATAAACTTCAACAAGAAACATTTGTGATTAAAAGAAACTCAAAGAGAACTTCAAAGGGAAAGAATGTAAAGATGGAGGATACAAAATAACTTTAAAGAGAACCCAATCAAAACAAAACTTCCTTTAATTTATGTTTGGAAAATAGACTTAACAGATTTAAAAACCTCTCAGCAATAAAAAACATAAACCCAAATAGATACAGTAATTAAGAAAACATCCATATATACACAAAACAACATCAAAAACAACTTTCAGACAACTCAAAAACAAATAGATACTGAAACAACTTCACAATAACAGCAAAACATCAAAGAAACAAACTAAACTGATCTGAACCCATAAGATTGTTTCTTAATGCCATTTTCACAAGAGTCTCTTCTCATTAGTTAGTCCATCATATAGATTCAGTATCAACTTTTCCTGCTCTTCTTGAAAGCTATAAAATAAATGAAATATTAAAAGACTTGAAGCCTACTTTTATCAAATGGAAATATTCTGGATGTCTGCTTATGCATAATTTTGTCGACATTTCCTTAAACTTTAGCCCGATGTATCTGTAATCTTTGGAAACTCTGATCTCTGATGGGAGTTAAAATAAAGTTCTGTGTGTTGAAAAGAAGGTTCGGCTGAATAACATCACGCAGCCTCAGTCGAGCCGAGCTCTTATAGAAATATTGGAATGCAGCCGAATTTTAAGCCCCTGTTCTCAGGTGATCCCCAACCTCCATCAAACTGAATCCTTTTGTTTCTTCTCCTCTGGTTCGTTTTCCTTCCTCTCTTCATCCATGCTTGTGTTAACAGTCTGTGCTCGGGCTCCATTTTTTCCTCCTACATGTGCCTCGGCAGCTGTGTTACTATTTTGGCTCTCTAGCATGACTTGTCTGGAGCTCTTTTCATGCACTGGTTGTCACCCGGCAAAGAGAGGTAATTTGATGGCTGTTTAAACAGCAAATTGGTCCTTAGCGTTCCCCAACAGGCCAATAAATTCAGCATACAATTACATTTTAAGACTTTATCTGTCTGTCTGTCTGCTTTAATCCTCGTCTCTGACACCATGTTTTCACATGGCCCAATTCTTTTTGAGTCATCTTTGCAGACAGACAGTTTCATCCCAAATGTCTCTGCCAGATCGAGGGGAAAGAGATGCTGAGGAAATCTTCAAGTCGAGCTTTCTCTCTTCCTTCTGCTCCCTCTCTCTCCCAGTCTCTGATATTATTCTGATGTTTATTTCATGTTTCCCCTCCCAGAATGCATCACTCAAAAGCCCTGCAGCAGGTTTTTGAATGCCTTTGAAGGCTGCCTTTTCTTCTGCTTCAGAAAGCAAGCGTGATCATTGTTAATTTGCAAAAATCATTAAAGTTGGGAGGGGAGGCAGAGAAATAAAAATCACAGCGGTGAAACAACACAACTGTAATCTTTAACAGAAACACAGCCCAGTGACAGATCAACTGCCTGTCAGGGATGAGGGACAAGACAATAATTTAGTCGAATATCAATTTGTTGAAGTTCTGATGCTAGGCATTTCAACATAATTATTCAACAAACACTGTGTGTAAAAAAAGTTATTTTTTACATTTAGGGTCAAATATTGCCAACATTCATGACATGATGCTACTTAGATTTTTTCCCCCTAAAGTCTAAATTACACTTCTGAGTCAGCCTCTGTGCGTCGAGGCCTGACGTGTACCTCCTGGAGAACAAAATTGCACTTTGAAACAACTCAATTTGCAGTCAACCAGCATCTGTCTCTTCTTTTTGCTGTTTCTGTGTAGCTTCTTACCCTATGCTCTTGTTTATTTAAAAAAAATGAGTCTATTTTATCACAAGTTAAACCGAAATTAACATCCAATCTGCGTCAGGGCTTCTCATTTTGCTCCAATATTTCCATTTAAGTATAATATCCCTGCTGCCTCAAAGAAAAGCATATCAAAAGAAAATGCTCTGACCTTATTTTAATCAAAGACCTGAAGCTCAATATGTACACCACTGCTGCTCTGACCCCTAAAGATGTGGGGGTTTTTTCAGTAAATATAACCTGTGATCATACAAAGGCTGCTTTGTGGTTGCGATGGCAACCTCATTGAGTCTGAGCTCCTAGTGACAGGAATATAAGGTATCTGGCCCAAGCAGGTAAATGCTGCTTTTATACACAACATAACTCATCCCTCCCTTGGTGGATCTCAGGGGAGATGGAGAGGAGATAATAGAGAAGACAAATGAACGGAGGGGACTGAAGAGAGAAAGTAGAGAGTGGGGGAGGAGAAGCGTTTGGAGTAAATGATGTGAGAGGTGGAGCTTCTTGAATTGAAAAGCTCTCCTTCCATGTTCAGGATTGTCTGGTGGACAGCAAAGCACCATGATTTTTTTCCCCTCCCTGCTCTCTACCTTCTCATATTTTCCAAAGTCATTATGAGCTCCACGTCTCATCCCATTCCAAGATTGATGCTCCTTCGCTCTGAGCGAGTCAAGCCCTCCTGCAGGTGTAAATGTGGCTGTAAGGAAAAGATCCCGTAAAGGTCCAGTGGGGATAGAAACATGCCTCGATTTATCTGCTCTTATTGTGCTGGAAGTACAATAATCTTAACATTTTTATTTTCTCTTCTATGTGTGTGTGTGTGTGTCGTCCTCAGCAGAGCTCATGTACACTGTGGAGTTGGCAGGAGGGCTGGGAGCAATCCTACTGCTGCTCATCTTCCTCATCTCCCTCTACAAATGCTACAAAATTGAGCTGATGCTCTTCTACAGGCGGCACTTCGGCAGCGAGGACGTGGATGGAGGTATAGATAAAACACAAAGCGTGGAATTTTTTTTATGGGTTTGAATAGATTCAGTTTCTTCACTCATGAGTGAAAAGTGTGTGTGTATCCATAACACACTCTTTGGTGGGTTTCAGTGACCTCTCCTGTCCTGTCTCAGCTCAGCTCTCCCTCTCTCTCACGTGACTGTGTGTACATCGCTGCATAGGGACGAGGGGAGACAGATTTTCAATTTGTTGCCCATTTAAAAAGAGATCAGTCTCAATATGTCATGGAGTGACGCCCACCCTCTGCCGTCTATGGCCTGGAAAGACTCCGAGATTCATCCCTTTGCGACAAGCAGGGGCATAAACAACTTGAGATTGGGCCCAACTTTTTGTTTTTGCTACAGAACACAGTTAACTTCTTCTTCAGAGGAGGAACCCTCTGTTCGTGTCCCAGTATCTCCCTTTTTTTCTCTTTGTGCTGCTTTTTCAAAAATCCTGAGCCCGTTCCTGATTGCTTCTACAATTGCATGAATTATCTATCACACAGTGTTTTGTTGATTCAAACTTCCACATGATTAAGTCATACCAACAGGGACCGCTGATACGAGCTGTTTCTGATTTTCCAACTTTGCTAGGTGGTTAATTTGCGAGGTTGGTAAACTAATTTGAAAGCCACGTTTGATGTTGGGATCCTGTCGAGTGCAGCCACGGCCCTTCCACTGAGTTTCAAAGCTGCGCGTGCTCCTCAGAGAAGATATGAAAAAGAGTGTGTTCCCCTTTGTGGCTGGCCCACACTCCAGTTTCCACACAGCATAATGACTAGGAGTAACTGAAAGTGCCACCAGAGCTGCTTCCTTCCCTTTGTCTGCGGGGAAATCATGCTGAAGTAAAAGAGGGGGGCTGTGCCTGAATGTTGCTTCAACTTTTTTTTGTATTTTCCTCCTTTTTATCTAAGATATTGTCAAAATCGTCTTCTGTTTGTATCTTTGGTTTGCAGCTCTTCAATATTTGTCACAATGTTGGAAACTCGATAACAGATCGATGTATGACTTAATTAGCTGTGCAAAGCATTCTGGGAAGCAAAGCAAGGCACAATAGGGGGGCATCACCACTCTACAACAGATTTCCTCCCTTTATTTTGTGGTGATCATGCATTTAAAGCATGTTTATGTTTTATAATCCAGTAAAAATGTCTTCTTAGACTCAAATTTCTTATTTCAAGATATTAAAAGACAAAAATGACGCCATCTCTGCCCAAAGCTCTGTATGAATTTACCGCTCAATTGGAGCACATGCTTAATGTTTTACTCCATCATTTGAATACTCTTCCTGTTTAAAATTTAACATGTTTCAGTAAAAGTGTTTTTAATGCAACAAACTTGAAGACCATATTCTTATTAAAGCTTTCATGTTGCTTCTCTTCACCTCTCAGAAAACAAAGACTATGATGCGTACCTGTCCTACACCAAAGTGGACCCAGACCAGTGGAGTCAGGAAACCAGAGAGGAGGAACGCTTCGCTCTGGAGATCCTCCCTGATGTTTTAGAGAAACATTACGGTTACAAACTCTTCATCCCGGATCGGGACCTCATACCAACTGGAAGTAAGTAAGACTGTGACCAACACACACACACACACAAGGTACAGTAATGTACTGGAGTCTGGAAGCTTTTATTATTGCTCATGTAGGTTGCTGCACTGTTTGGCACATTTGTTCCACGCTGTCATTTTTCTGGCGCGGACCACGCCACAACAACAGACTCACGCTTAATCTCCTGAGATTACCAGTGGCTCCAACGATTTAGTAGTATGTATTTTTCTAGTCAGAATGGTTGCAACGCTGTTTTACTCTGCAAAAACTGAAATCCAAGAATCATCTTTTTTGTAAAATTGTCCAATTGATCTTAATATGAGCTTCATTCATGTGACAAATACAGAGAAATATCTTGTTTCAAGAAAAAATGACAACTGAATTGCTTCATTAAAATCGGCATCCGCATCTGCAGATGGGATAAAAATGATGTCCAAGTTAAGTTTCGACAATCAAGTTATTTTTCAAGTATTTTATCCTGGACTTGTCAGATGAATTTGGCTCATTTTAAGTTCCATAAAGTACTTTTTACTAAAAATAAGAGGAACACTTGCTCAGAGTTAAGTATTTGATGTATTAAAAGTTGGATAAAATGTAAAGAACAAAATTATTGATGAAACTTTGAAATTTTGCATACAAGAAGCTGATACATTGGTCAGTGGATCTTATGGAAAAGTCAGAATAAGAGGAAGGAAACAAGAGCTATCCAACAATTTATGACAGATTAGATTTTATGCAAGCTCATTAAAAACTTCATGACTTTAGGGCTTGAGGATGGTTCTTGAACAAGGATTTAGAAGATGTTCCAGGTGAAGACGTTTCAGCATTAAGGCTGAAATGAGTCGTATTTCAAAGCAAGGGTGGGCATTTCAAACCAGATATCAGCAGTTAGCATTCTTCTTCTTTGGTGTTTAACGGCAGTTGGCATCCATGGCGTTGCATTAATGCCACAGTTAGAATTCTTCTTTCTCTCTTGATGTTAAAGATTTTTTTTCCAACAGCTTTCAGGTTTGCTGCTTCCACAATCTGGAGGGAGGACTGTATTGCAAACAGGCATCTGTAAAAATAATTTAAGGAAGAAGACAGTTTAATCTTAACATTGCTGTGCTCAAAATTTTCAGAGATCTAAACTGCAAATAAACTTTGGGTGAGCTAAAATTAAAATACAAAATGATATCCTAGAACAAATGACTATGCAACTACATTTCTTTTTATCCTATGGCATTTTATTTACTCTTTACAAGCAAATCATGTGTCATTTTGTCTTTAAATGTCTTAAAATAAACATATTGGCCTCATATAAAGTCCAAAAAAGACATTTTTGATGAAAATTAAACATAAAGTGACATGACATGGTTAGATTTCAGTTTTTGCAGTGTACATAGACACATCACTCAATCAGAGATGTAGCTGTGGCATGGTCCTGCTCCTAAAGTGAAGGTAGCTTGTTGACTTCATTAGTTCACGTCTTTGTTGTGTGAAGTTTGTCCTTAGTTTGTTTGTCTCTGTCCCTGTCTTGTCTCTCAATGTTTTGTGCCATTTGGGAAATCAGAAAACATTTACTGAAAAACAGACAAATCAAATCTCAGTCTGACCAAAATGAAACTTTCCTGTGTCCTTACCAATCTCTCCACCGTATTTCCCACTTGTTTGTTTTTGTAGATATTAAAATAAAGAGTGTAATTGGAGCTGCGATATTGAACAAATTTATCACCCTGCCTGGTTTTCATCCATGCATTAATAAAGCCATGAAAATTCTGTCTGAACATATTCTCATGCGTGCTAACTCTGCTTAGTAGTCCGTCTGTGCCAGCAGTACACAGTGTGCTCTAGTTAGCAGTGATGCTGAGTGTTTGTACTGTAGGCTTCATGTGGGACAGATAAAACGCAAACATATCTTAGTTGGTCCAGACAGAATTAAACATCAGTGGGAAATGTGTGAAGGCTCTGAGCCCTGCCGACAGAGCCGACTCTTTCCTTCAAAAGAAAATCGCCGCCAGCGCCGGTGCCAAGAAAAATCACTGTAGATGAATGTCCAATCAGGGAAACATGCTCTGTGATTGATCATATGTGAATAAAAAGAGCAATGAGGGGACGTGAGGCCACTGTTACCACTGTGTTCAGCATGTTTCTGTGTCTGTACTGTGTTCTGCCTGTGACCTGAATGTTGAAATGTTTATGTTTAGGTCTCACCAATGAGCATTACCAGGATGACACGCGACTCTTTGGAGGTACTCGCACATCAGTCTTCTCCTCTTGTACAAGCTGCTGTCATTTCCAGAGTGGCACTGCCGTGTGACGTGAAGCATCAGGCCCAGCTCAGTAGACTCAGTCCTGTAGATTGTGCAGCTTTATCAGTCATCCCGTGCCATCTCGAGCCATTTAGTGCAGCGCTCAGCTTTGTCTGTGGGTCTGACCTCCAGAGTAGAACACACAGAAGAGTGAAAACATCAGTTCAACGATACAAGATGAATGAACTCTGTGTGAATTGGCTGTAAAGACTTTACTCAAGGCAATACAAAAGCCAAACTCTCGAATTCTGCTCTTTTTTTAATACAAAATTAGAAATCTTAAAGCAACCTAAGAATATAACTATGTGGTCCAAAATGATTTAAAAACTTTTGAAATAAACCTCCTGTGTCTGACGGGTTTTACTTTTTCAAAAATTGGAGGAAAACTGAAAAGGCGCGACTTTGCACACAAAGAGTACCCTGCATGGTTGACTTTTTTTTTTTAATTGCAGGATTTAAAACAAATCTGATGAAACAAAGGCTAAAGCACAGCAGCCTTTTTAAAAAATGCTGACAAAACCCCTGAGGATAAACCCCCTTGTGGTTTTTAGGTTTTTAGTTTTTGTTATTAAAATCTTGAAATTACAAAATTAAAAAATCGCAAAGGGTATCCCTTTTTTAATAAATGTAATCTAAAGAACTAAATTTATTATTTAAAATCCTGCATAACACAAAGGTATTCTCATAGCAATTTTTTTTTTAAACAATGTAGGGTTTTTTTGTTTTGTTTTGTTTTTTTAATTCTGCAAAAAGTATTGAAATTGACTTCAAATCACAAATTAAAATGAAAAACTTCAAAGACACAAAGGGGTTGTCTTAAATATTCTAAAAAAAATGCGAGGGTATACCATTTGTATTAAGATTTTTCTGTTAATCAAAAATATTTAATTTCCATTAGAAAAAGACAAGTTTTTTTTTCAGAAATTCCAAATTGAAAAAAAAATAAATAAAAAGGAGGAGGTTTTTGCTTTTGTTTTGTTTTTTTGGAATCGGGAAAAAAATCTTCAGAATTTCCAACAAAGATTAAAAAAATCCTGAAAATAACACATAATTTTTTTAAATAAAGTTTTAGTGTTGCAAGGTTAAAGTGGAAATGTTACAAGTTTGTAGTCTTAATCTGTGCCTTTAAAAAGCCACACACGCAGAGACACACTAGTGCTGTAATTTAACTCCATAGACTCAATGCTGCAGACTGACATGGGTGGATCAGATCAGATACTGGAGGTAGATAAAGCAACGTGTCATTGTCTTGTCTCAACAGTGTCTGTTGTCCGTTCAGCCATCATTGTTAAGTGTCGTAGTCGTGTCACCTGTAGTTCTGAACTCACACAGAATGTATGTTTGTCACTCATCGGCCACGCCTGTTTCTTACCCAGCCTTTCTCTCCCTCTCCATCCCTGCAGCGTACATCGAGGATGTAGCTCGTTGCGTGGACCAGAGCAAACGCCTCATTATAGTCATGACACCTAACTATGTGGTGCGGCGAGGCTGGAGCATCTTTGAGCTGGAGACGCGGCTGCGCAACATGCTGGTGACTGGTGAGATCAAAGTCATCCTGATCGAGTGTGCCGAGTTGCGCGGCATCATGAACTACCAGGAAGTGGAGGCTCTCAAGCATACCATTAAAACCCTCACTGTCATCAAGTGGCGCGGCCCCAAGAGCAACAAGCTCAGCTCAAAGTTCTGGAAGCAGCTGCAGTACGAGATGCCATTCCGGCGCACAGAGCCCATGCTCACCCATGAGCCGGCGCTGGACGTCAGCGAGCAGGGGCCCTTCGGGGAGCTGCAGACCGTCTCTGCCATCTCCATGGCAGCAGCCACCTCCACAGCCATGGCCACCGCCCACCCTGAGCTGCGCTCCACCTTCCACAACACCTACCACACCACCATGAGGCAGAAACACTACTACCGCAGCTACGAGTATGACTTACCCCCAGGAGGGACCCTGCCACCTCTGTCCTCTCTGGGGAACCAGCACACCTACTGCAACATCCCGCTCACGCTGCTGAACGGACAGAGGCCACCTGGGAAGAGCCGAGAGCACAGCCTCGAGGAGGCGCACGCCAACAACGCCATGCTCCCGCTGCTGCCCCGAGAAACCAGCATCTCCAGTGTCATCTGGTAGTGACGGTCAGACTCAGCACCAGAGCAGGAGGATCAGCCAGGCGCAGACACAGCGAGGCTCTGTCTGGTAGCTCGTAGGAACGCAGTTTATGGTCCAGAAATCCGTTTGGTTCCAACTGTCATCAAGCGGCAGCGATTGATGAAGATTCAGCGTTTGGACAAAGAGTCTCTTGTTTTTCAAGTGGCTACAATCCGTTACAGGGGATGCTTTTTATATGGAACTACAGGAGTTAAAATGTAAACACTGTTTCATCGACGAGCGAGAGACGGACTCGCAAGAACTCCTTCCACTCACTATGGCAATGTGCACACACCTGCATACGCAAACACATACAAATGTGCATACATACAAACAAAAGGAAAACAGGGTCTTGTACATATATTTCAATTTCTTTGTAGCATCAGTGTTTTCCTGTTTTGTTCTTTTGTTTGTTTGACTCTGTCATGTCTGTTGCCTTCTCTTCTGTAGGATTTGCTTTAACTTGTTATGATTGTTGTATATTTTTTATTCCTTCCTCTTTTTAGTTTGTTTTTATTCTTATTTCAATGCACTTGTTTTGAGAGCCAGTACGTCACCACTCTACGCTGTGTTCTTCTGTTTGTTTTAATCTTTGTGTAGTTTAAGAGAACATTTTTTAACACTTATCTGGAATTGCCTGGACATTTCAGGAGCTTTGAGGAGCTGAAACTTCTTTTTGTTTACCTGTAAAAGGTGTATCTAGTTTAAAAGGAAAATCTCTTTTAAAAAATCATAGAATATGCAAAAAGAAGGAGGAGCTGGCAGAAATACACCGTCTTGTGGGACAGAGAAGGAGGAGAGGTTGGGGGGGCCACGCTTGTCCACTCCAATCAGACCGACAGACTGGCAGATCTCTCTCTAAAGCTTCATATTTTCTATTGAAACAAACAGCCTTGCTGTTTTAGAGTGATAGTGAAATGCCTCACCTTAAAAAGAAATCTGTAGATTATTTTAAAAAGAATTCTATTTTTATAACAGAAAAGAGTTTGCTTGAGAAGTCATACTTATTTGCATTTCATCCACCATTGGACGGGGATTTGTGTATAAGTGTAATGCTGGTTTTGTACACTTGCAATGTGGTTCCTGGTTTGTTAAGAGATTAAGGCGGCTTTTGAATCCCACTTGAAAAAATACGTCCTCTCTGTTTGAGATTCAGAAGTAAAGCATTTTCAATGTTTTGGTTTTTCGAACATAATATTCTTCCCATCCTTTGGTTCATATGGATAGTTCATGTTTAAGGAAAGAAAAGAATTCATTTGTGTTTTGACAGACTTTTTAAATATATTTGAAGGTGTGATTTTTGAGTATGCATAGCAAATAGATATGTATTCTATATATAATATAGATATTTATATAAATATATAAACACAATTTTCACTTGGAAAGAAATGTCTATCTTTATAGAAACACAATCATTATCAGTTGCCCTTACTTTCTCACTGCACATTAAAAACATTGATTTCCTTTTGATGGTTTTCTTTTTGTGTCCTTCGTGTCTTGATTCATCAGCAGCTGGTTCAGTGAGAAACAAACTAAAGGGGTGAGCTCAGGTTTTTTGTTTTGTTTTGTACCCCAAAATCTTTTGGAAGCTTGAAAAACACCAGAATTTGGGCTTATTTACGCCTAGGATATTTTTGGTCAAAGCTATAATACAAACATGGGCTATGTTCTCTGCTGAATTTTGACCAAAATAAAATCCTGAAAAAGCACTGAGAACACTCTTAGGGTTCTTATAAGGACACTCCAGGGGCCAATAAGCCTGTGGTATAAAAATGTTGGTGTTACTAAAATTTCTGGGTTTTTTTTTCTTTTTGAGGAAAACAACACGGGCTAACCCCTTCATTTTTTTTCTGGCATTTTTAACCTAAACTGCAGTGTTGAAGAAACACACTGGGGACACCTTTAGGGCTCTTTGTAAGTGGTGTAAATAACCCCTCAGTGTACAAATTTGGTTGTTTTTCAGACTTGAAAAACTTTGGGAGGGGAAAAAAATAATTCAGGCTAACCCCTGAAATGTTTTTGTGACTGTTGACCAGGTATGAAATCCTGAAAAAAAGCACTGGGAACACTATTAGGGCTCTTGTAAAGACACCTAGAAGTAAATTAGCCTTTGGTATAAAAATGTTGGTCATTTTCAGACCTCAAAAATTATTGTTGAAAAAAAAACAAGAAACCCAAAAAGAAAAAAACCCATGGGCTCACCCTCTATAATTTTTTGCTGAAGTTTGACGAAAAATAAATTGCTCAAGAAAAGGCACTGGGATCACTGTTGAGGATCTTACTGAGACAATCTAGGGGTGAAATGGGGTTTGGTATAAAAATTCTGATCATTTTCAGACTTTATAGTTTAAAAAAAAAAAACACTGGCTTACACCTTACGGTATTTGCTGATTTTGACCAAAAATAAAATGCTGAAAAAACACTTCGGGGACACCCTATGAGGGAACAAGCCCTTAGTGCACAAAGTTTGGTGTTTTTAAACTTTGGAAAAATTGTAATAAAACAAAAAAAAGACAAAAAACAAAGCCAAGGCTAGCCCCTTGGGCTTTTGCCTATTTTTTTGTTTTCACATTCAATTGGAAAGGCTGTAAGCTGATGCTGCTTTAACTAGCAGTTAAAGCTTCATTAGAAAACTGGTTTCTCTATTGCCTCAAGAAGAATCCAACTCTGTACCAGTTGCAAAAAGAAAACAAACACACTTGTTCCAGATTTATTCACAAATGCCAAACAGTTTGCCAGGCTGTTCTCCAGATTACAAAAACATAAGCTGCTCTTTTTTAACAGCCATTGAAACTGTCTCTGCTCTCTCACTCACTCCACACAGGCGGTTAACTGATCCTTTCCTGACACATTTCCACTCACAAAGATGAAAACAAACTCAACATTGCTCATGCTATGAATAAAACTTAAAGCGTGTCAAGTTAGTTTATTTCACTGAAGTTTATCTGAGGCCAATCTGATGCTCTGGCACTCTGATCAAATGGATAACTTCCAGAGCTCTAAGTTATCCAATTACCAAATTCTCTTTATGTCCCTCTCGTGATATGCCAAGAAAAGGCAGTTTGTGTTGATACTCACTGGATCTGATGGAGTCAGACTGCTAATACATACAGACGATCATTGGTAGTAAAATATCATAGCGCGGATTTTATCTCTTGTGGCTGGTGGATGTGGATCTTCTGAGCACTAGAATGATGAAGAGGAATAATTACACTGAGCAAACTGGGTTTTACATGTGCTACTGTCTAATGTTTAAAGACATGGAAAAATGAAATACTGTCCTCTCGAGACATTCCTGATTCTGAAATAAAGTCACTTCCATAACCAAGCAGAGTCACTAGCAAAGTCAAACAGTGGAAAGAGACCATGCCCGTGTACTACACTATTTAACCCAAAGAGGTCACCAGAACCAACACAATATCCTCACAACAGCGTCAAGTTATATTCACATTAGTAAATCTGTTCCAGTAAATAATCAAAACAGAATTTCACACAACAAACTATGAGGAAAAATGCTCTTAAAGATTAAGTGCAAAGATCATTTCCTTGTAATGTATAGTACATTTTTTAAGGAATCATATTGCACAAAAAAGGGAGGTCAATGACTGGACAGCTTGTAATACACAAAGTCAGGGGGTTTATTGTTTAAAGTGACTGATATTGAGGTTTACGAGGCCTTTCAGTCTCAAGCACTTACAATAAAATCCCCATTTCCCTGGCTGGAAACTGGCTTGGAACTTTTGGGAGCCTGCTATCTCCCTCGCTCCCTTCTCGTCTATCTCAGCCGTCAGATAAGGGCAGAAATGCCAAAGATAAAGCTTCAGAAAAGAGCTGATACCAGAAACATTTTGGCTTAAAGCCTGTGCAGTCTCATTTTGAAACCTGACCTTT
The DNA here is from genome assembly GCA_008086565.1 of Thalassoma bifasciatum. Lineage (NCBI taxonomy): Eukaryota > Metazoa > Chordata > Actinopteri > Labriformes > Labridae > Thalassoma > Thalassoma bifasciatum. The sequence goes on along the minus strand of RPOG01000273.1, from coordinate 118,334 downwards.
GCTTGGCAGCCTGAACATACCATGATGGTTGAGTGCTGCCAAACAGTGCCCTCTCCTGGGGATTCACTGAACCTGCAAGCTGAGTTTGTGATGTGGTAAACAGCAGATTCACTGATTCAACAGCAATCCCAGGAGAGCCAAATGAGCAAGACAGGAGGAGGGGACTGCTATTCAACATGCTATTCTACATTAAAAGAGAGTTTTGGTGCCAGGCTGCACAAGGAAGGAAAACAGATGTGTACATGAAAACATAAATGAAATGCATTTTTCTTGGCCGTGGATCTGCAAGTAAGGGCTCACACATGCACGCAAATATAGTCATCTAAACGCAGAGTGGGTGACTGTTGCATGCTGGCAGGCACCCGCCAGACAGCTGGAGTTTTATTAGCAGACACAGGATTAATAGACTCTTTATTACCCTGAGCAATTAAGGAATAAATTGGAGAGAAAATAGGCCCCACAGAGAGAACACTTGGATATCTAAGCTGGTGCCCGTGTCATTTTGTATTTCCCTGTAATATCTCCTCAGACCACAGGGAGGAGTGTGAGCATTATCACTGATCGTCTCATAAGAGCATCCAATTAGTATCTTGTGTTTCCTGTGGCCCTGCTCATTGTTGAGGCATTCCTTTTCAGCTCCTCATGGTTTTTTCTGGGCTGAATGGGCATAAACATGGCACAGAGGCAGAGCCATTGTCTACAAGCACACTTGAAAATGCTGCAGCTCTTGTAAACATCTTTTCATCGAGATGTTGTTATAATACTGGAATGCCAATTGGGTATTTTTTTTAAAGGAAATTTATGAGTGTGCTTAATGTGGTTTTATTTCATCTTTTTCTTTTGCAGTAAGCAGCAAACAGCCATAGCAGAGAATACTGAACAGTAATTAAAGAAGAGGAGGTGGATAACAAGATGGAGACCATACAAGCTTTCATCAGCCAGGCATCAGTAAAACATCCTTCAACAAATACAGTTTGTTAACTAAAAACTTGATTAAATTCAAATTCAGTTTGCTGTAAACTTCATATGAATGCAAGGAGGAGCAAGAACATTTTAAAACGGAACAGTTCAAAATAATATTTTAACAGGAGCTGGAGACAAACTACTAATCACTCAGAGGTTTTAACAAGCAGGTTAAATCAAACCTGAGATATTCAGAAGTGGTTGAATAAGTAATTTATGTATAAATGCTCGCTCAGACAAACTTCTCTGTACTTTGTTTAATCCAGAACCAACAACAACATTGCTGAAGCTTTATCACAGAAGATGCTGAATATTTAACACTTTCATGACAAGCTGTTTTAACTACTATAACTCTTTTCTAAATTATTTTCTGAGAGAATCCTGCAGAAAAACTGTCTATAAGATGCTGTTTGACTCAACTCTGCACCAACTCCCTTTTTCTTTTACATTTCAAAGGTCTGTTACTTCCTTTTTAAGCTCCACAAGACCTCGATCACTCATGATCATGGCGGAAACCTAACAATGTTTTTGTCCAAATTCTTTTTTGTTTTGTTTTTTTTGTTTTTGTTTTTTTCCTTTATTCTTTGAATTCTTTGAACAAAAATGTTGTTTGACATAATACATGTCACTTTCACTTAGTAATTCCTGGAAACTGTTACATCTTAAGATTTTAGGAGTCAAAGGAGTCCTGGATTGCTTGTAAGGAGTACTAAAAATATGGAATGATAAAGTTTTACTTTGGCTGGAAGATATTTTCTTGTAAGCAAAACTATTATTTTTCTTTTTTACAATTGGGTGATGTTTTTATTTGTAATTATAAATAACTCTAGTTGTATTTTTGGATTTTAGTATCTTGAATTGCGACGCTTTCCTTCCCCTGCCGGATAAATCTGCAATACAAGGAGACTTTTGAAACTTTTTTTCACAAGAAATGAGTAATGTTGTCACAGTGTGAAATCAGTTATGCTATTGTCTGATCCGATCTTTGATTGATTGATCGAAACCACAAACTGCCAAATCTCAGCAAACATTGTTTGAAGACGCTTCACAAAATCATGAGCATCTAAAACCTTCACTGATGATAAGAACTTGGACACGTTTTGCTTCCGTTATTGAGACAAAAATCCGTCAAAATACATGTAATGCATTCCTGCGGCAGCCCCTCTGAATTAGCACTGAGAACACTTACCTGCAACAGGTGCGCTGCTGTGTGCGCAAACGCTCCCCTCTTCCACGCTGATTCCTCCTGTTCATGATGATTTTTTGTTAGTGACGAAACCGCCGCCAGGTCCTGACACCTGAGCTGACATCTGTTTTATATCTCACTTTTGAAAAATCTCTTCTTCTCCAACTATTCTGTCTGCTTAACATGTACGTCACTGTAGCTGCATTCAATGACCGTCGGAAAAGGGCAGTCTTTCTTTTGAGTGTGCAAAGCTTAAGAGATCAAAATAAGGTCAACTTTTACATGATTTGGGGACAGCATCATTCTTCTGTAAGTTCACTTTTTATCTGAGCCTTTCTTACTCCGTGGACCAGTAGGAACAGCACAGCTTATATGTTACATGAGAAAAAGTGTTATGGTTCTGTTTTTATCTCTGTCTCTGTACAATCACTCATGTTTTCATGTTATGGTGCACTTACTCCAGATTCTTTTGGGTAGGCTGGCTTATCAAGTGAAGCTGATAGTCTGAGCATGACATAACGTTTCATCATCAAGAAGGGATTCATTTTATTACAAAAAGGTTACAGCATGTAAATAGACTGCAACAGAATTAAGGCCCGAAGATTTGCAAAGATTTTATAATTATAATTATATTGCAATTATGATTAAGGTGTGATTGTATCTAGGATCCCCATCTAATGTGACAACAATCCATGACATTTTCCCCTTGCTCTTTGCCTATTTTGCATTTCTTCTTTGCTGCTCTTGACCCATTTTTGCTACTTTCTGACTATTTTCCAAGTTTCCCCCCAACATTCTAGCCTCTTGTTCTTGCTTTTTGACCATTTTTTGCCACATTAAACTTAGTTTTCATGCTACTTCTTGCCTTTTCTGCCACTTTCCACCACTTAGATGGTTCCTCTTGCAAAGGTACTTTTCAGCAGTTTGGCTCTTTGATTGAGCAGGGTTGAGTAACACTACTTCAAAACATGTATCTGATATTCTGACACATTTGAGGTTAAATAAATATTGCACTGTCTGTGATTAAAATATTACAGCAGGCCATATCGCTTTTTTGGGGGGGGGGCTTTTCTGCCTTTAATTGGATAGTGGAGGACGGTGGATAGAGTATGAAAGGGGGTAGAGAGTGGGGGATGATATGCGGGAAACAGGCCACAGGTGGGAATCGAACCCGGGTCACCCGCTCGAGGGCAACCTCATGGTGCGCGGCCATATCCACTTGGCCATCTGCGCCCCAGGCCATATTGCCTTTAATCCACTTTGTGATTAATTGCCCTGTCCTATACAGAATCTGGTTCTCCTACAGAAGAGATCAGAGTGATTTCTTCCTGAAAATAAAATGAGAACCTCATGGCCAGGTTAGTTAGCGAGCAGGCCAAACAAAACCACAGGGACTGTGCTCAGGTCCAGGCCACCTGGCCTCTGCACAGTGACTGGGTAATAAGAAGCTGAGAGCAGGAATCAGGTGTCAGGAGACTCATTCAATAAAGCAATTTGGTTGCTTTGTATGTAATACAGCAGAGAAATCTTCATTTTCATGTTGTCTTCTGCAGAATCACTGACACTGATCCAGTGTGATGATTCCCAGTGGCATGCAGTCTGCAGGATGGTCCTCCATATTTCTCTTTGGATACCTTCTTGTAGTCTGCATCCCAAAAGTCCCACATTGTGATGGCCACAGCTGGAGGGACAGGTAGAACATTACCCCCAGGCACTTCCTCTTCACTGTTCCTGTGTGTGTGTGTGTGTGTGTGTGTGTGTGTGTGTGTGTGATGCAGAGAACTTTTTTAAGTAGTCCTCTGTTGCACTCTAGTGGCCTTAGATGGGACTGCACTTGTACTTAGACGTAAACTTTCTCTCTACCAGCTGTGCGGGTTAGTGAACAGCTGCTTAGAGAGTTACAGCCTCCTGAGACTCATCTACATCTAAAGCTGACGTAATAAAACTTTATGGATAACTTCTGTAAGCAGCATGAATCAGCATGACTCAGATTTTTCAAGGCAAATGCGTCAGACTCATGAGTACATTTGAGTTATATCTACTCGTGTATCACTAAATGTTATCTGCTGCAGATTTCAGAAAGTGTGTCAGTTCTGACAGAGCTGATGTCACATACAAACACAAGGACAGTATGAAGGCAGAGTTTGGAGAGAATCCTTTTATTATAGAAAAATATTTCATTAAAAAAACAATAAGTTATGAATTCCAGCAGCTGCTTTGTATTTTTCCTCAATAAAGCCTCTCTTGACTTGAGCACACTCTTTCTTTCTTGCGCGCATACACACACACACACACACACACACACACACACACACCTGCCTGTGCTGGTCAATTCACAGTCCTTGAACATCTCCCACTTCAACAGCAGTAAATTCGGTCCTTCTTATCTTCATCTGTTCCCCAAATCCTACCCAAACGACACACTTTAGAGCATTCAGTCCAATCCTGCAGCTGAATTCACCTCCATCCGCGCGCATGGCAGTGACCTACTTCCCGTAGAACATCTCCATGAGGACCTCCTCGATGTTCACGGTCCCTATAACAGGTCTGAAGAAGAGCTGAGCGACCACCATCGGGCTGATGGCCCTCAGCATAGACAGGGCTATGAGCAGCTTGGCGAAGCGCGTCGTGTCCTCGCGGTGGGTCAGCCTCACGTGCTCGTTCAGAGCCTGGTGCGCCTCGCGACGCAGGGACTGGATGTAGTGGAGGCAGCGCAAGCCCTCAATGTCTGGTGGAGGAGGGGTGGAAGACAGAAAAAAAACAATATGAGAAAAAGTAAATTATGATCACATTCAGGGGATGGAATGAACCAAAAGTCAGATTTTTTTCTGTGCGTAATACGTATCATTTCTACAATAAATAAATAAACAAATGAACTGACATGAGTTACTTCTAGAATAACATCAGTGCCTAACGATTAAATTCTAAAAATGCAAATTTAATGCTAAATCTGAATAAACGAAAAGCCAATTACACAAATAAAAGCCGATCTGTTTGCGTAAAAATCCTCCCTCAGCCAGAGAAATGCTCAGACAGTCTGAGTCATTTAGCTTCATGCCACCTGTGTAATGAACTTTAATGTACAGGTGTAAACCAATCTACATACCTGGGTTAAACAGCACAGCCCCCTTCAGGTACGCATATTCCTTCGTACTGACATCGACACTCCAGCACTTCTTCAGAAACGCTTTGATAGCCTCGATATCCACCACAGACACCCCCGCCGCCCCCCTGCTCTGCCCGGCAGCTGGTACCTCGCTCTGCCTGTCCGGTAAACCCGTGAGGATGCGCTGCAGCATGCTGGGCTCCACTGTCTCCGTTGTCTCAAAGTCCACGCGGTCTTGCGCAAGTCCCAACACGAGCAGGGGAGCCCACCCGCTGCGTATCAACATCAGCTGGTCGTCCTCCGGTAGCTCACGGAAACAGGGGACGTTCTTCACGAACCGCAGCGTCTTCACCAGAACAGCCGAGGCGGCTTTGCAGGTCACCTGCGGGGAGCGGAGGACGCCCCGGCGCCGCGTGGAGCCGCAGGAACACGCCTGCTGCCGGAGCTCCTGCAGGGAGACCGGGGCGGTGTTGAGGGACGCGGTGGAGGAGGAGGAGGTCTTGTGGAACATTTTCTGTAGTTGCTCTTGGTGCTGTTGGGGCTGTTGTTGTTGCTCCTCCGCGTTGGCAAGGCTGTCACTTTTCAGAATGCTGTAGAGGATGCTGTTGTTGTTCTTGCCGCTCGCGCCACGGCAGCGGCAGCCCTCCAGCGTGGCCATGGCCGCGTCTACATGAGCCGGAGCTCTGCGCGCCGCTTTCTCTTTGAAGCTGCGGAGGTCAGCCGCAGAGGAAGCGCTGTTTTCTTTAGCCCCTGATAGCCCCGAGTGAAGGGCAGCACGTTTATATCAGCTCCTGTCTGTCCTCGCGCTTTGAAAGCCTGACCAGACTTTCTGCTTATTCCGCCTCCCCAGGTTCAAGCACCTCCTCTTTCCCCACCTCCTCCTCTACTTCATCTCTCTCTCTGCTCACACAGACACAGACACACACCTTCCAGAGCTCTGATATATTCAAAACACACACACACACACACACACACACAAACACACACACACACAATTCCACAAAAAGTACTTTTTTTCAGCTCCAGACAGATGATAATCATCTCTTTTGAAAGGATAATTAGGATATAAACTCTTCCCAGCCTGCAGGCACACCACTCTCCAAACATGAAGATAAAAAGGAACATAAAAAATGTCTGGCTTATTAAATAAACTGCATGCGAGGAGCAGGAAAAAGTACGAGAGAGCCAAAAAACAGACAAGAAATCAGTTTGTTTCTTCCATTACCTTGACTCTCTGACAGTGCTGTTCATCAGACAGGGGCAGGTAAAAAATACAGGCCAGCGGGTGATCTGAAGGCTTAATTATTTTAGGGACAATTTATATGATTTTCTATGAGAAAGAAGCAGGAAGAGCTGAGCTGTGAAGGCCGGCCTGCAACCTTGACTCGGACACACTGATATTGATTTAACCGTGAAAACAGGAGCTGGTGAATTATGATGTCATGACTCAATGCTCTCCTTGCTTCTGTCACTGAAGGAGGATGGGGGGAGTGGAGGGGGAGAGGAGAGGAGGAGTGGAGGTCAGTGAATGAGAGACTGGGAAAGACAGGCCGGGATAAAGCTGATGAAGTGGAGGTTTATCTTAATTGCTCCTAAGAGGGATCACAGGTTAGGGTTGGCTGCTACTTGAGCAAGAAAGAGAAAAAGAGAGGGAGGGAGGGTACAAGGAGGAGAGGGGCTTCTGGGAAATCAGAGTGATTACAACAGAGGAGTTTAACCTGGAAAAATGAGGTAAAAAATGAGAAACTGTGAGAGGATGCAATCAAAGCCTAAGTATACCTGAACCTGCCTTACTCTTAAAAACCAGCAGGGGAAGACTTCACTGGCTTCATAAACTCACACCAGACCTAACTTTGCTCCTTACTTTCTTGCTTTTTCTGCAGGGTACTTCGTGCATCGATTTGCAACAAAAGAGGAAGTCAGGCACTGAGAGCACATTACAACATCTAGATGACCTTCAAAGCAATGAATTTATTAAACAGACTTTGCACAAAACAAAGATGCAGAGGCTTACCAGATTTGGGGTTTTAGCATGATTTTCATATTTGCTATGGAGAGCAAAAAAAGACCAATGAAACCCAAGAAAACGCCACCCATCAGTTCTTCAAGCAAAGTTTGAAGAGGCAAATCATGGTCGACAAGATACACATGTCTCAGTGTTAGCTGTGACTTACTTATGTCTAGTTATGCTGGATTCATTATGGTAAAACAAATGAGTAAAATCAAAGAGAAACTTTCATCCTCATAGCTTTCGGCAGCACACTCAAATTCTTCTCTTTGTCCTTCTCTGAAAATTTCTCATGATTCCTCCATTTATTGAAATCAAGGTTTGGTTCAAACAATAGAAAAATGATCCTTTCTTCCTGGCTTGGACTGAAATGCTTGACAGTCCGTGTCTCAGAAATTTAATTACTTTATGAACCATCTTTAGTTTTACTTTCTGTCCTAACTTTTACCTTTTGTGCTCCAAGACAAAATTACTGATTCCGGTCAAAAACACACATAAACAGTTTGTACACAAGTTGTATGAAGTCTGAGGCTAAAGGAGAGTCACTAAGAACAGGTGGCATGTGGAGATATGAAGTGGTTTTTAGAGGAGCTTTTTATGTACCCTTCATTTGCGGGTACATAAAAAAGAGGGAAAAGCCAGTGACAAGAGTAAATGAGGTGGTTAAGCCATTGAAAAAATGAAAATTTTCTGTCATTTTTTTCATTAAATTCTGGTTTCGGATTCAAAACTCTCAGACTCAAAGCAGTTGTTCAGCTGGGAAATTAGAATTTTGATATCAAAGTCAGAATTCTCAGGAAAAAAGTTGGAATAAATAATAAAGTTGATAAATAAGTCAAAATGTTGAGGAAAAAAATATCAGATTTTTTTTTAAATTCAGGTTTCTGACTTTAATATCAGAACTCTGATGGTAAAAAAGCATGTTGTATTAATCCTCCACGAAAACACAAGCAGTGCAAAAACAAAAGTACTGGTTGGCTCTCTTGTATTCGGGGAAATTAGCAAAAACATCATAGGATAAACTAAAGTCTAATGGTGTCAAAAGTATGACTCCAGGTGTGGAGGTGACGTCAGGTGCATGTTGATGAATAAATTTAAATTACACAAAAACTGGGCATGTTTTTAGATGCGGCTCCAGCGATAGAGAAGCAACGACTGCAAATGTCTTGGCTAAGACCTAAACACTGACCTCAGAGCATCAAAGAAGAAAAGTTTGCAGGCCACAGTTTGATGTAACATGCTTACGTACACCGCCTTTGTAGGATCAATGCTTCGGACTGACTATACAGCCTGCTCTGACTCACTGAATCCCCCATACTGCCTCACGTTGGGGTCTTGGTAAAAGGTTGTTTTCTCTGTGAAGCAAAGATGACATTGAGTGTATGGCGATGTTCATGAAATAGCAGTAAGCAGAACCTGTGTCCCCTGCTCTGTTGCATCGAAGGACACAGCTCTGAATGGAGGCAGGATGAAAAACTTTTGCAGGAGTGCTGGAGCACCGCTCAGAGGCCGAATGTCTTTGTATTGATTTGGCTCAGAGAGAAAAACAGAGAGATTTTTCACATGTTTATATCAAGGACACCGCGGGATAAACAGCCTTCAACCAGCCTGTCTCTTCTTCTGCTCAAGGCCCAGCCAGCGCAGGTTATAAAAATCCTTCCGTCTCAAGGAGAGATTACATTATGTCTTGTTGCAAAAGCACAGAGTTGAAAAGACAGCTCCTGCGCTCTGTCGCTCTATGTTTATTTATCCAATTTGAACAAGATGTACTTGAGTGGCTCTTCACTCCACCATCTCTCTCCAGAAATGTTTATAAATCATGCACATGACATTAAGAGTATTTAAAGGTAATAAAAGGGAGCCATGAAGAACAGCCGGTTTGGGGATGAATATGTTTCAGTGTCTAACATTCATTAATTTTATGCACCACAGTTACAAAGTGCTTTGCATGCTAACCGTTGACAGTGCGGCTGAAGAACAGAGTTGTTTACCCCACCGAGCCCATTACCTGCAGATCTCTTTGACTCTAAACCTTTACACTGCATCACTTCCTACAATATTTAGAGTTTGATGTCCGAGAAAGAAAAAAAGGCAATTATCACACTTTGAATTTCTCACTAAAGCAGCCCTGTGTTCGAAATGCCCTGTTACCATTAGCATTGACCTGATAAAGCTCTCTGACATGATGTGAAGAGTGTAAAGAAATGTTGGTAAGTAAAAAGACCCAATAGCAGAAGCACGGAGTATAAAGTATTTACAATCCTAGTGTTAACATAACCGTCCAGTTTGTTCCTAGTTCTCAGAGATCTAGAGCAGACTCCTTCACTGGCCTCATGCCTGCTGGTCTCAGGCCCAGTTTAAAACTGCTCAGCATGGGAAATTCTGCCTTTTTGCAGAACTATGGCACAGCTTAAAGCATGTGAGCACAAAACAGAGCACAGTCGTTTTACAATCAAACAGACTCACAATGCTCCAACCACTCTGAGATATCACAGTGTCTTTGAGAGAGTTCACAAGTTTGCACATGAAAGAACAAACACTGAGCGTTGGTGCACACACGCATGCTGTTCAACTCTGAGCCATGTAGGTTTTTTAGGGGGGTGAATATATAAAGCATGCTCCATGAGAAAGAATTGTTTTGTTGTGAGTCTTTGCGGGAGTAAGCATTCCCTGAAGGCTGATCTCACAAATGAAATTTTGAGGTTGCCGTGACCCGAGAAGACGGCACTTTGGCACATTCAGACAGGTCAGCCTTGAAACACAAGTGTGAAAAAAACACAAGGTTTTTAACCAAACACTTGGGGCTTCGACACCCACAGACACTCCAAGACAGGTCTGAGAAAACTTAAGAGGACAACTTTGTATGATTCAAGGCTCTGCATTAAAAGGCACTCCTGGAAAAGTCTTGTCTACCGCATTGTTTGTTGATTTGTTGGGCGCTCTTCTGGCGGTTGCTATAGAGACTGCTTCCATTTTCTCTCTGTGGCTGCTCACATAAAGGACGATGTCCTTGTCTCCATAATAGTTACAAATTGAATACTGCACTTTCCAAGGACTCATGTCACCAACTTACAGCAGAGTGAAAGTGTATGTGCGTGTGTATGTGTAAGTGTATGTGGGTTTGTGTGTGTGTCTGTGTGTGTGTGTGTGTTTGGGTTACAGAGAAAAAGAAAGTGAAGTTTGCTTTACACGAGATAAAAGCAAAGTAAAATGCACTTCTTTTATTTACTTAGCCTTGATTTATTTTGTGAATAAGGCGATAAGAAGAGATTTAGATACAATTTAAAAGAAGAAAATGCACAGCAACCAGAACCAAAACCTAAACGCTCAAAGAGAGGGAACTAAAGATCAGAAAAATCAGACTGAATGTTCTAAAATGGAAATATCATGAAAATCCTTTCATGAAATTAATTTTAATTAATTTAATAATTAAATCAATGTCTTACCTGAATAACACAACTAAATATCAAAATCAGCAGGAGATTTTTATAAGACTTCCTAAAATGATGAGGTCATTATATAAGGATCAGGTTGGACCTCAAACATCGAGGTCTGCCAATAGCCCCGCCTCCTACAGGCCTCCAGAAGGTTAGCCAATCAGCAGGAAGGAGGTTTGTGGAGCAGGAAGCCTTTAATAAGCACAAATAGGGTTCTAAAACACTAGTTCGAGAAAAATGAGGATTTTTATGAGCTGTATATCATGTAAAGCTACAACAAAGGGAACCAAAGGGAAAGAATAAAGACTAAAAATAACACAATATCTTCTCTTCAAGAACTATAATCATTGAAATGTATTTTGCCATACAGGAGAGGCTTGAATGTAAATGTTGGAGAAAATTCCATTCATACAAATAATCATATAAAAGCTCATATTGAACAAACAGCTTTTCCCACAGTTTGAACAGATCTCTCTAAATGTGGGTAAAAAACAGACACAGACACACACACACACACCTACATGCACACACACGACACAATGGTCTGCGGTCTATTTATCTTTCCTTTTGTACCAGTGTTCAAGGTTGGTACATAAACCCAAGGTCAGCCTGCTTACAACAAACAAAGCAGCAGATTTGCAAGCTTTTAGTCCAGGCACAAATGACTTTGCTATCGCAGCCTTCTGTGCAGGGTTGTGTCATTTCATGCTGTGATAAAATATTCTTTTTTATGCACCAGGACCTTTTGTTTATTTTGAATTTATCATGCTTGGTTGTGTTATGCTGCTTGCAATGTTTGTCCGAAAATCTTTTTGAATATATGCAATATAATTGTAGGTTTTATAATAAGTTTAAGATTCAAATATTCAATTGATTTAAAGTAATCTGTCTGCAGCGAAATCTTGGGACCAAGTTGTACTTTGTACAAAATAAAAACTTAAAGGATTTTCTCAAAGTGAGGAGTCGTGTATCGTTGCCATGACCTTTGACCCCAATCTTCTTCCTCTAACTACTGTAAAAAGCTCTCAAAGTTTCAAACTCTTCTATATAGAAGGGGTGGAAGTTGACGCTTATCTGGCTCTGCTAAGACTTGGAGGCAGAGCTTCACCCCTTCTTGGCTCCTGGCTCTGGTTGCATCAATGCTATCAGCTACAAAAACTTAACTTAAATACAACATGTATGAAATCAAAGAAAAATCAGCTCAACTGTGTGATTTTGGGGTCATGTTTAGGTCGTATGTAGCTCAGATTTCTGTTCTAGATCCAACGACTCATGGGCCATGGTGACATGTATCTGGGGCATAATGTCCCTCATACCGAACACTATCCATCATGAACATGGGAGTCTTGGATTCAGACAGATCTCTTGGCAACCATCTGCCTACAAGAACCACCTGTGTGCTCATGCAGAATTTCGGTGACTGGTGAGGAAGAAATAAACCAAGGTGAGCAAACTTTGCCTCTTCTGCTTGCCAAGCTGATGAGACTGCAAGGACACAACCAAAACAAAAAAAGTTTGGACCATAAAATCATAAATAAAGCAATAAAAACATTCACTTCACTTCTGATGCGTCAGAATTTTGGATGCATACAGACATTAATCCCTTGATGTGTGATTCCTGTTTCAACAGACTGCATAAAAAAGTGAGCAGGACGCGGTGCAGAGGCGGGACGCTGCAGTCGTAATGTCCTTGTTGTGGATAAATCATGTGTTGAACATATGCCACTGGGACGTGGGCTAATTAGCCAAGGTTGAGTGGGACCCTGGGGGCCGGGGGGTTAACATGTACAGGGAGCATGGGGGGGTAGAAGAGGGAGAGCCTGCCAAGGTCAAACCCATGAGTGTGCACAAGCTACTGGATTCCTACAGCACAATGGTCCCCTGGTGCCAGCTGATGGGCGCACTTCTCCTCACGACTTCACGTTGCCTCCGCTCTCACAATACACACCTTCATTCCAATTATCTCACTCCGCCTGAACCACCAAAGATTTACTCCATGGTAGCGCAGAAAAAAATACAGACTGATGTATAAGAGGCATTAAAATGCAGATAGCCTCACCTGACTCCTGTTTGCATATGATTTACCTGCCCGCAGCCCTCTCATGCCCTTTCTTCTACCTGTGCTTGTCCTTGGTGATCTGTTAATCTTATCCAAATATATGTCACTTGATAAAATAATGCTCCTTTCTCCATATGTATAACCTTTACAGAAAACACAGCTAAGCCCCACATGCATTGATGTGTGTGTGATGGCGTGTGTGCAGACCATGCTGCTTCAAATGTGAAATATTGTTGCAGTGAAGCAATAATTTATGTCCCTGCTATCTCACCCTTTATTGGTCTCACAGTGACTACAGTATGAATATTTTGCCTCACAGCGTATTGAGGACAGGGTCATGTTTGCATAAGGAGGTAAATTATGACACTAATAACAATGTCGGCGTGCCAGGAGGAGACATGGGGGGGAGGTGAGGGGGTGAGGGGTGAGGGGGGCAGGGGGAAGGCTCAGTAAAGGTAAAGCAGGGCATCAAACCTGACAGGCCTCTTTTAAAATAATGAAACGCAGAAGAAGAATAAATAAATGTGATTCTAAGCCCCAAAATTTTCATCTGTCAGTGAAGCATTCATCGTTTCAGACTCGAGCACCTTGGAACAACAGTTTTTCCGACTTGTCGAAGTTATTTACCGGCAGGCGGTGAGTCACTCTGTCTGACTTTGTTTCTGTGATACTTGAGTGGTTAAAGATCTGAGCGTCCTTGAAAATGCGATGTTTTCTTCTGCCAACCAGTAGACATTGAACTTTTCTTTCTTTTCTTGTGGAGTGCTGTGAAACTACTAATCATCCTCAGAGAACCTGACTTCCTGACAATTGTCATACAGTGTTCTTCAGCAGCACTAAATGTCAGAGGGCAATTTGCAACTAAGACTGAAACTTCCACATCTCAAACACCAACTTCTCTCCTTTTGAATGGCCGTCTCCATTAGGTGAGGATATGAGAGAAAGGAAAGGGAGGGTCTCAAAATCATCAGACACTATGTTGGAATCATTAGACACCAAATCAAAATTATGGGATGCTGGATTAAAATTACAAAATTCTTAGATGACAGTCGAAATTGTGATATTGTGAAAAAGAGATAAAAAGATAGAGATAAAAAAGAGATGAATATGTAATATGAAATACTTAGTGAGAAATTAGAGAATAAAAGTCCAAAAAAATCCAAGGTTGCAATAATGAGAAAAAATGAAACTGGGGAGTATTCTTATTCAAAATACTAAAATAAAAAGACAAAAAAAAAATTTAAAAAGGCAAAATAAAGAGATACTTAGTCAAAATTTTAGGATGCTTACTCCAAATTGTGAGTCGTGAGGTCCAAATAATGAGATGAATAATTGAAATTATGAGATAAAAAGTCAAAGTCAGCACATACTTGGTGAAAATTTTGATATATACTTAGAGGACAGTCAAAGTTAAGAGCTAAAACAGTTTAAATAATGAAATGTAACGTTACAATATAAGGTGCTGAGTTGGAATTATGAGGAAAAAGGTGAAATTTTCTAAAACTATGTTGAAACTTTGACAAAGATATGAAACTAAAACAAAAAAAGTTACAATTATGTGGTACTCAGTTGAAATGAAAAAAATGAAACTATGAGACAGTTGAAATTATTATATGATAATAAAAAAGGGTTTTAAAAAGGAGATAAAAAGTTGAAATAATGAGATAAGTTAAAATGCTCATTGTCTCATAAATACCATATAATTATTTTAATAACATGCCTCATACCTCTTTGATTTCTGTCCCCATGAATTCTTCTATTACAGCTTTACCTTCATTGGAGGACGTTTTTACTTCTTACTTGCATATCTCCTCCTTTGTAGAGCTTGGTGAGTGTAATATCCTTTGCGCTGTTTTCCCAGCAGTGGTTAATTCCATAAACCTTGAGCCTTTCAGAGAGGAAATATAAAACTTAAATATCAGAGAGTAATAGCTTTCAAACGAGGAAGTGACAGAGCTATAGAGAGACTCTTTTTAAGGCCATATAAGCATTGTTCGCTTTAATCAAAAAACATCTTATCCTCGAGACCATATGATGCTGAGATCAGCTCTGATCAGGCCTTACAGAAGACTGGATTGTTGCAGCACAAAGAATCAACACATACACACAATATGGAGACAAATCAAAAGTTTATGAAACAAGTGCATCAATGAGAAAAAGAGCAGGATTAGAGAATAAGTGAACTGTGTTACCTTCAGTTCTGGGACCGTGACACTCACTATGACTGATTTACTGATTTACTGATTTAGCTGTCTGCTGGTTCACTCATCCAAACTGTCAGACAAAGAGTCATTAAGGACGTTTATTTCACTAACCACAATGATAATGTTGCTCAGTTGATTCCTGTCTCACAAAATGAAGTCACCCATAACAATGACTGAGAAGGTCAGGACTGATTCTGTAATGAATCTGTTAAGGAACACCATAAACCCCATCACCGTTACACATACACAAACCCAGAACGGCCTTCAAACTGTTTGAAAACTCTGAATCTCACAAATGTAGTCCACATCAGTCGTCTTCAATAACTTCCAGCCGAAAGTGTCTTGGCTTCACTCAGAACTGATCTCAACAGTAAAAAAATGTTAAACCTGGTCTGTAGTGATTTTCTTACAGTTAGCGGGCGACAAGTT
Source organism: Thalassoma bifasciatum (assembly GCA_008086565.1). NCBI lineage: Eukaryota > Metazoa > Chordata > Actinopteri > Labriformes > Labridae > Thalassoma > Thalassoma bifasciatum. The sequence goes on along the minus strand of RPOG01000273.1, from coordinate 102,942 downwards.
TGCCAACAGAACATAATCAAGCTTCAGATTTCAGTCAGGTTTATGTTCGTCAAAACAGTCGACTATGGCTCTGTCCTGGGAGCCCCTTACCTTTCCACGTGATCATGTGGAATTCTAAAGCCTGAGGTGAGGAGGGCACACCTCCCATCTCTTTCATGCACAGTAAAAAGCTAAAATCTAACCATGTATTTATGCTATATTAAGTGAAAAAATCATATTAACCCTTTTTGGGCCAGTTTCATCTGATAAGTCCAGAAAATGTCTCAAAAATTCTCTCGATGAGGTCAAGGAAAATGACTCTTTAATTTTCTAAAAATAAGAAAAACATTTATAAAACATTCTAGATGCATGCACTAACTAACACGGACATATAGTCCTCCAGATGCAGGAAACGGGCCTCCTGCATCATGAAGGACCCCACTCATTCCGCACATGCTCTGTTTGTCCCTCTCCCTTCAGGCAGGAGGCTGCGGAGCATCAAGAGCAGGACTACCAGACTGAGGAACAGCTTCTTTCCTGAAGCTGTGAGACTGTTGAACTCTGGTGGTCACCTTTAGTCAATAAAACTCCTTGAATCCTTTAATCCTTGAACTACAGGTAAAGAAAAAACAGAGAAATGGAAGTGATGAAAAATAAAAATCAAAGTTATGAGATTAACAGTCAAAATATTAGACAGTGGAAATTATAGGATACAAAGTCTAATTACTGTGATAAAAATTCAAATCATGAGATATAAAGGTCTAAATTATGTGATAAAAGTTAAAATTACAAGAAAATATTACAAAAATATGAGATTCCATGTTTGAAACTATGATATATGAAGTTGAAATGCTCAGGGTCTTGTTATTTTTTCTTTTTTTTTTTGCATGTTTAAAAGGGGCTTTCATATCTCTTTGACATTCGTCTTTTCATCATTCAGTGACTTCAGTTGAAATGAATAGGTGATGATTGCAGAACTTTTTACTCACTGTGCATTATCAGACAGACGTTAATCATACAGGATTGATAAAACCTGCACAGCCTTGAGAAATAGTCGAACCAGCTTCTGAAATTTCATTTTTGAACATGAAAGATTGATTTTCACTTAGATTTTGAAGCTCCTTACTGTAAACCATATATTTGCAGTGTTTTAAGTTAAATTTTGAGGCTAATCAAGACTCGCATCAAGATGCAAAACATGAGTGTGAAGAACTATTTAGAAAAACATACTTTTTGCAAAAGCTTGTGAAGAGAACGGAGAAAGGCAGAAGTGATCTCTGAGTCAATATGGGGAGAAAAGAAGAATAAACATGTGAGAGCATAAAAATCTGCTTTTCAAACCACATGTCATCCTCAGTCACATGGGCCCTCTGTGCAGTGATATATAGTCATGCATTACCACATTATGTTCCCCAGCTCTTTGAGTGCCAGATCCTGCTGCCCCGCTGTCTCTCAAGGTCTTCCTCTGTCTGCTCCAGCTTAGCCAAGGTCACCTGTGCCGCTGCAGGCTCCCTGCAACCTTGAGCGGCTAACTGACCGGGAAATGTGTGTTCTCCCGTTCCACCACCTACGTGTCCTAGTGTCAATCAGCCCGATACAGAGCGCGGCTGTCATTAAATGTTCCAGCATGCTGCACGGACATTAGGTCACCGTGGTGGATGTGATCTGAAAAAAAGGCACAAGGTTGATTTAGAATTGAGGAAAACAAAATGCACTTTCTGCACAATGTGAATTAATCCAAGCATCTCAGTTTGAATGTGCATTTACTAAAAGTATACATGAGGATCCTTTGTGAGTTAAATAAGAATGGTGCATGTATTTGTGTGCGCATGATGCAGTATGTGTATCCATGTCTAACCCTGTAAAGAGCTCAAAGCATCTTGACTGTATCTAGTCAGCAGGCCTTGAAAGACAGCAAATCATGTAGCCACAAAGCAGGAAAAAATATAAGTAAACAGCACACGACTGTTCCAATTAACAAGGTTCATGCTAAAAGCTTTTTAAATAAAGGCAAGCAGCAGAGTGCTACAGAGGATTAAAGCCACAATAGTGAGAGTGTATGTGGGACCTTGGCTTTGATATGAAATCTTGTGGCCTTGCCTTTACCGCCCTCCATGTTAAAAGCTCTTTGTGACAAGGAAATTACTTTATGAACCTCTGAAAGACACTCCAACACTTCAACCTCCCAGTTAGTTTCATGGACAGACCACGAGAGAAGTGTTTTCTGTCTTTCTTTCACACTTTTTAAATCACTTTTATCAGTCTGTGTCCCTGCTCTTATTTCAGGGCTTATCCTTCGTTTCTTAGTTTCACTTTTTCTTTAGAGAAAAACTACTTCTAATTACAGAAAATTTCTAAACTCTTTGCCCTTCTGTGGAGACAGTATGAGCACTCCAACAAAGTATAATTCAGACGGGGTTTTATTAGCAGGAAGGATGAATTATTTCTGAATAATTTGTGTTATTTAGGAACGTCCAGGGTTTGCAAATAAACATGAAGAGAGCAGAGTTTATAGCTTTACCTTCAGTCTTTTAAACAATTCTCAACCTGTGCAGGAACAAGAGGTCTGTTTTTCATTCTCTCAAGGTCTGTGGAAATCAGTTTGTTTGAATCTGCAGCTCCTGACATTGGCTGAATCATATTTATGTGTGAGTGTGTTTTTGTTTAGGTCTGCAAGGATTCGGTTCCTTTAACATGTACCTGGGATGTTGAATCCGGATGGAGGCAGAAATACCAAACATGTGTCTCTGCGGCCTTGAGACTTCACAGGGCTCTCAGACCGCGGCGCTCGGCTTGGTAAACAGCGCTTTCCTCCTGTGGCTCTGTGTTTGGACAGGAAACGAGGAAGCTGATCAAACGCGGGGCTCAGAAGGCCACGGCTGCACTGAGCTGGAAAGGAGTTGCTGGGTTTTCTGGGTGCTTTGAAGAAGAGGAAACGTGAAGAATAACATGTCACTGAGTGCAAATTCATCAGTCTGAGACCCTCTTTTGTTGGAGGGCTCTAAATCTTAAAAAATACATCATTTATATTTAGCTTACACATGGCAGGAAGCTGTTTCACACAGTTGTAGCTCCTGCAGATTTACTGCCCGGTCCCTATGACATCATAGATTAGCAGCAGCAGCAGGGTGCAGGAGATGGGATGAGTGGATGAATGGTGGAGGACAGAGGAGTGGAGGATGTGTGCCAAAGTCACTGGGGTTAATAGGTGAGGTGGTGATGCCTCCCCCTTGTGACTGTGTGTAAAACTGCAGGATTTGCATGATGTCATTCATAATGGCTCCATCACTGGTTGCATCAGGATTCACAGTTCAACAAGTTAGAGTTTGTGTACTTCATGTTGCTGCAGTGTCATTTGCTTCAGTGATATGAAATGTTGGTTTTTGTATTTTTCATGACATGATGCACAGAAAAGAAGAAAGCACACAACATATGTCTTTTCAAGTGCTGAACATGCTGCCTGTTTCACCAATTTTCTTGCAGAAAAGACAGTTCATAATGCATCACTCTTTCTTTCAGGGTCAGTGTGATCCACTGGATGGGCCAAATGACTGTGAACCAGGAAAGATGGAGAGGCCACCATGATGTCCTAAGACTGCTGGACAACAGGAAACAGGTGGGACAACCAAAGCTTGAAAAATCAGCTGAAAGACATCATCATAGGACTCTTTTGAGAAAGAATGATGAAAGTTTGAAAGTAAAACATGTCCAGGTAAAAAGAAAACCATACATGTTTAGTTACAAGAATTTTCGGAACAAGTTTTTGGGACTTTGAAGCTCTAATGCACTATTCAAATATGATTTTGCACATTTGTTATTCTAGTATGTTATTCTGCGTCAACATGACAAAAGATTACTGAAGTTGCTGTGATAACACTTAATTACAATTTGGCATCGTCTCATCTACAAAACATATTTCAACTTGAGATTCTATGTCCAAATAAATCAGTACTGCATGTTAGCTACACAGTTCATAAAACCGAAGAGTGTCTTTCAGATGAAATACATGAGTTATTTTAAACAACTACCTTGGGAAGTTAAGTCAATTAACAAGTCTACGTCAAACAAATTAAGCCAAGAGTGAGACATATTTAGTCAAGATAACTTCTGTTGGTGTTGGAACAACAAAATTATTTTTTGGCCTAACATATAATTTTAAAACAGCTGTTTACATGTTAATTTTACGTCAAAACAACAAGTTACATTTAACAGTGTGAGGAGCTTTATAGTGCAACTGTTCTTGTCGACCTTTCACAGCTGGCAGCATTCAGTTTTACAATAATTACTGCCACCTACTGGGATGAGTTACCAGTGCAACTAGTATTTAACTGTCTGTCACATTTGCAATAACATAATGCATTTGAAATCTGCTGAGACTTGTCATTTTAAACCTTTATTAACTCTTGTCAAACCACAAGTTGATGCTACTGAAGAGGTTTTGCTATCAGTCCTATTTCCACTTTCTGAAACCAAAAATCCTGCGAAGCATGCTACAAAACACTTTGAACAGAACTGTGGAACCACATTCCCGAGTAGTAGTAGCTTAGGCAGTTTTGAAAGCAGCCTTTTTTCTTTTTTTTTACATTTTTCACTACAAATGGTATCAATAGTAACCTTTTTGATTCAACGTTAATATTTCTTACTCTAACACATGGCCTTAGCCGCCTATCCACCATCAATCAGCAGAAAGATGGGAAGTCTGTTGCAAGTTGTCAGAAAGAAGAGGAGAGAAAGAAGAGGAAGAGTGGTAGAGATGTTCTGTTGTTCTTGTTTTCTTTATGACTAATATTAAAGGATGAGCTTCACACTGAGAACCTCTTGATGCTTGTCAAGGCTGCATACTTTACAATGGGCTCTGTATTATACTGTAAAACTTCATGTATACAATTTATTCACATTTATTATGTTTTTAGATGTTAGAGGAATCTCAACCTCTGACATTTCCAAAAATTCTTAAAAAACATGAAGTTCAGAGAACAGTTTGCAAAACAAAATCCTGGATCAGCGGTTTTCAAAGCAGGAAACTGAAGTTTCTTTTAGTAAAAAGGTCAGATAGTTAAAGGCTCAAAATTGGAGTCGGGACTTCTTCAATGGGAGCAGATATTTTATCTCAAATTCAACATCATTCAACTTTAGGATCAGGCGAAGTTGAAAGATGGAGAACTTTTCATTATTCAGTAGATAATCTCTGTATGACCTCGCTTTCTGAAAAGAGATGTACAACTGGAGAAAAGAAATCATTGAACCTTCAACCTGAATGAAAAGCGTCATTGAAAGTATAACTTTCATCCCAACAGTTGAAGAAATTAGAAGAATTCTAAGAAGTCTGAAGAAATAGCCTCCTTTGCAGCTCATAGGGATGAATATATTTGTTTTGAAGCTCTATAGGAAGCTTGGTGTTGATCTCTGATGACCTCTTTAAGGATATTTTATAGATGGCTGGTTGTTCTGTTGAATATGGTTCAGACAAGGTGAAAAAACCTGAACACTTTGTTTGCAAAAGAAGCAAAAAAGGGGAAGAGATAAGTTTCTTTTTCATTTCCTGTTTATTATCCTTTAGAGAATTAAGACTGCACAATTACAGCTCACAGTCACACTCAAGCAGCTAAATGGTGAAACAAACATCCAGTACTCACAACTAGAAATGCATAAAGAATGAGATCCGCCACAGCAGCTTTTAAAAGACACAAATAAATGAATGTGTGCAGCTGTGAGTGTCTGAGCGTAATGAGGCTAAAATAAAAGCTACAACTGGGAGAGTAAATGCCTTGACATCAGGTTACTCCTCTTTCTCCTCCCCAAGCTGCTCTCTGGATGCTTCGTTTGAGATCTGCAGAAGAGGAGTGCTGATCTCACTTGACTGCATGTCACCTGCTACCCGCAGCAGGTAGCTCAGCACCATGTCCTTGGCCAGACCAGCCTCCAGGTTCCTCTCTCGACTCAGCTGCAGTGTGATCTGGTCCAGGCTCATCAGGACCAGCTCTGAGCCCAGCAGGGGGCAGACAGGACTGGTGTCAGAACCTGAGCCAGGTTCTTCTCTGGCCATGTTCTCCATCATGTACTGCTGGTATAAATCCAGGATCTTCTGCTCCAGGTAGTGGTTCAGAAGAGAGTTAGAGAATGGACCTTCGCGTCCCTGCAACAGAAAGCTACGGTCACGAGTGCTTCCTTGTCTCCAGCGGTTTGAGCCTCCTCGAACAGGGTGTGGAAGTCCAGTCTGAGGCACCAGTCCAGGGGGGGATTCCTCCACAGCTGAGGGGACATCACATGACTGCAGGAAGGGGCCCACAGCCTGCGCATCAGTGCCAACACGAACATCACCATCACTGGCTAGAAGAGGCAACACCTGATCGCCCCCAATATGGAGGTCGTTGTAGTTTTGGCAGAAGCTCTGACAAAAAGAGGGAACCAAAAATGGGGAATCGGGACCTGAGACAGCCTGAGCTGGGATCTTGATCTTTGGGGAGATCTGTCTGTGGAGATCCATAGACTGCAGTGGAGAAATCTCCTCTGATGGAGAAGCCGTCAGCTCAGGGGAGTCATAATGAGTGATTGGAGTGTGTCTGCTGGGGCCCGGTATGAAGGTAGCATTTGCTCTTGGCCGCCTGTAAGTGCTCTGGAGAGTCGGCTGAGGACAGAGGGGATCCAGATCCAATTCACCGTAGGTCATGCTCAACAGTCTGCCCTCGCAAAGCATGGCTGCAAGAGAAAAAAGACTCAGGAGCAGTCGGGCAAGTTATGAGACATACTGCCTGTTATTATTCTACAAAATAAGACACAAATCAAGCAAGCATCCATATATTTATTAAATCTTATGTGAGGAGTTTAGCTGGTTATAAACAGAGTATAAGCAACAGATATGGTTACGAATATTGCTTGTGCTGCTTGTGCTGTAACTGAAGTGACACACTGCGAAACCTCAAGGTAAGGTATTAATCTGACTAACATCAAAGGGACAGAGTCTGCAAAGATGTACAATGTACTGTTTGTCCACAGGGGGGTGCTGAAGTTAACACAAACTGAAAGTTTCTCAAAGGAGCTTTGAAGATGCTTTCGTGAATATGCAAAAGAAAAAAACATTTTGTTGTTGTTGCTGTTGTTGTTTTTTGAGAAATTCAAATGCCAGTCATTTATTGGAATTCAATACACTTCATTTGACAAACCCTTTATCTTTCAACAAATTAAGAACTAGTCAACAATATGTAGCTATATCAACCTGACAAATGCAGGTGTATAAAAGCAACATTTCCCCCCTAAATTATTACAAGGGGACACATATGAGTCAGATGAGTAAAATCAGAGGATAATGACCAATAAATAATGAAAAAATGCTGTTTCTCTTCTTTTAGTGAAAAAACATACATACATTCTGAAAATGTTCACATTTAATAAACTGTCTTTTCACAAAGACGTCATGAACAACCTTGAAGAAGAGTAGAGAGAAGTCAGCACAACTTGAACAATTAGTTGATCATTCCCACTAGTGCATATCACACTACAGGTCACAGCGTCTCCACAAAGACAAAAAACATCAAGTCACAGGCATATGAAACTAGAAAATAGCCCTTTTCCTCCACATGTGACCTGGCACACCATACCATACAAATTAAAGAGGGGGCTTTTAAAGACGAAGGAACAATCACGCCACTCAATGCCATTGAACTGGAAATAAATACACAGCAAACATCAGCTGGATGATTCAACCCTTGATCTGTTTTCTGTGTGAGGAGGCCAACGAATCGATCCCCAAACAGAAGAATCTGAATTTTAAAGATCTTATCCTACAGTCTTAAATAAATCACAAACATATTCGTACCTGAGGCGTGAATCAGTCTCTGAGCCAGCCTTCACCTTGGGGTGCAGAGCGTCCTTCCTCTGTCTTTATCACAGCAGGAGAATACAGTCTTCTGAAAAATCCCACATTCTGTATCGATATGTGTTACTGAGTGTGAACGCTTTATTTGTTTCAGGGTTTGCATGAGTAAAAGCATGCAGGGTCACCTGGTCGTCTTATAACACACACAGAGGAAGTGGGAGTGGAGGTGTTTTTTCTATTCCTATTTTTACTGAAGCAAAGATACACTGTGTAAATAAAATGTTAATTAAACCAAATCCTTATATTCAATACTCACAGGATGGGATTGGTTGTTTTCTCTACTTCTTACTATTTTACAGCCTAATGGACATATGGGTATTTTGTCTTCTCTAAGCAAGAGAAATTCCAGGTGTTATTTTCTTATGCACGCAAGATAAACTGCAAACACAACCACAGATGTCTCATTTCCCTGTAAACGAAACAGGTGTGCAAGTAAAAGCAGATGCAGAAGAGGAAGTCCTCTTTGATTTGATGAAATATCACGTAAGCGAAAGTATGTAAGATTCTTATTCCTGTTTTCAATTTCTGATTCTTGCAGCTTTAAGAGCATGTTGTAGCTCTCATTTGGAGTTTTGCATCACTGGTTTTTCAGGCTATATCACTTCATGAACCCTTTGAAAGACAATTAACCCATAATCATTGTACATCCTCTCTGGAATATCATCTGTCCAGATCTAAATCAGTTATGTGGTGAGAGTGATGGAAACTTTCAGGCTTTGTTAATGCCTTCTTGTCTGCATGTATGACTCACTTTGGTTGGGGCTCTTTTGACCAGACTTCCTCCTCCTCCTGCATGGGGAAGCCCAACAATGGCAGCCTTTGAAACATGATAGGACACCCTGTTTTATTCATCAGGTGAAGAAACCTGGAGGGAAATTTACAACACATAACTTAATCAAAATTGTCACATATAGCTCAAGAAGGTGGATAAAAACTGTTGGTTTTTTAGACATTTTTATGTAAACTAAGTGTCATTATATTTTGTTTTATTTTTCTTTAAATTGATTGTGCATTACAAGAATATTCTTCAATACAGCTGAGCTCATGTAGCTAAATGAAATAAACTGGCATCCTCCAGGTTTGTTGGAGTAGTTGTTGTAGTTGTTCTGTTGTTATGAGTCAGGACATCCTGCACCAGCTGCTCTGTTGTGATGGCAGCACCAAGTATAGAGTTACAGCTGGTTGCTAAAGCGATATCTGATAACATTACAGACATGATGAGAGCATGTCAGGCAAAGGACCTGGACATTTCTGTGGCACAACGTAGGAACATTTTGGTTGTTTCAGCACCACGGACAGCGACCGCTTATTACAAACAGACGGTTTGTTTCCCTGAGGGATTATTGTTGGACGTAGAAGAACAAATATGGACAAATACTTCTCAGGCCAAAGGAATCTAAGAATACATTTGCTCTAAAAGTTTGAGGAATGTTCAGGAAGATCAATAATGTTTTCCGTCCCAACCATCCCGGACACAGGGGGCGGGATTCTGGGTCCGGTGGTGGTGGTGGGTTTCGGTCAGAGCAGGACTATCACAGCGCCTGCACTGTCCGGCTAGTCCGCAGCACCTCCATGCTCGTGGTGGGAGAGAAAACTCACACCGCTGTGGGCTCGACTTTAAAACGGAGCAAAAGCACTGTGAGCATTGAGTCGACCCTGTACTACTATCAGAGGCAGGAGGACCGAATATGGCTCTACTCCCAGAACCAGAACTGCCTGGAGTATCTGGAGGCACTTGTGGCTTTGAGGCGACAGTACACAAAGAGTGTGAGTGACTTGAAAAGTGCTGACAGCAAGGCCACAGTGTCCTCCAAAAAGAAGCCAGCGCCCCCACCGCCTCAGAACGAGGAGCAGGTAAGAAAGAGACAGTTAAAGGAGAGGATGTGGAGGTAAAACCTGAAATGAGTCATCTCCTGTTTTCTTTGATACAGATAATGAGGATCAAACACATGGCACCTGCAGTCTCAAATGAAGAGGACACGCTTCAGTTCTTTGATGCAGTCATCGCGAGCTGTGACAGTGAGCCTCTACGGAAGCCTTATAGGGACGATGGAAACGCAGATGTAGACTTCATAGGTGAGTTTAAAGTAGGTAAAGGTAAAGTCACAATTCAATGTGGTTATTAAACTAGGTGCACTTATGACATCATTGCTTCAAGCATGATGTTGCCTATGTAGTTCACATATAAGACCAAGACTATATTATTGCAATTTTTGTACCGAGAAAAAAAACAAAAAGTCAGCAACAGAAAGTATAAAATTAGACTTAAAAAAAATGTCAATATGTCCAAGTACAGATCCCAGAAATTAAATCTGAGAACAGACATTTGAGTATCTTGCACTGTTTCATGGCTTTTCTGATTAATGATTATAGCTCACAAAAATCAAAACCTAGCACCAGAATCTTAAACTATCAGTGTCTTCGCTTAAACGAATCAAAGGAGAATATCAAAGAGTGTGCTTTAAATTCACTCACTGTCTTTTGGGGTTGGGTGTCCCTCATTTCCCTCTTGACAAAGACTCTCCGGGGGCTTGAGATTAGGAGTATCATGGTCAGGAAACATTCAGTGCTCGTTCTGGCATTGTGGGCAGGAGCAAAGTCCTGCTGGAGAAAAATTGGCATTTCCGTAAAGCATCAACATTGTACCAAACAACACTGAATGTTAGATATAAAGATAAATCACTTTTCATGAGTGGATATGACAGAGAGGTAGGCTCTCCCTGGATTTGGCATTCCAAGTAGGAACATGGAGGGGTAGGGAGCTCCGAGAATGGCCACATGTAACTGTCAATTCTTTATTTTTATCTAAGCTGGGATTGATACCTGCTGTTTTGCAAGCAGATATTATGAAATGTACTGTATGTTGTGTTTTTCTTATTCAATTGCTGATTGGGTGACAGGAAAAGCTTGAGTCTGGGGGAGAATTGGGTTAGTCAGACTATTGTGCACACTGGGGCCAGCAAGTGTATGAAAACACTCCTGAGTGATGAGACTTCCTGATCTAAAAGTTCTGTCATGGAGGAAACTTATAACAGTGACTCACTCCACTCAGGTTCCTCCTCTCTGCTCCTCTCTCCTCTCAGTGGCCTCCAGCTCGGCCGAACACGACCTCCACTCTAACTGGGTCCTGCGGGTTCCTCGGGTCACAGAGGACTCGAAGCAGAAAGAGGTTCATGACTGTGCCAACGACAAAGCCACAAAGAAGAAGAAGAAAAACCAGAGCCAGAGTGGATCCACGAGCAGCAGACTGCGGCTGCAGAGGAACCCGATCCACCTGCCCAAAGTGGTGGAGAGCGCATTCCAGACACTGCGCTTCAAACCCAAATTAAAAAAGCAGTGAAGCCTGAGAGACATATGAAACCTGCAGCATGTAGAGCACAAACCACTTTGTACGGACAGACACCGAGCAATGAAAGAAATCCCTCCTACACAATAATTCAAAAGGATTATGCAGACTGTAAAATAAAGTATATCAGGTTGATAAAACTCTTTTTTTTACTGCAGATGTTTATGTGTGTCAACAGTAGAAAGCATCACACTGGCTCTGCTTGAGGGCTGCACTATAAATCTTGTTGTCCCTGTTATCACACGTTCACAATAAACACACTGCAAAAGTCTGAGCTGATCTCAGTAAATAAACTACATTTTATATCCAGAAGCTATAAATCCTCACTCAGCATGCAGACATCTTCTGCCTGAGTATAAAGCTTTCATATCATGTTGAAGCGGTCAAATAAAGATAAAGCTTTTAGCTATACTTTGAGTTTTCTTACCCTCCTGGCATAATTTTTTTAAATCTTGAAGTTAGACATCTCCCTGGACGGATCAGGTGAATGTGGCTCATAGTAAGTCCGATAAGATCGTTTTTTTCTAAAACAAGACAAACATTTGCTTTGATGTCACTTTTTGCAGTGTAGTCAGGTCAAATGTGCGCTACAACATGTTTGGATCAGAATAAGTCATCCTGTTAACTGGACACTTCATAGTGAACTCCTTGCACAGCAGGCTACAACCTGATATAGGGAGCGTCTACAAAGTGTAAAATAAAATACAGAGTAATAAAAATATTCAGGAACTTAGTAAGACTTTAACTATTAGCATAATCTTTTCTCTACAGGATTATTCCTCTAAGTCACTTCAAGTTTGTTCTGATATAATCCTTCAGCAGGTTTTTCAATCAGGTGTTGTTTTGAAGAGAAGTAAATGAAAATACATAATATTGCGACAGGTATAAACCTGAGGCAGAGCAGAGTTTAAGGTCTAGAGCTGCATAGAGCTGCATTCCTTAAGGTTTCAAAGGCAAGAATAAAACGCACATTGATGTCCTTCACTGCAATAACACAAAGAGGTAAACATCATCCAGGGTGCTGCATGAATGCCTGTTTTTAATTTAAAAGTAACGCTCTGATTTTTTTAAGGCCAACACAAGGTCTGAGTTGGCTGAATTGTTCAGAAGCAGTTTTGATTGTTCTGGTTACCACTGCACATGTTGTGATTTTAACACGAGGTTGGTTTATTCCATAACAAAAAGAGAGATTGAGATTTTAACTGTGGGAGTAAATGAGGATATGAACTCTGGCTGTAATATTTGTGCTTTTAAATGAAGATTGTGACACTAATGGGACACATCAATTTTGTGGCGCTCACTTCATACACTATAAGAATGGACACCAGCTTGTGTGCATCCTTGTGGCAGAATTCATGATGGCCTTTTCTCAGAGAATATTAATAATAACACAAAAACCTTTCTGTCACTCATGGTTAGTGGTTTGGTGAATCCATTTATTAAAAAAAAAACTGTTTACTCCTTTTAAACCACAATGATAACAGAAACTTCCAAAATGACCCAAAACAAAAGTTAACATACCCTGGTGATTTTTGTCCTGATAGCACCCACTTCTGTCTGATAAATCCATTTTTAAAAGCCCTATTTCAAGAAATTCAGTGATAAAATGAGGCAGGGCAAAAAGGTAAATAATCTGCAAATTGTGTGAGAAAAATTTACTTGTAAAGATTCATGAAACAAGGACGTCTAAATCCAAGTTTATGTACTGTATGAGCCAAAAAATGATTTTTTAACAATATCTTTAATATTTTTTTGTGGTAACAACTGCCTTGAATGTAGAAAGTAAAGCTCAGAGTGTAACATTTAATTCTAAGATGTAGCTGCATTTAGGAACATCAACACCCACAGTGTTTGGAAACTGCTCCTTCCTCATTTTGTTCTCATCATTAGATACTTGGAAGAAATTCTTCTTATGAACATTGATCCTTTTTCTTTTCTTTATTACAAATGTTTCTTTTACACAAACCAGATGCTCTACAACATTTACTGCTTTCCTGCTTTGGCCTTGGGGCTGAAGAAGGACGACATGGGCTTCATGCCAGTCTTGTCTACCTTTGATAAACTTTTCTGTGCAGGGGTCATCTTCTTCGGCGGCTGGAAGGAGAGAAGAGAAATCAATAAGAGAACTGGTTGACTTTGCTCAGAGATAGCAAAGAATTCATGACATATAATCAACTTCAATTCAAAGTGAGGGAAAAGAAAAACACATTTGAGCAAGGTAAGCCCCCTCTGACCTCCGTGTATACTACAACAGACAGAAGCAGAGAGAAAGAAGTCAGCAAATAAGAGCTGCTCTAACAATCAGCCAAGGTCTCAGGAAAGAAAAGCAGAATCCAAGATGAAAGCAAACAAATGATCACCCAGACCATAACGCTGAGATCCAGAAAAATGATGATCAGAGCTTCAGAGTTCTGCTATAACTGTTCGCTCTATTCAGGCAGACTGCTGTAAACACTCACTTTCCGAACAAAGTCTGCACTGTTGAATTTGGTGTAGTCCTCTCCAGCCTCCACCGGTTTATCTGAAAGTTTCCGTTTCTGCCAAATAAGGAAGTGAGAAAAGCTTTTTATGACAAAGAGATGCAAACTTTTCACCACAGGCAGAAGCAGGCACCACAACAGGAACGTGACCTCACACACTCCTGATGAAAGAGCTCTTGTCATCCAATGCTAAAACACGAGCAGAGGAAGGACAGTTTCTCATCTCTGAAAGTGATCAAAAATATGCAAAAGCAGTGGGTTTAGAGAAAGTTTGAGAAAGAAGAAAGAGCTCCGGATGTGAGGATGCAAACCTTTGAAGTAGGTTTAGTTTCTTCTGGGCTTGTGAGCTCGAGTAACCTGTGGAGTACAAATAGAGGCATGTTTGATCTGAAAGCCAACAAACTACAGCACAAATATTTATCATAGTGATTTAAAAACGTCACTTACTGCAGGTGTTTGAGGAGGGCTCGGCTCAGGTCTTCACTGATGTACTCTGAGATCAGGCCATGAGCATAACGGAGGAAATCCTCTAAAAATGAGGTAACATCATCGTAGGTAATCAGAAGTTAAAGCTTATTGTACATTTAACATTACTAAGTGTTGTAAAATGACATTTCGGGGTTAAAATCAACAGACAAGAAGTATAAAATATGACTGCCATCTATTGGTCAGCACTGTAACAACAAAAAGGTGGAGAAAAGAGATGGGATATCACCAAATAACTGTCTAAAACAATAATGCTGCAGCTTCTTACCCTCAGTACAGTCCGACTCTGACTTAACTCTGACGTATGTTGAAGATTTGACTCCTTCTCCCACTGAGATGTGTTTCTTCTTGAGTGCAGAGACCGTCCTCTCAACCTGCATCAACAGATACAAAGAGCAGAGTCAGTCCTAAAGCAAAGAGTTCAACGTGTCCAGTGGTTTCAAAGTCTTCTAAGTCTTGGTGGAATAATTTGAAGTGAGGTGAGCATTTTGCGCAAGAATTCGCTTTGAAATCATCTGAACAGAATAAAACTTAAATCTGAGAGCCCAAGATTGCGAGACAGCTCACACGACTACAAGCGAAGGGGGACAAGATGATGAAGCTAAACTGATTTGGTGACCGCTGTCCAAAGGCTTCAAATTCTGCCTCAGACACTGATGGGTAACGTCAGAGAGGCAAACACAGTGTCCCATCCCTGTCTGCTCAATCCATCAAAAGCGTGACCAGGACTCAGCACAGATGCTGGGTTAATGAGACTGAGATCTCCACAACCCAATTACAAGCCTCTTCTCATCCATGTTGTCTTTATTGGTCTCTAAAACCCTCAAACCTGGTGGCTTCAGGTCTGACTATCAGTTTGTTTGTTGGGGTTTGAAATTGAAATATGACCTGGTGTCAACACAGAGAGCTTTGTTTTGAAAATCAACCAACTGCTTTGTGCTAATTGCTACATTGTGCTCCAGCATCTGGCAAGAAAAGAAATCTCATTTATCTGATAAATAGGGCTACAACCTGCAGGATCTGAATCGGAGCAGAGCCAGAGGAAGTTAACACATCGACTACGGACCAAATTTAGATTTCCTGAATTTTTTGTGATTACAGATAAAAAAGACAGGTGGCTATGTTGCCTACGTGTATGAAAGAGTTGTGCTGGTACCTTTTTCTTCAACCAGTTCATGGTCTTCTCTTCACTGTATCGATGAAACTTCAGATTTGCCACTTCTGCAAAAAGAAGTCACTACTTTCAGACAACAAAACCAACATAAACTCACAGCTCATGCTTCAGAAACACATTTTACCTTTCTCATCTGCAATATGATGCAGAGAGGCCAGAGAGCGAGAGCAGCTCAGCAGCCTTGAACAGGCTGGAAATTCTTCATCCATAACGACTTGATCCACAGGCTGAAACTTCCCCTGAGCAGCAGATGGAATATTTGCAAGAGATTTGAAAGATATTTGACGTGGAGTGTGTGTGCGTGAAGCTAGACAGAAAAAGTCAGACTGAGCCAGATTTGTAACCATTTGTGGTCCGCTGATTTTAGAGAGCTAAGATGGCACCACTGCATTACTTTAAATCAAACTGAGCTTTTATGAATTCACATTTGGCACATTTACCATGATTTATCTTATTCTAGTTTTGCACAGATTTCAATACAAAAGCATTTTAATTCCCAGCAATAATATTCCTGCACTTCCTGTGATGAGCAAGAGTCATATGCAGACAGAACATTATGCTTTTAGAGATCTATATCCCCTTTTATGTGGGATTTCATGCCTCCTTTCAGTCATAAATTATATGTGCATACTGCCACCTGCTGGGCTGGAGTTTGTACTGAACGACAGATCATATTAGTCATCATAAGTGTCCTCCCTGAACCCTAAACCCTGAGCACTTACAGGTTTAATCGACGTCTGCAAAGTGAACAATTGCACAAGGCTGCAAGGGCTCAAAATGAAAGAGCGCCTCACTCTCTGGTATCGGTAGACAACTAAGGGACAGGTGAGATTGTAATTTGTAACTCTGTAATGATAGCACAAGTATGTTTGACCATTGTAGCGCCTGATTTTTTACAGGAATCACTAAAACAGATTTTTGGAAATGTTGTCTTTGAGTCTGTTGGTAAAAAAGAGCATTCACACATATACCTCTGTCTTTATATAAGCTGAGTTTGATGCTTTCACACCTCCATGTTTTGGTGCTCAGCCAAGGAACACAGACCTGTGAGAGTGCCCACAAGTACTGGAGGTGTAGGTATAGATTTATTGATCCCTTCTCACCCTGAATAACACCCAAACATTGTATCTCAGGATTTCTTGGATTTTTATAAGACAGAGGCTCAGCTGAGGTGAAGCAGCTTTCACATGCAGTCAGACCCAATGTAAATTTATTGTAAACACATGAAAGAAGGCCTGAAATATCTTTCATTTAATCATTATTCAACTTTCAGCATGAAAACAGTTGGTCCGAAACACATCTCTCTTTCCTACCTCTTTGCCAGATTTGATCAGATATGGTAAAATGAGAAAGAGAGGATCCATAGGAGTTATGAAGAGAAGTCTGCCATCTGTTGAAAGAAGAAGCATGATGTTATTAAAAAGCATTAACATGTACAGGTATTGTAGAGAAATACATACTGATGTTTCATGACAAATTGGTTCAACACACCCGATATAAATCATGTTTTCTGGGGAAGAAACCTTTAAAAAATGTGATACTGATAAAAGCCCAATAATCGAGATGAAAACTTTTTTATTTCTACGACTGTAATCGTACCTCTCTGAACGGTCTGACCGACAAACCAAGAGTGGAAATCTTCTACAAACGCTTTGACCTCATACAGCTGTACGTCACCGCTGCCCAGCATGAAAAGAGAAGCTGCATCTGCAGGGCAGGAAAACAGTTCTGTAGATTAAGACTATTGAATTACTTTTGATTTTGCAACGTTAGAACAAAGAAGTGATGCAAAGACATCACTTCAAGCACAGGTAACTCAAATGTCATTTTTCTCTGAACAATTATGACAAAAGACTGACCTGTTGAAGGATTCCTTAGTCTCACAAAGGCTGGGTCACTGTCATGCTTCTGTGTGTCGGTGGCAGAGTCTGTGAGCACAAACAAAAGAAAGTGTCATGATCATTTGTGTTTCAATGCTGAGAACACATAACTAAGCACTCAAGTAGAAATGCAAAAGGTGTTGTATCATTTAAGGTACAAATACAGGGACAATTGACTAAAAAAGCACCATTAAACAAAGATGATTCAGCATCCCTCCAGATTCCTTGGGGAGAACCTAAAAGGTATTTTGTGCACACTTTACTGACTGGAAGAACATCTAGAGGGTATTTACTGTACATTTATACACTGCAAGTGTACTTAGGATATCATTTGTTTCCATTAATTCACTTAAATTCAACCAGAAGATGTTTTGTTTACATTTTATACACTACAAGAGCATCATTCATATTTTAAACACAAGAGGAGCATCCAGAAGACATTATGTTTACATTTAATACACTGAAAAAAGAAACAGCTGACATTTTGTTTACACTTTATACACTAGAAGAGCATTTGGGGGTTGTGCTTTTTACATTTCAATGGCTTTAAAGGCACCAAACTGTATTTTGAGTACACATTACTCACTGGATGATAGTCTTGAAGGTTTTTCATTGCACTTTCATACAGTAAAAGTGAATCTGTAGATAATTTTGTTTAATATTTCTACACTAGAAGAGCATCTGGAGGTTATTTTGTTTACATTTGTGCACTTAGAAAACATCCATAGGATAGTTTGTTTAGATATGCACTAAAAAGATGCAGATGGCTCTTGTTTACATTTCATTTCATCACTAGAAAACAATCAAGAGGGCAATTATGTTTACAACTTATTCACTAGAGGGGCACCAAAATTGTATTTTGTGTGTGGTTAACTCACTAAAAGGTTACATGGATGGTATTTTGAGTATATTCTAACATCAAAGGTGCATCCAGAGAATATTTTGTTCCCATTAGTTTAATTAAAAAGCAAGAGGACACTTGTTTTTCCAGGGCTGCGGGATATTGGGAAAATTGATATTGCAACATTTTTGTTTCCTGCTATAAAATTCAATAGTTATTAAAGTAACCCCGATGTGTAAAATAAAGCACCTTATGTTAGAATAATTGTGATCAAACTGTCAGATTGACAAAATCCCTGATACGCTCCAATCACATTCACCGCTTCCTCTCTCTCAGTTGCTTGACCTCTCAGGCGGCACATCACTCTGCCTGACCCTGATAACAGCAGGTCAAATAACTAACTGTGCAAGTTGTTACATGCAATATGATAAAATATATGTGGATACTCATTCACATCATTCACCAGATTAGTAAGGTGATTGGGTATAGACAGGCAACATAAACTTCATTGAAAAGCTCAAAAACATCACAATATTATTTACCTTACGATATGAATATTGCACATGCAATGGCAATACTTAAACGATACATTGTGCAGCCCTACTTATTGCAAACCATTACCACAAAAGCAACAAAGGAGACGTTTTTGCAGCACCTTTTAGTTATCTAAAGCACAAAATCAACTACTGTTATTCAATCAGATCTGCTGATTAAATAAGGGGGAAGTTGCAGTCAGAACTAATCATGGAGGTTTACTGGACTTCAGTTTTGGTGCTTAGAGGCTGCGTCTGCTGTGAGGTCGGTGTTTACTTCCCTCTTTCTAGCCCACTTTGCCTTCATACTATAAACAGTATAGCTGTCACGATGCAGCAATAACTAAAGCACCCAAATGAAGCACCAGAGGATGCTACCTAACTTGGCTTCAACTAAAAGTTTGCTTAAACTCACCAGCAGAAATTACAACCCAGCTGTCGCTTTGTGCACTCGGTGTTCGCTTCTTTTTTGTAGCCATATTCAGGTGATGAGTTTCTGTTGACGTGAATTAAAACAATTATGTTTATTTCGGAGGTGTTTCTTGTGTAGCTGTGTAGCTTCACAACATGGTCTCAGAAAAGGCGCTTCTCTCTCTCTGTTCGTCACAAGGGACAAACCAATATTTATTGTCGCGATGGTCACTCGTTTTTGTCATTCTATTTTAAAACATAACACGTAGCTTATTATGAAACTTTAGGACTTCATCCTGATGTTAAAACGAGCTGCGATAAAATCATAAAACCACCGCTGAATTTATATCTCGTTGAATTAATCTGGCTCCCCCTGCCGTTCAGTGTAGTGGTACAGTCCAGAGTGATGTCACATCAAAATGCAGTTACAGAAACTGGCCCCTAGAGGTAGCTAAAGAGCTGTGGTCCTGAAAGTCGTTATTGAGGACTCCCCTGCACACTTTACCCCCAGTTTCTACACTTATATCTCTGAAATAATAAATGTTTCCCCCCCACACACATATAAAGAAAACAGGTTTTACACTCAGGTGAGGCGTGATAGGTGTGTTTTGGCCTTTGGCACACTGTCCCAGAACAGATTGGGGGATCCATCTGTCCTTGAGTGAGAGGAGGGTATCTCTGAGTCCCTGTCTCAGGATATGACAGTGTGTGTCCCAGTTGGTTTTCAGTGACTCACTTGTTGTTATTTCTCTGTCTCTGCTGTTTATGGTCAAGCTGAATCCAGGATGTGTAAGACCCCTGAGTGTGTGCATGTGTGTGTGCATGTGTGTGTGATGACTATAGCTGTGTCATCCATTCGATCAGGGGTCCCTCTGATGTGTTTACACAGCTTTATGGAGCTGTTGACTTCCCTCTCTGTTTAAGACACCCACAGCACAGCTCATTAGCAGGTTTTTAATTAGCTTGTTTTGCTAATGAGTAAGGGAGGGATTTGTGCACTGGGTGACTGATCTTTTAAACATCGCCACACAGCGTCCCCACAGGGAGCAGCATGATGTAGAAGAAAAGTAAAGGCCATACAGGATGACTTATGCTCCTCTGACTTTCTTATTGTGTCATGTAGTGTTTTCTTTTTATGTATATAAAAATAATCTTGCTTCTCAGGCCCTTTTTTGCCCAAGATTTGAGCAACACATGCCCCAAACTCTTTGAACATTGTCTCAACTCCTCCTTGAAATCAGTTAGATTTATGTTGCTGTAGTCTGTGGCAAAGAGAGCGTGGGTGAGATATTGTCTGTGAATGACTTGTTTTATGGCTCCCGGGAGTATCATACACAACAGTCTGTGCAGCTAAACAGAATATTCCATGAAAGCGTTCTTTCTTTTTGGGCTGCTTGAGGGAACGTCTGTGTTTCTGACTGCCAGGGAAAACAACAGCAGCCTTTCTGATACACTGGACCGCAGACAACCCCAGAGAGCCCAGTCCTCTGTCACCAGCATGCAGAGGAGAACAAAGTGGGGCTAAATTTAGGCCTCGATATGGCCTCCAAGACCCAGAGACCTGGACCCAACTATCCTCTCCAAAACCAGAGTCCTCATCTGACTTCAACAAAGAGAATTTCAACTCAAAAAGCCACGTCTGTTCTTTCAATCTGTCTTTTTCCTTCTTTCATATTCACTTTTTAGCTGCTGAAAAAAGGTTGAGTCTCAATAAAGTTCTCTGTGAAGGTAAGAGTTTATTGCAGCCAGCAGGCTGTAGACGCTCGGTCACACTCTGCTGAGCTCATTGAACAGCCTATGGTCCTATCTATCTCTGTGGCCTCATTTGTGGAGGTCCAATGCAGGCTCACTGGTGGTTACAGCTTACATATCGACTCAGCCTCGAGCTGTCATGTCACTGCCATGTGCCAGGCATTAACAAGGGGGTATTTTTACCCACTTCATCATCTATCTCCAGGATTTATAGAGTGGGAAAAGCTGATTTCAAGAGCATACACATTCACCACAGTGGAGTGCATTTTTTACAGTCATGGCTGCCAAGAGAGGTTATTAATAGAAAGACAACATCACTCGTAGTGCCACTTTTTCCCCTATAGATACAGACATAAGCTGACATTTCACGCAGCCACATTTTCCCTCCAGATGCAAACTCCATCTTCAGCTCTTAGAGGTAATGTACACATTGACACACTTTAATAATAGACACACACACACACACATACACACACACACAGAAAACAGATGTGGAGAGCTTTCCCCTTGGCAGCGGCAGCCTTTGAGTCATCATCTGGGATTCCCTTCCTCTTGCTTCCAAATATGGGTGGGATTGTGTGAGAGCGGGAGGCAGAATGTGGAAGGCAGAGTGGAACCCCCTCGTGATGTCACAGCGCTGGAACAGTGAGCCTCACGCTGACTGGAAACTCGCAGGAAGGAATGTCGAGAATGCCAGAATCACCGAAATGCTATTCCCCGCATGCATGTTTTTAAAATCAGACTTTTAGTTTATGTCTAATGCGCTCTCCCACACACTCACACACACTCACACAATAAGTAGTACAGCACGCCAGTCACAGGGGAGATATTCCTTCCCGTAAAGACTTCTCCCCCCCCAACCCCACTGGATGGTGACTCCTTATTCCCAGCATCAGTAGCTCTGTGTGAGGCCTCCTGATGAATGTAGTATCTCCCTCCCTTTAAAGGCAAAAACACACACTGCTGTGTGCTTGGTGTAGAAGTCCAGATTGTTGATTGAGTCAAACTAGTGTTCATTTTCAGGTTATGACAAAAAATACAACTAGACCTAGTTTACGTCACATTTTTAAGTTATAAAAAGTACTAATATTTTTTCATTATCTGTAATTAAAAAACAGAGAGCAAAACAAGGAAACATTATACAGAACTCAAATTTTTTGAATTTATTTAATTGAATAGACGTTGGCCAGTCTGTAAGAACTTGCCCACAGCACACCTGTTGCCAGTGAGCCTGTCGCAGCATTGCTTGTTCTTGATACATTAGACACACAGTTGAATATATATATAACAGATTTTGAAAGTCAGACAGTCCACAACCAACATTTTCATCTGCTGCTGTAAGCCTGTTGCTGGGTCTGTGTGAATTTGTATCCACAGCACACCTGTTGGAGGTACAGTGGCCAAGCTTGCACAGCTAACTCAGCCAACGAGTGAGAGGAATACATTTTATTATGACACATCAGACTTGGAGTAGGGGAAATATAGACGTCTTGAGACAAACATCTAAATCTTGCGTGTTCTCATTACGTAAATAAAACATGCATTAGTCAGATTATCTGTGACGTACTTTAGCTTGTTATAGGAAAGCAGGTCAACAAAACAGGTGAACAAATATAACACAGATAAAAGTTTTGAACTGATTTACTTAAATAGATTTTACTGTAATGGAAGGAGACCAAGCATCAGGTGTAATAGTACTTTTCATTCATGTTCATTTTGCTGTTTACAGTAGGTTCAGTTGTTACCTGTTATTTGAGGTTTGGGGTTTTTTTGCTTTGTTTTTTTTCTTTGTTTGATTGTATTTTCAGATTTGCAGAGTAGAAGAAGAAAATTGAGTGAAAACATGAAGAACAAAATGAACAGAAACAATCAGTTTGGATCCATACATGCCCCTGCTCCACCTGCACAACACACCAGTCCCCATACAGGCAATATTTTGGCTTTCATTCTCACAACAGCCGAAAATAGGGCGTCGTCCGTATTAACGTATAATTAAATAACTTTATAGTTTGATTTAACACAAACCCATAAGGCTCCAGGGCTTGTCTGGCTGTTCCTGCTCCTGCACTGTGTTTCATAGATATCATGCTTTCTTCCTGAGATGCTGCTGACTGGCAGACAAACAAACAGCCTGGAAAACACGACCCCCTTTGGTAGGGCTACTGTGTCTGACTTCCTGCTCACCATCTGCCTTCTGCTGCTTGACTCGGTGGTTGAGTTGTTTAGTCAAAGATAATCTGAATGCATTTTTTCAGACCAGATATGGGAGCTGCTTCTGAAAACTGCAGCTCTCTTGGTGAAATTAAAAGCAGTTTTTTTTAGCAAACCGTAAAGCATGTGCTAAGATCTGCAAAGATCAGGTAAACAGCACAGGAGATGTCTGTTTTAGCTCTGTTTCTTTAATGAATGAATAAACAAAAGTGGTACTGAATATTTAATGCTGAGATGAGAGGGATCCTGCTGTGTTTGTACCCACTGCCCACGGCTGAGGATGGGAATCACTGGACAGAAATTGCTACTATTCCTCTTTGACTATGATGATGATGATGATGGTGACGGTGAAGAGAAAAGGTGGTGTAGCTAAAGTTTCCAGGAAAGAAGATCACAAGACTTCCAATTTAAGGCCCTAAGAGACAGAGTTACCCCAAGTAAGTCATGGTCAATTCGTAGAATCAAGGACCAGTTGTCATTCTTTCTTTATGTTCTTTAACTCTAAGCTTTCAAGCATTTTTCTGATTCACATTTTTGTTAATTAATTTCATTTTAGGGTTTGGACCAAACAAGACATTTAGAGATGTCATCTTTGGCTGAACATGATTTACTTTAAGTGTCAATTTAAAACCCAGTAATTATCTTAATCATCCAAAAAGCCTCTGACAGATGAAGTGAAGTATATCAAACTCTATCAGGGATGTCTGGTTAGAAATGAAAAGTTTTGCCCCACAGGAGGGGAGGTCTGCCTGAGACGCTTTCATGTACCCATGATCCCTGTCTGTCTCCTCTTTTGCTCTCTTTGCTCTGCCCCGCCGAGTAGATGTCCCACAATACACCATCCCCAGCCCTAATTATTGTTTACTAGGATCAATCTCCCTCCCTGTTGCTCTCTCTCCCTCAGTGTCTCTCTCCCTCGCTCTCCCAGTGTACCACGGACCAGAGATGATGTGGTAATTACATCTGCCGACTGCTGGTCTGCCGCAGACGGCTCCGCAAGTCTCTCTGCTCGGAGAGAAATTAGAGACTACTCAGCACATGTCCAGGGCTGTAATTAGAATAAGTACTCTGAGCATGAAATGTGTTTATTTGTTTATTTATGAGACCCCAGAATTCCAGTGCACTTCTTTTACTTTATAGGATTGGGTCACGTCAGGGGATCAGCAGGAGATGCTGGAGAGCTACAAGAGTTTGAAACTGATGAGTTCAAGTTGGAGTTTATCACATTCTGGTTATATTTTAGAGCAATTAGTGTTTTTTTCACAAAAGAAGCTGGTTTACAGTAAATAACCACCTTTTCTGGAACCAGAAGCCAAATGTACGGGATGTTTAACTGTAGAAACAAAAAAAAGTTGTGTCAGCCCGAATTTACAAAGACGTTTTCTGCACTGGATTTTTGAATTTTGGGGCCAGCTACAAACTTTGCATTCAAACCAAGTAATACATTTTTTTTTAGATAACTAATTTTCATATGAAATGCAATTTAGAGTTTTGAGCTCCACACACTAAGATTTTCAAAAATGAAAGCACAAGCAGGACTTGATCCTTCTGATTGGTTGACCATGACTATGACATTGAGGTACGTCTCCCCACCAATTTGTAGACTCCAAAATAATTATGTCATTATAAGTTGGGCGACTGTAAAGCCAGAGTTTTAATATAGTACTCATACAAAAATACCCTCCTCAATGGCAATAAATCTACACAAAACAGGAGCGATATGAGAAAAGGAAAATGTACATGAAGACCCCTGTAGATTTGAGTTCATTGCTCAAACAGACCCGAAGAATTCGGTTTCAGCCTCAGACCCATGATTCAAGGTCTTGCCAATTGAACTTAAAAATAAGACCAACTTTACACAAAAAATAATAAGATAGTTGAGTCAACTACTTTGAAGTAGCTTTCAACACAATAGAACATTTTTTGTTTACTTAACCAAAAAAAAATTTTCAGTCCAACAATTTTAAGTTTCCGTCACCGCCTGTCCCTGTTCTGTCAGAGGTTTGGTTGTTGTAGTTTCCAGAGATGTTTCATTCAGCACCCATTGATAACACACCTCAGAAATCGAAAATGAACGGAGCGCTCCCAGACTGATTCACATTTACAAATTGGTCTGGTGATGCCAGACTACCTCATGCCCATATAAACTTAAAAGGGATATCGATCCTTGTAATTGTTTTTCCTGTCCGGACTGATCCTGAAGAGTTCCTTCTCTAAAGTGCTCCAAATGTAAGTGATGGCGTATGAAATCCACACTGCTTGTTCTGTGCTGAAATTTATCCCAAAGTGTAATTAAAGTTAATGTGAGGTTTCAGCAGTCTGAATTATCTATCTATCTTCTGAAGTCTTTCGAGTGCAGAATGTTTCTTGAGGGCTGCGACGGACAGGAGGAGTGATTACAGCGGCTAATCAGTTATTCACTTACAAAGAGGAGTGTGAGTGTTGAAGACAGACTTTTATAATCATGTGAATATATTTTTAAAGCTTTGCAGACGTTCCTTTGACTGACTCCTCTTTCTCCATCGTCCCCAACACAAGAGCTAACAGCTGCCCCACCTGCATTACCTCTGACTGAGTCCACTCCTCTTATGTTGCTTGGATTCAGCATTGAAGAGGTGAATCCAAATATAAAGTGATGAAGGAAAAAACTGAACATTTCCTCTTCTTCGTCTTCTTTGTGTCACTTTGTCAAGAGTGGATTTCAGACCGAAAAAGTCAAGTGAACAGCTGCCAAATCGTTCTTTCTCCACACCCAGATTTATGAGCTGTGCAATGAGACAGACGACAATTCTGGCCATTAAAAGATTATCTGGATCTTTCAAAGCATGATGGGATCACTTGGGAGAAAAATAATTATGTACTAATAAATCTACAAGGTGGAGAGTTACGAACTGGAGTAGCGTGTGCTGCAGTATTTGTGACGGGACATGTCTTGAGTTTCCTCTTACATGACTTTGAGAGATTTTTCATGTTTGCATTTGAACAATTTTCCCCTTCTGCATTTTCACATTTCATGATCTGAGAATCAGATTCTACAAAGACCTCCTTAATGAAGAGAGGAGACGTGAAGGTGTTTTCCTACCAAAGGGGAGCAGCGTGAGTACACTGCAGTGACAGGTACAGGATGGCTGTGGGCCCAGCGTGTGTAGCCTTTAACTTACCTCAGAAGATGGATTGACCCGCCTGCTTCATAAAATAACTAGTCAGACTTTTAGTGAAATTGTTCCTGTGATGGATCTATGCTTTTATGTCAGAACTGTCATTTTCCCACTAAACTAAAATGACTCCTTGTGCTCTCGTGTGCTGTGGGGGACGCCACATTAGAGC
Organism: Thalassoma bifasciatum; assembly: GCA_008086565.1. NCBI lineage: Eukaryota > Metazoa > Chordata > Actinopteri > Labriformes > Labridae > Thalassoma > Thalassoma bifasciatum. Next base: position 76,646 of record RPOG01000273.1, on the reverse strand, counting down.
GCTGAATCAGTGAGAACCCAATGCAGTGTTCAATAACCACATTGGCATTTTAAACACAATCATTTTTAAGTAATGGGAGAAACCGGTGTATGTCAGCAAATATTTATACTGGGACATGAGCGTATAGATGGTGTGTAAGACCCATGACTTCATAACTCGTGACCAGAAGCACCAAAATGTTATTTATGAAGCCTACAGTGAGTGTTTTGGCACATTTCCATGCTATATAGGTAATGACACGTTTACTTGCCAACATCATTATCTCAGAGTGTGTGAACAAGGACTTCAAATTTAACCAATTAGCTTCTTTAACTGGACAACAAAAGAACAACCAGAGGCTGGAAGCTCAACAGTAAAACTGGTGATTACTCTCCAGACCGGACACAGTCTGCGTTTTGTCCTTGGCGTTTTTCAGGGATAAGGGTCTTGGCATGAACCGGTCTATTGTAATGTAATCGAAAAGGCAAGACCGTCAATCTGGTGGCGTGATGTCGTCACTATGAGACACTTGTGTGATATCATAATTATGAGGTAATGGCGGGGAGGGGTGCGCAACTTTATGACTTTGGCACACGTTCAGTTTACCGTCAGCCGACTGAAACAGGCGACTAATGAGAATGGATGGCCTGCCTTAAGCCATCCATGTGAGTGTGCGTGTATGTGTGTGTATTTGCATGTGTGTGTGTGTGTGTGTGTGTGTGTGTGAGTGTGTGTAGGAGTCAGAGAGTGCACATGTTCATGCTATTATGAATAGGTCGTTATTGTCTGAATGATGTACTCGAAGAGGTCAGATGTATATGACCTACAGGTATAAGCCAGAGGAGGACACATAAGGGGGACATGAGTTTTTTAGTCGATGAGTTTCACACAGCTCTGACTCATTTTCCAATGAAACACAGTCACCAACACACCCTTTGTTCAATGATGTCTCATGAAGCAGAATCAGACGACAAAACCACAAGCAGATGAGTTTAATTGTAAACTCAGCCGGTCAGAGTGACCCATGGTTGAGTGTGTGTCTAAATTTACACCTACAGGTCTGAATGATTGGTATCATCTCTGTTACAAATTATTGCTTTTTTAGGGAGGCTTTGGGGGGTTTGTACTTAGACAGAAAGAATCTAGAGACAGAGACAGTAACAGAGACAGGGAGGAAATGATACACACAAAAACATGTGAAGATCAGGTATCAATTGTTAAAGGATGGTGCTGTCTGTACATGGGGCGCCTTGTTGGAAAATCTCCTTTTCACCCACAAGCTGCTTTGTCATCTTGTCTTTTTTGCTGCAGTGTGTATTCATTTTTAGTCCATGTTGCTCTATTTAAGAGAAGATTGTTCAGAATCTACATCTTTTTTGACATTTATTTTTTTTCATTTATTTTCCTGCCAATAGTTCTATTTTAATGTGAGGGGGTAATTAATGTGGTTCAAAGATTTTTTTGGTGAGATTTCAAAGTCTAAGGATTACATCTAGAGCGCACAAGAAACTGCAGCCTGGCTTCTGTCAGAAACCTGGAGTCTAACAATCTTATTATTAGGCTTTTGTAGTTCTGGAGACCCGCTTTATTTGTTCCAAGGCCAAATGACATCCTTATCGCATCTGCTGTGTGCTCATCTTGTTTATATCACGACTCAGTCTTGGGTGAGGCTCCTCAACTGGGTTTTATGTTCGTGCATGTGTGTGTGAGAGTGTGTGCAGCCAAGCCTAAAAGCATTTAAGCGGGAATGGGAGAGGGTCTGGAATCCTGGGATGACATCATTATCCATGATGTCATTTCTGCAGGGTGACTTTGGCACATGTGATGGTTTGGGTGAGGTCACATTTTTACTTCTAACTGGCTGTAATTGACAATGAAACTGCAGGTCAGAGCCGCACGTCGAACAAAGTCAGAATCAGCAGCCAGTTGTGTAGTCAGGACTAGTTTTATGAATGTGTGACTGATTTAATTCTTGAATAAAAACCACAAATTCAATCCCTGACCTATGGTTACTCTTAATCTGGGTTTGTATTAAGTGGGCGTTATTGAGACGTGAGAATTTATGATGTGAGCTTTTGTTCTCACAGCTTTTGCAGTTATTGTAGGAAAGTGTGTCAAAATATCCTCCATATGCGAACTCATAAAAGAGTTCAAAAACTCTTACACCCGCTGCCAAATGTTGCTATACCCTCTATATACTGACAATGGTTTCAAATTAAATGGCCAGAACTAAAATAATTTGTCACTAACAGAGCAAATGTGCAGAAGGAGTAATATAAATCACACCAACCAAGGACAAAGAGGTAAAGTCAAGGATGAACTTCTCACAAAAAGTGACTTACCATCAATCTTTTTTAGACTTTTCTTTAGGGAAATATATGCAACTTGGGTTTTAATCATCATTCATTTCCAAGACATAATTGTGAGCTCAGTTTGTTCCATGTAAGTTATTTCAAGTCTACTCTTACAAATTCTGACCTCTGATTTATTTAGGGAGGAGCGTTGTGCTTTTGTGAGTCATAATAATGTCCTTCTGGTAGCAGCTTTTTGTGATTTACAGCTCAAATAAATTCTTATTTTTTTCCCTCTGGTTGTTTTAGAAAACTTTGATTTAAGCCTCTGTCTTATAGCTGCTGTCTCTTTAAGGCTCCCCCCCACGGTAATCTCATTTCTCTGATTGGCCAGCCTTCTAGAGGCCTGGGTTAGGGGAAGAACTATGGGCAAAACTTCCTGACAACACTGCAACTTTTTTCTCACAACATTATGATTGTTCTATTTGTGTGTTTGTTTGTTCCTCTTTTAATTTTATGACTTTCTTCTGTCACTGAAGTTTACGACTTTATTTTCTGCAACATTTTAACTTTTTTGTTGTGATATCACGACTGTATTCTCCCATTGTTAAGACTTAGTTCTGGCAACATTACAGTTTTTTACACGACATAACAGCTTTTTTTTTTTTACTGGCAGCTCATTGACTTTAGCCTCACAACATTGTGCCTTTTTTTGCAATATGTCTTATCTATTTTTGTAACATTATAACTTTTGTCTCTCAAGTTTACAACTCAATTTGCATAACACTGCGTCTTTTTACTTGTGACATCATTGTTTACATAAACTTTTTTACTTTATCTTTGTGTTCCCAATTTTTCATTTCACATTGCAATTTTACAGGACAATTCATAAAAATGAATGTACATTTTATAGTGTCAGGCTGACATGCTGATGGTGCTAAAGCAGAGATGAAAGATCTCAATCTCTCTTGGACGTACCTTCCTGTGACCTTGAATGTCTCCATGACGTTCAAGGTTAATCAGTTAAATAGTTGAAGAAATAATTCATGCTACTCACAATGTCTGAGGCCCTGCCCTTACAACGTGTCATGAACCAGTTGGGAGATCTTTATGTGATGACCTCATCTCGAGAAGATCTCATGCTACTTTTAGAACATTTTGATCAGTTTACAGACAGATTCAGGGATTTTTATACCATATGAATATGCAGAGGTTTGAAAATCCAGCATTGTTATTTTTATTTATGTCCCGTATTTCCCTGAAACTTATCATCTGGATTTGTTATTAACGTATAATCTAGATTCATATAAATATAGATTTTGTAGTGGATTGAAATCAGACTGGTTTCCCTCTCTCACTCTTTTTCTCTCGCTTGCTCGAACCCATACACAGACTCCCCTGCGGGCCCTGTGCCCAGCGCCTGACCTTAGTAAATACGTGGCTAATTTGAAGCATGTGGCAGCAAATTGGAAACACTGAGCTTTTAAAACTGTGGACTTTTCTTTTGCACATGCTAATTCCTCCCAGGAGATCCCATCAGATGAAATGACCCAAAACATGTCAATGTTAGGGTGACATTTGGGCCCACGGGGTGGAGGGCTGTGGGGGTGGGGTCTGGTAGAAAACAGCAATGGTGGACGGCTGAACGGCTGAAGGGCAAAGGAGTGAGTTTAAGAGGAGGAAATTCATTCAGGTCATCTCTTCATAAAATACCAGCGTCACTCTTCTCCCTCCTTTACTGCCTCCCTTTTACCTGACACACATGCATGCACACATGTAAAAGCACACACACTCCTCCCACACACAGGTGGAAATTCTTAGTGCTGTGCCTCCTGTTCAGTGGAGAGCTGTATGTTCCATATAAGACAACAGGTGCACACAAGGCAGGAGTGCACATGCAGTTCTGCACGAGTCTGAGTGGGTGTGTGTGAGTTTGTTAACACTATGAGTCTTTATTTTCAGAAGTGCAGAGAAACTGTGGGAAAAAGAGTGAGCTTTTTGGATTCTCTGCCTGGCCCCCTCACCGTTCAGACACACAAAATGTACATTTCACTTCAACAGAGTTTCAATCCATGTTTTCCTGTTATCCCTGTTAGCTCGGATCAATCTATAAATATGAACACAGCATATTTTCATGGTCGTGTCATGTTTCTGTGGAAGAGATGATCATGAGTGATTCTCCCTCTGGGTGCTGATGCAGTTTCTAACTCACCAACAGACTTTCTGTCCTCATGATGTCACTGATTTTTTTCAGTGTAAGCACAATTTTACAAATGTAACCTTCACAAATCATCATTGTTTGGTTGTTTCTCTCTTTGCAGCTGTCACAGAGATGAATTTTTAGATCAAGATTTTGAGCTGCAGTACTGACAGTTTGTGGAACTTCTCCAGGACGTAAAGCTTTAATGTATAGTGAGTAGGTGGTCAAGAGAAATACCATCCCTTCATTACCACCACAAGAATGTTACCACTTCATCACCGCAACATTGAGACTTTTTTTATGCAATTTATTTCCTCGTAACACTACGCCTTTATTCTCCCAACCGAATACTTCTTTTAAACAATGTTCCCACATTTTTCTCACAACATTTCTTCTTTTTTTCTTTTAATTCTTATGACTTTATTCTCACAACACTACAACTTTATTTTCCCAACATGATTAATTGTTTTACTGAAACATTACATCTTTATGTTTCGTAAAATTTTGGGTTTTCTTTTACATTTCAAAATTCTTTGGTCGCATTGCAATTTCTCAAGATGAATGTGCTTTAACCTGCATAAGAGTTGTTTCTTATATTGCCACAAACTTTGTAAAAATTCACACTTTTATGACTATTTTTCAGCCTGTATCCTTCCTTCCACATGGCACATGTTCTCAGACCCCAGTTTTCCAACAATCTGGAGGATCTCTGTGCCATCTCATGTCCAAGGATGAGCTTCCTCACTAGACTAAATTTAGCTCTGATCCCCTCTGGAGGACAGAGCAGGTGGAGGTGACGGGGGCTCTGGCCTGTACTCAAGGGACAGACGGGTGAACTCCATGACCAAAGCCCCGGACTTCACAATCTCAAACCTGACAATGAAATCTCAGCCTCAGCACAAATATTCCCCTACAAACAAATCTGATACTGCTACAAACTTACAGCTGAAGTCTTCGTCATACTATGTTACAATCCCAGGCTGAAAACAACAGATTTTCACTGGCAGACTCTAAAACCACTTATCAAAACTCCTCAGAACTGCCACATGAAAACCTCCAACCATGCCTCAATATTTTGAGACTTGCAACATGTAATTTTAGCCTAGCTTTAGTAGCAACACAGTCTCCAAAGCTCACCATTGTCCCTGCAATAGAGGCGCAGAAAAAAACAGCTTCAACTTTACCTTTCCACTCGAATGACCCCAATATCTTCCACTACACATGATGTCTTTCCCCACTGTTTCTCATTCCAGAAACTTGCTGATCCCCATATTGCTGGCCCATTCACCAGGATGACATCATTGGCTCGCACCATGCCAACTGTGCTCAATAAAGCCCAGGCGTGTTCAGTGTGGGAGTGCCTCTGTTGCACTGAGACTCATGAAAGGCGTGAGTGAGAAGATCCTTGTACTAAATTAGCCATGGTGAAAAAAAAAGGAGAGTATTTCTTGCCACCAGTGTTCACTGAGTAAATGTAGGGATACAGCATCCTATCTAACCTGCACAACATGTTTGTGAGCACAGCTGAGATTCAAAAAGGGTGCTTTATATTTTTAAGAGTTGTAGTCGACTCTTGTGTGAAGTGTTGATCTGTGATGGATTTTAGATTGATGTAAGACCAAACCAGCTAGCTCAAACGTGCACCAAAGCTGCAGGAGTTTTCTTACCAGCTAAGCAGAAAGTCAGGTGATGTAATTATTGGCAGACAAACTCTGAGAAAAGACATGGTCAGGTTGGATGGTGCACATTTAAGCACATGAGCCATCTCAAACCCACACTCAGCGTTTCCTGTATGCAGAACCGCTTTTGGTGCTTCACTTTGGCCAAATTACGACCACAATGACGTAGGCGAAGGCCCCGATGCTTCTCATAGTTGTAATTTCATACAAAGCTGTGTTATTTCTCAAGAACTTACCAATCTTTTATGCCAGGATCTTACCAAACCTCCATTATTCATTCATTCAGTTCGTGTTTTTCAGTGAGTCATGACTGGTTTTAAAGACGGAGGATATCTGAGTCCCACTTGAATGATGCATTTGAAGACAGATTGGCATGTTGAAAGTTGTCCAGTTTTGAAGACTCCTTTAAAGAAGGGGTATCCTGCTTTGCAATATTTTACATGGATTGAAAGTAACAATGCTGCATGTTCAGACTCAGGGTGTACAGATTTTCAAACCTGCATATATTCATATGCTGTAGAAATTTCTGAATTTGTTTGTGATCTGATCCAAATGGTCCAAAAGTAGCACGAGATCTTCACGAGATTTCCATGAGAGTTGCTGAGGTCATCTCACAAGGCTCTCCGAACTGCTAACTTCACAAAAAGTTGGAGGCGGGCCTCAAACACCAAGCTCCACCCTTGTCAAGGATCCAGAGGGCAGGCCAATCAGAGGGAAGGGGTTTGTGCAGTGGGGAGCCTTAAACAGACAGCAGCTTTCAAACAGAGGCTATGGCCCCATGTAAACAACAATGTTCCACAGTGTTTCACCCAAAATCACAAAAAATGAACAGTGAAAATCTGCACCTAAGGGGACTGAAAACCCTGTAGTGTGCATGCCACGCCTGTAGATACCAATATAACTGCAGTAGCTGTATACAAGACAAAAGTCTAGAGGCCGAAGTAGAGGTGAGCCGATAGTCTGGCACATATATGCACAACTATGAAAGTGGAATGTGCGTATGCCAAGCAGAGAGTGACGCTCATCTTGCCGCTTACATGGCAACGGTGAAATGTCAACAGTAAAAAATACACTTTGGTGACCATTTTCAAAAGTTTTCGTCTCAGGTCAGCTGAAAGGCCATTATTAAGTAAACAAGAGGCTGAAATGCAACAATATCTTTGTGTTTTACCCTTAAATTATTGTCGTGTGAATGAACCCTAAAATAGGGTGCTTAAGGGTACTTAAACACCAGAGAAAAGTAGTGATTTTTCTGAGCTGTAGATTACATTAAGCTACTATGGGGGCACCAAAGGGACAAATTAAAGGCTAATACAGCTGTCATAGGTATTCCTGGCTTCTCTTTCCTTTGTTCCTTCTAAGCCAATATATTTGGTTTACATCACTTTTTGCATGCAGGAAACTCACCTCTGATGGGAGAAGTGATAATAAGATTTCCTTAAATGATGCAATTGTCCTTTAATTTCTCGAACATAGAGCCAATAATAAACAATAGATCAGAAACAGGATCCGCTCTCTGCAGCCATCCTCCAAACACTGGTGGAAATCTTAATGATAGTGTGAGCCCAGTGTGTTTTGGTGTCACGCTGGTTGCAGTGTTGTGTAATTAAAGTTGCCCCTTTGAGCCCGAGTCCTCCCCACACCTCCGCTCTTCTCTCCCTCTCTGCCCTCACATCACACCACTCCTGCTCGCCTCTTTTATTGTGGAAGTGTTTCTCTCTTCCTGGCAGCCCGTGTCCGTCTCTCCCCCCTCCTCCCTGCTCTCTCTCTCTGCCTTTCTTTCTCTCTCTCAGTTTGGCCGATGGTTTGGGTATAACGGGTGTGTGTCAAACAGCACCTTCCCTCTGAGGAAAGAAACAGGGGGAGGGCTGCGAGAGGAGGAGGAGTGGAGGGGGGGGGCACAAACACACACTTACACTGCATGGTGATGTCATCTAAAATGACATCATCTCATGGAGGGGAGCCAAGGGACCTGATGGGTTAGCATCCTCCAGTGAGTTAAAGGAAGAGAGAGCAAGCGTCTTGTAGGTGAAGAGAGGGAGTGGAGAGGAATGGACAATAGCTGTGATGTGAATTTATATGATTTGCTTTCTGCACATTGTTTGCTCCATGTATAATCATCATCCGAGCACATGCCACTCTTTGAGGAATACTTCCTTCGTCTCCATTTGCAGGTGTTAGCTTCCTGAGGGAAGTATGCATGAGTGCAGCGTGAGTGCAGAGAGAGTGCAGGAGAATCAATACTGAGCTAATACAAACACACATAATCACCCATCATACTTAGAAGCATGATATCACACACATGAACAGGAGCACACATACAGTTTGTGAGCATATGCATCACAGTATATTCACTCACACACGCGGGTCCCCAGATAAACTCACACACTTTGGGTTTGTGAGTAGGGACACCTGTGTCTCTGCGTGTTTCCATTGTTGTCCACTTGGCTGTGCTGTGCTCCACACTGTGCTCACAGCATGCCTGCCATCTGAAACCAGACACCTAAGGACCAGTATCCTGCAGGAGTGATACGTCTCTGCTTCCTTGGAGCCGCTGGAGATGCTGAGGAGTCTCCGCCTGGCACACACTGATGTAGAAAAATAAAACCCTATTTATTGAAAAGCAAGGGTATGATTGTACACACTCTATTTGGAGCTGTCACATCATCTCAACTTTGAAGACCTGCCAGAGTCTCCTTTAGAGAAGGTGTATGATGGATGAAGGCTTGTGTTTCTAATACGCGATGATTCAATCTTTCTTATCGCTCACTGCTGTCGGTGGCAAACTGACTCAACAGTATAAATAGAGAGGCATGTAGTGTGGGACAGAGAGGAGCAGGGATGAGAGATAGGAAGGGAATGAGGGAGGGCTTGTCGTGATGTGAGGGTGTGAGTCCACACAATGGAGGAAAATTTTGGTCAGGCATAATCAAATAAAATTTGCCGGCAAGGATGAAGCTGTGAAATTCTTCTTTTATTTTTTTGGCTCTGGGTTGTTACTCACAGCTATGTTTTAATCAAGACGTGATGCATGCACTGATTTGAAAAGTTCATTTGTTGGAGTTAAACTTAGAACAGAGAAGAGGAAGCAGACCATTTTAGTGATGACTTCCCCTTTAAGTCCTTCACTTCATGTTGTTTTGTTGGATTGACGCTTGCATGCCTAAAAAACCTACAATGCATGACATGCAGATGCACACAATGAGTCAATAATTTACACACACTGTACATTATGTATGCACAACACTGAAACGTCACGCATAACACGTTGAAGTATCGTGTCATTGTGGGGTCAGGGTGTTTGTGCAATCCGGCTCCACTCTTCCCCAGCTTCTCTCCTTTCTCTGCAGTATTGGTATGGCAACATTGGCACAGCCACACTCCTACTCTCTTCCGATCTTAGTCATAGGCCTCACTCATGAGGCATCAACCCAAGCCCTCCAACAGGAGTTGTGTTTGGTCACTTCCGCGAGTTTTCTCTCTCCGCCTCTATCACTCCTGCTCACACTCACTTACTGCACGCGTGTGGATGTCCAAATGAGAAATAAGACGGAAGAAGTTAATCTGATTATTCAGGTAGGTTAGATTTTCATTCAGAGAAAAGTCATGATTTTTTATTGTGCTGAAGTTTTTGTTGTGTTTGGGGTAACTTGGTAACTTCTTGATCCCCTCTGCGCTGCCAGTCACAGCTGGAAACTTCTCGCAGTTCCTATGGCCATGGGACACCTATTATGCATAGTACTAATGTGCGTGTCTCCCTCTTAGTTTGGGTTATCTTCATTATGTAAGTCCAGTTACTGGAGAAAGAAAGTGTTGATGCTCTTTCAAACAGCAAATGATTCATCCTCTTCTCGTTTAGTACCTGTGAACACTCTGGTTACGTCATACTTTTCTGACACTACGAGAAAACTCAGCAGAGTGACCTCTTCTTTTATGATCCCTCACAATGAGGTCACATATAAGCTTTGCTGTTATAATCATACTGATGGCTCTAAAGGCACAATAACCCACAGGCACTAAGTGACAACCTGTAAGTGAGAGTCCAGATGGTGGTTCAAAGACAGAGAGGGGACACTACCTGCTTTAGTGTGTGTGTATGTGTGTGTGTGTGTGTGTGTGTGTGTGTGTGTGTGTGTGTGTATGAGTCATTGTTACACAGATTTTAAAATAGATGACAGAGGAATTGTTGCAAAGTTGTGGACAACTCTGATGAGTTTTCTTTAAAACAGAAAAGACCTCATTGAAGAGACCTGACAGATGCCCTTTTAATGGAGAAATTAGTCAAGTACCCTCAAGGCTGCACTGAAAATGGAATAAAAAAATACAATAAAGTTTTGCCATGAATGCTTCTAAAGTACAGAAGGATCTACTACATTTAATTGAGTTTGCTAACACATTCATACTCTGTAAAATTTTCTCTAGGGAACTCCTGAAATGTTGCTACGTAACAAAGAAAGCAAAATGAGGGAACCAGGAGGTTTCCCTGATATGTTAATAAAAAGTCTTTCAGAGGAATATTGTGATTTCATATTTCATCTGATTGGTTTTGCCGTATCATTTTGTGTGACCTGTTTGTAGATAAGAACATGTCAAAGTGCTGTCTGGCCTGGCAAGTATCGCATTGTATCCTGTTTTAATTTTATAATTTTATGTTGCAAACCAAAAGTCCTTGTAGTACTTTTCAATACCCAGTAGATGCTTCATGTTTTCCCCAGGAACTGGAGACTTAGTGAGGCACTTTGTGTGATCAGGCTGCAAGTACCGGGGTCTATATTTAGCTGGGGTATACCCCTTCAAACAGCCGTACCTGGGGAGGAACTACTTTCAAGAGATCTAGGGACTATGGGAGGCAGAGCTGACGAGCTGATGTCCGCATGAATGCACTTTAACGATTCCTGGGGCCAATAGTCATCCAAGTCTTCACTGGAGTCAAGTGGATATTATTTCAGTTAGGTTAGGGACACAAGGAAGAAAACAATATAGCATGTCCAGAGATACTTTGGGAACTTGTGGGTTCAAGAACTATTCTTCCAGGAACTAGATGGCTCCTGTGGTCCATAGTTGTCTGCATTTCTTTCGTAGCCTGAAGTCCCTCAGTGAATACGTAAATCAGGCTGCTGAATTACAGAGAAAAATAAAGTAACTGCACAACATCTCCAAACCAGTAGAGGGCAGTAAGAAGGAAACAAAGATTACACCACAGAATGTGACAGACAAATATTTTCGTGTGTGAGATGACAGTCTGCCTGCTAGCATGGCAGGACTATGAGATGAACACCCCAAGACTACTTTTATATCCCACTTCCTGAAAAGTTCCTGAAAAGTTTCCTAGTCCCTGAAGAAAGTTCCTGCAATTGAACTGCGGCTGTAGTCAGCTGCTGCCAAAGTGTGCATTTAAGTTGCCTTTGCATGCCTGGACAGTGAACACCTCTGAATGTTGAGAAAAGGAAACCTTTGAACCTTATCTAGCAATTTGCGATCAGAAAGTCTAATTGGTGGGGTCCGGTGAGGGGCTTAACTCTGACTAAATGAGCAGCAGTTTTTTAACAGGTCAAAGAGCCTCTAATTAACCCTTGATGTAAGGCAACAATATTCATCCCCTGACTTTTTCCCTCCTTTTCTTCTCTGTGTGTGTGAGAGAGCTGCATCGTTCCAACTCACCAACCATGCAGCGGTCTCTGTTGACCTAGTTCTGCTCTGGACACGGGGACAGAGGCCTCACCCACTGTCTCCTCTGTGGGGGCCTGTAGACAGACAGACAGACAGACAGGCAGACAGACAGAAACACAGGATGTAAACATATGCACTCAAAGGAAAGAATCATGCACTCACAGTCGTATAACCTCTGTGACATTTTATCCATCAGGTTAATTGAGTTGAACATCATTGATCTTGGATGCATCCACAGCTGACAAGGAAACCATTGACAGATTCTCAGTGATCTGTTTGGAGCTTATTTTCAGTCTATAGCATGAACGGCATCACATGACGGTCTGAATTCAGTTTGTACAACAACATTTGGTTTTCTTTGTGAGTCAAACCATATTTAAAAACTTCTTTCTGTCAGCTCTCTGCAGAACCTATGACCTGAAAACCTCATCACTGCTGCTGACGGGTTGAATCAGTCTGTCATGTGAACATTTACACACACACACACACACACACACACAAACACAAACAGAGACACAGGCTGCTGAGTTTTTCACTTTGAGTCATATAGATTCTTCCCACACAATATGACCTTTCAGTTGCTGCTCATATTCTAAATATCTGAGCCAAGTAAAACAAAAGGTGTGATGTTTTTTAACTGCCCTGCTCTTGCATAATTGAACACACTCCTTCTGTGCCTTTTGCTTTTATTTGCTGCAGAAAGATTTTAAGTTACAAAGTGAAATCTGTAAAAAAGAAATTCAGCTGCAAGTTAAATTTGGCTGCAAACTTCAAATAATTGGCGTAAGCAAACTAAGATACGGATCAAGTGTTTAGACTGTTGCTTAGTGTGCAACATGTTCTTTTAAGAAGAGCAGAGGCTCAAAGTGTAAACTGCGCAAATTGTGCCTCAAATGCGCATCTGTTTGTCGTCAAAATGTCATCAGTAAAGTGATTTAAAAAATTTAAAAAGCAGTTTTTCATTTCTTGTGCTTGTTTTAAAGAGATCGGTGCTCAGATCTGAGAGTAGGAATTTAAAAAAATACCTCCACATCTATTTCGGCGCACTCATCTCAGTCTTGTTCTTCATCGATGACCTTTAAGGGAGAACCGCAGCCCATCAGATTATTGTGCCTGTTTACTGTTTCTTCTTTGCATTCTGACTGTGCATCAGCCCACACATCGGGCAGATATTCAAATCCTGCTGCATGACTGTGAGCGTGACACTCCCAAAAACAAACACGCGCTCGCGGAGAGAAAGAGAGGGAGTTCAACAATACTTTTCTTAAGCTCTGCGAAACGGTCCGTGTATTTACGCACAGAGTGCGGGGACCAAGACGCATGTTGAGTCAAACAGTCTGAGTGAAGAATAGGAAACAAATAGGCAGATAATTGTTTTATGTATGTATTGTGACTTTTTACTCAGAGACTTTCTGCCTCGCAGCTTCAGAGTTAACCTGTTTTTTCGCAAATTAATTAAAACTCAAACAAAAGTAAATGTTTGTGAGTATTAAATGTGGTATTGGACGAGAATCGTTTTCTGGGATCTTAAAGTCTCTCAAATATTTCATTTTCTCAAAAGGGGGGAGAAGGAGTTCCACGCTCATTTTTGAGCCCAAAACCGGCCAAAAAACCCCTCCATTTGGATTTTGCAATGAATTTTTGGAAAAATAAAAAAAAGACTGCATTGAAATGTCCAGATAACTTTCCCACAAGTGATTAAAATCGACCTCCATAATCTTCATTCATTATTTTCAGGAATCACCTACAGTATTGGAGGTGATAAATTGTTTCTCTTTCTACCATATCTTTTCAAATGCATTATTTTCCCCGCGTTATTTTCTATAATTTGCTGTTTTGTTTGACTTTGAAGACACATATTACCCGTAGATGACCTGTGGCTGCCGTGCGCCTGTCATTGAAGAGATCAAATATGCACCAAGAATGGATTAAATCCTGCTTTGCACTTGCAGCAGGTCATTTCAGACAAATTATTCATCTTCATAAAGATGTGACGTTTCAGTACTTATAAGAACCAGTGTGATAACCTTTAAAAATGATGTTTCTGACACCAAGCAGCCTTATTCTTATTGTCTGTAACATTAATTCAACACGGGTGGCTGCTACGGTGTGGTTACTCAGAAGAAGATGAGTCATCACATGTTGGAAACTTTACAAATTGAAAACCTTGTGCCATGAATAGCATATATTTTTCTTATAAACAGTTTTAAAGAGTCATAGCGTGTTTTACGCGTGCAGAAATGTATCCTGGGTGCTGGGAAATCATTCCCCCCTCATCAGTTCTCATGTTTTCGCGCGTTTCTATTATCTTCCAAACTTCCCTGCGCATGCTTTTATTAAAATATTGCTCTTAACCAACATTTCTCCATGCGCAAAGCTAGACTACAGCAGGAGGCCACTGCAGGCCTGTTGCACGTGAACTCACTCTAATGAGCTGTTTTTATGACCACATTTGATAAATATGGTCTCGTTCTGCTTTGACACTCTCCAGTTGTGCTTTTTCTCACTCCCTGTTCACTTTTTGACCACCTGCAACCTGCGAATCTCACTCCTGCCTTACCTTAAATCTGCTCTCTTTTATTCTGTCGTGCCCAACATTTTGTCACAGCCACTGGCGGGTTGAGGTCAACGCTTTCAAGGTCGTTCAAGCAGCTGAAGGCTTTTTCATTTGATACACAAAACGATCTGAGCGCTCTTCCTTCAGCACATGCTGCCAGTCTGCGGTGTTGGATGGAGAGCATGGCGTCTTGATGGTGACTTCACTGACACCAGCAAGTTCCTGACGCAACGCTACTGTAAGAGCGGCGGGGAAACAGGGAGCTCACCTTTTTATCCGATGAACCAACGACGTGATCCTATTTCTGCATAGTAAGCCGTCTCAGCTCTCCCTCCGCTCGCTCCTGAGAACGCAGACGTTTCATCAAAGACTTTGTTTACGAGCTGTTTTGGAGACTTTCATTTTCTGCAAACGCTTCAACTGTTTCTGTACTTGTTGCATTGCTTTGGCGTACTGTGTTTTACACCAGGAAGCAGGAAAACAAATAAGTTAGCCAGGTGCTGCGCTGCAATTTGTTTTGCATCTTCTCTGGCTGATAAAACAGGCTTCACGTGAGTGACAGTGAACTTTTTACCACCTGGGATTTATGACACAGCTGAGGGTTGATTGATTGGATAATAACTCAACTTGGAGACAGCAGATAATGTGTGGTTTCAGGGCAGATCAAGTTGCAATGCTTCTTCGTGTGTGTGGTAACGCGTTACAGAGGGTCTCGTTACCGCCCTGCACTGTCCGGGAACTAGCAGAGTTTGAATCGAGAGGCGTGAAGGCTGCATGCGTTAGCGATCAGAGAGATCTGCCTCGTTGAAATAACAGGGAGAGGGGCTTTTGTGCGCCTCGCGGAGAGAGAAAGACGCCTGTTTGCGATTTAGATGCAGAGTTCGTTGGATATCCAAGTTACGGAGCCGGGCTATGTATATGCATCCGCTCCTCTCCGCGCGCGCGGGGCGCACAGACCTGTAGTAGCCTGATCCCGGATAGCCTAACGCACCCGGCCACCGCGCGCTGTCTCGCTCGTCTGTTTCACTTTGAAGGGATGCTGCTCGTCCTAGACACGTGAGCTGAGCGTGCTACACGAGTTGAACACGGATTTGGATGAGGGGGTTTCTCTGCGTTAGTGGCCGAGCGTAAGAACCAGGCTACAGCGCGCTCTGATGCGTGTGTGTATGTGTGTATCTGTGTGTGTGTGTGTATGTGTGTGTGTTTTCTTCTTTCTCTCTCTCGGTCGCTCTCTGTAGCCTCGTATCCACCGCTCCGCCTCCTCCCCCCCTTTTCGCAACATTGACGCAACCGAAAAATACTGGAACAAAAGAAACAACTTCCTTGAAGCTTTGCTGAAACTGCACTTGGTGGGAGATTGGGAGCTTGTTGTCAACTTGGCTGGATAGAGAGAAACATCGAGGTGAGGGTGTCACTGGCGGCCGGCTGAGCAGCAGGCGAGAGATGCAGGCGAGCACTCCGGAACGCACCCAGGCCACCGAGTAAGTGCCATTAAACATTCAGTGGAGTCATTTCAACTTTTGCTGTGTGACCTCGCTACTACTTTAGTTTGTTTGGGTATCGCGACAGGCTTACCAAAATAAAGTCGTTTTTTGATGATAAGCCACGATAAAAGGCAGAAAGTAAAGTCCCCTGAACGCAGCACTGTCGAATTGAGAAGGTAGAACAAAAGTTAAAGGCCGTTATGTTGATAGTGGAGGGGGGTGATGTGAATGGTGTTTTCAGTAATGACACTTCACAAACAATGTGACATTTAGGAGCCTTTTTAAGGAGGCTTCACTAAGGCTGTTGTCATAATAAAAACACCAGTTTCGGGTTTATTTTATGTGATTATTTTCAAGTTTTCATAACTGTTCAATTCTGTGTAGTGTCGTGTCCACTGACAGGCTCCCAGTTTATTATTGTTATTCATACAGCAGCATTGAGCAGTCACCGGCTGCATGAACATCCTGAACAACTACCGCGACAAAGCGCAGATAAATGTATGGAAGCGACGTGTTGTCACTGTTTTGTCCGCTGTGAGTAACTTTACTTTCAGCTTTTAGCTCCGCAGTTTGGGGCGGACGAACTGGGCGCTTTGTCGCGTCGGTGTTTTCGCTGCATGAACAAAGGACTGGATGGAGTGGTCGGCACAGAGCGTCGGTGGAGAGCAGGCGGGCTGTTTACAATAATAACACGACCGCGGTGGCGTCACGTGACTGACAGAGAGCTCCTCCAATGGGAGCGCCGCGTAGCCATCAGCAACACGCTATATTTGGAAAGTGGTTACATCATCGAGGTGCAACAGAGGACTGGAGGGGGCGGGACTTCCGCTGGGATTTTCAATTTGTAGTCCAGAAGCAGGACAATGAATACATTAGATTTGTTTTTGGAGCTCGTAGTCTGAATTTAAGAGGTTAGAAACGGTTTTTCAACCTCTTGAATTTCACACGTGGATGTTTTAAGACTGTCATTAACACTACTTACGACTGTCACTCGGATAATAATGCAAATTCAGGTCTTAAGGCTGTCTTTCATTAGATAAATTGCAAAAAAACAAAATTTATTCGACCCAGAGAGGGGAAGTTTACAGTGTTACTGCAGCAAATCAGGCAGTGCCAAAATTATTACAAGAATCAGAAAAATAAAACAAATTTATCCAAAGGAAAAAATATAGATCAAATAAAACGCTAAGAAAGGTAAGGAAAGGTAAAACACATGTACATGTGATGTGATAAATGCACTTATAAATACAAATATTTTTAAGAGTTGCAACATTCTTAACCTGCAGCAAACATTGACTGGTGTCCATTTGTTGAACTATTATCAAATATTATAAACTGTAGGTTTATTATAAATCTATCTGTTATTGCCATGCTTTTAAGTTTAAGTGATTGTCACATACTTTTTCTTTACAACCTTGAAAGGGAAGCTTTTTTTCCCCTGCATATATAACATTTAAAAAAAAAATGTATTGAAAGAGTACAGGTAACGCTCTGAGACAAAAAAAAAAAAGTTTTTTAGCTTTTGTTGATTTGACCTGAACTAAAAATTTAACTGCAGTTAGAAAAGACGGCTTTTACATTTTTTTTCAGTCATTGCTTAACTACACTTAAACACCAGAACTGAATGTCAGACTGGAACAAAATCCCACCCTTTCACTACAAAATACCTCCTCTTTATAAAAATATGTCATCTTTTAGAATATGAAGTGAGATACTCTGTGTCCAAATCACAGTTTAGTCTATAATCAAGCATTAAAAGTGCAACAGAAGAAAAATTATTACAGATTTTATTTGCTGAAAGTGGCTGTTTAGGTATACTCAGATGCATCATTGCTAAAATCAGTAGTGGTTAAAGTAGAATTGGTTTAGCCTGTTAAAATAATGGACATGTTCGTAATGTTACGTATTTTAGCAACTTCTTTGAGAGCCAAAAATTCCTTTGAGGACTGATATTGTGTAGGATTATTGCTGTTAGTAAAAGAAAAGCTTCTGACTTACACTCCAGCATCTTAACCATGGCTCGGCGATACTTGCCCTAATTTAATTTGTTTTATCAACCCTGTATTTATGGTGCATCCAAAACTCTTACAACAACTGTTACCTTTCATTCTAACTCACCTGGTACAAGAAGTGAAGTTAAGACAAGATGTCGTGTAAGTTTATTCATTTACACCAGAATTAGAAAATATTCAAACACTCAGGGAATGTTCCCTTATAGCACAGAGTGCAGCGTGAAGAAGCGTTGCTCTTTTCAGCATCACCTAAAAGTCAGCTTTGTGATGATTGAATGTGTGAGATGACTAAGAGAGATCCTACACGTAGCTTATGATACAGCTTTCTCACAGTTACAGCTGAAAATAAAGCCTCAGATCAGCTCTGTAATGAGGAAACTCTGAGGGCTGTGTTCGACAAAAAGTGAAAGCCTCGTTTTCTAAAATAAATTTTTTGATAAAACGCAGAAATACCTTAAAATCATCAGCTCTTGCTGCAAATAAATAACACTCTTAACATAAGCTATCCTAGAATTATTCTTCAAGGCCTTTTTGTACCTCTGCATGCTCAGGATTAGATCTTGCTTATGTTTAGCCTTCCTTGTAATCTCTCTCAAAAGACAAAACCATCCACTGGAGGAGGTGGGCAAGCATCAAGGTAAAATAAAACTACATTGAGATCAGAAAGCGATGACAAAATGTGTTTCTATTTAAACTTGTCGTAAAAAAATTAGATTTTATGTGTTTAAGGCCCATATCTGAGAGGTTAGCAGTTTTTGTAGGGATCCCTCATGCTTTGTTCAAGCTCTGCACATGACTTCATTATATTCCATCAGATCATTGGGCCCTTAAAGATGCTGTAAGCTTCATAACAAAGTTAAAAATCACAAGTTGGAGCTGCTGCTCTTTACATCTTGTCAGTGTAAAGTTGTGGTTCACTCTTGAAGACTGAAAACCTTCACAGAAAGTCTCAAAACAAAACCTCTCTTAGTGAAACATCGCTTTTCTCTCAAACACCTCTGTTCTTTTCCCCTTCCTTTTTTTCTTCCACCAATGCAGCTCAGCTGAGTTTTCCCCTTAATTTACTCTGTTTGTAATTGAATTTAGACTGCTCGATGAATTATACCCTCTTAATTTGATTGCTATGTGTGAGAATGTCTGTAAGATTATACAGAGACTAAATAAAAAGGGCTTCTTGTGCTGTAATATCTGGCTGGCTGAGCATGTGACAGTGTTTAGTGGGAGCGTCACATAAGGCTCTTTTTTACACGTTTATTTGACTAAACACTTTATTTGTCATGAGATTAAGTTGAAGTGAAGTTTGTTAAAGAGGAGGACAAGGAAAAAATTTTTTTTTATATTTACTGATTCTGATCTAAAGATAGTTTGGGTGTGATTGTGTGTGTGTGTGTGTGTGTGTGTGTGTTTGTGTGTGTGAGTGTGTTTGCACTTTTTAAAGTGCCCTGGGGCTAGTGTGACCACCTTACAGCCTTTGTGCTGAAAAGAGGTCAGAGGTCACTGTTGTGTTTTCAGGGTGACCTGCTAGTGACTATTAGCCATTGATAAATGTGATGTCCCACAAGTGTGCGGGCCGGACCCCTCCAAAGGGGGAGGTGTCACAACACGCCCCACACTAACCTCCCGGCTAACCCCACCTCGACACACACGCAAACACACACTCTGTGCCCTGCTGACAGGAGCACAAGGGGGCAGCTGCTACAGATGTCTCATAGAGAGAGGGGGAGGGGAGCCGAGGAGACATCAATGGAGAGTCTCTCTCTAGTCTGGAGTTCTCAGTGGGGCTCATTGTGTTCTCTAAAGACCAAGACGAGGGAATAGGCCACATTAATATAGTAAGCTTATAGTCTCTTGTACTGTGTGTGAAAGTGTTGCTCACTTTGGATGCTGGGCCCTTTTATGCTTGCAGGGCTGTAAAAGGGGATTGTTTTCTGGGAAATATCTCTAAATTTTAGCTTTATTTACTCATGTTTGTGAAGTTTTGAACAGTATGGATGTATTTTAACATCATCTTCTTTTGAGATTGAGTATAAAAAGAAACAACCCAGATTTTGTTACACCTTTTAGGTCTTGTTGATTCAAAAATCCAGCAGACAGATGTTTTTTAGCCGATAATCTTTTTAAATTTACCCTAAAAGTGGCAAATGTGAGAACTGTATTCATAGATTTTTTTCTCATTGCATGATGGATTGGCAGAAAAGTAACAAGAGGAGATAAGGATATCAGCATGTTCAGCCTTGCTTTAACTCTAAGGAAGTGTGTCATATTACATTATTCACAAATGTTTTTTTTTCTCTATATATTATGCTGTTCATTTTACCGCTACTACAACAGAAACTCTCTTTATATTCTCATTCTGCTTTTTTTTTTTTTTTTTTTACTGTTTTGAACCCAATTGCCCAAGA
Source organism: Thalassoma bifasciatum (assembly GCA_008086565.1). Taxonomy (NCBI): domain Eukaryota; kingdom Metazoa; phylum Chordata; class Actinopteri; order Labriformes; family Labridae; genus Thalassoma; species Thalassoma bifasciatum. The sequence continues at coordinate 56,372 of RPOG01000273.1, read as the reverse complement.
AATCCTTATGTGTAAACAAACTGGGCAGAAAACCTGATGCTCTTATTTCAGCTCAGTATTACAAACACTGATGTCGCTCTGCAGAGCACCTTTAGCAAAAGTGAAGTACAGTCACCTGCTTGTATCTGGTCTGGAGTGCTTATCTTTAGTTAAATATGACCTTTGACCTCCATCAACCTTTCCTGCAGTGTCCTCAGAAGCATTGTGCACTCCTTTATTTATATTTTCTTCACTTAAATGGATGGATTTGCCCTAAATTCACGCCTCTAATGTCTTGCAGCGTGTTGTGAGCTGCTGCTTGTGCTCCTGTCTGTTTGATCTGATGCAGCCATGTCTGGTGTTGGTGTGAAAGGCCATCACATGAGGGGAAAAAGAGAGAGACTGGGAGAGAAAGAGAGGGAGAGAAAAAAGCCGTAAAACTCCTCATTGAATGAGAAGCAGCTGAGTGTAGCAGCCAAGCATGCACGCAAGTCATCTAACATGAAATCAAATTACATTGAACTAAAACTACCCCAGCGTGGCAACTTTTGCAGCCGAGGTTTCGTTCCCCGCTGTGTCCAAACACGACGACACACGACACTGCGGCTCTTGTTCAGCTCATCTAGCAGAAGACAAGGAGAGAGCTCCACTCGGTCTCGACCCTCCTAATGAAGAGATGCATTATGATGTGATTTCATTTGGGCGCACTGAAAAGCTGCCGTGGATAACAGAGCAGCCAGAGTAGCATGGTTCATTTGTGTAGTGACATGTGACTTGTGTTTTCGTGAGTCATAAGGATCTCCTGCCCTAATGGAAGGCAGTGTGTGCTCATGTGACGGTGACACAATGCAGGATGAACTGTATAGTATTCACCAGAGCTCAGCTTGGCTACTGTTTGGCACCGCTAATAGGAGCCCATGGACGTCTTTTTATCTTGTTAATTTTTGTCATAGTGAAACCAAGCAGACCACAGTTTCCTCTACAGCTACTGTAAGGTTTGTGCTACAGAGTAATCTTTGTAAAACTCTGACCAAACCAAAGATTTCTGCAAGGGCTGCATTTGTACATTTGACTACTTGCATGTGTGTGTGCGCAAGATGTCTTTGAGTATGGCATCATGAGCTCCCCTATGGTCACGGTAGTGTTTTTGCTGGCTCATCCCAGCCTCTCCACATGCCTGTTTAACAACACAGAGCTCCTCCTTACTGGCTTCCTGTCCAAACCAGTTTATCTGTAAACAAGTGTGTTTTTTTCCTCTCCGCCCCATTGTCCACACTACACCAGAATGCACACACAATGGGCGCCCTCTCTCTCCCGGGCTGCTCTTGTACGCCAAAGTAAAAACCATTATGTGCTTTCACGCAATGCATTTAAGAGATGTTAAGTTTTAAAAAAAGCCATACCACCAATGTGAAAAAGTGAATGACATCTTTAAGTGTTTATTTATGAATAGTTGCATTCACAAGGTTAGTTTTTAACACTAACACTAAATCAAACAGCAGGTTGCAACTTTTTCCACTGCAGCCTGGTGGAGCCAACTACTGACAGAGCAGGTGAATGTTATGTATTATTATTATGTGTGCATTGGGATGAAATGTCTGTCTCTGTTTATCTTGCCTGGGGTACACTATGCTACAGCAGATATGATAACAGCAGGGTTATTGTGGCAGAGCCCAGCCCGGCCCTGCTTTGGCCGTTGCATGTACACTACGACAGTGTGTGTGTGTGAGTGTATATGTGTGTGTGTGCGCGCTCATGTGGTGTAGCCAAGCTTATCTTAAATTGCCAAAAGTGGTAATTCCATGCAATGTGCTTATAGAATTTGTTTCTTTTAAGCTAGATATGGAAGTGTTTTTGAAAGGTGTTGACAAGAAATCAGTCAAAAGTTTTAAAAAAATGCACAACTGGAAAGGAAACTTCATTAAAATTAGAGAGGGCAATGTGATGTCACAGCAATTTCAGATAAGAAAGCAATGTCCTCATTCAAACTGTGGAAAATAAACTAAGACAGAGTGGAAGGAGAAGTGCTGACTGGGCTGCAGCTCTTTTACCTCAAAGTTAAAGCTTTTATTGCTTTCTGTTCCTTGACATCCTTCTTGATTTGGTTTGCATCCCCTCGGCCTTAGGTGTAATCGCACAGATTCCTTTACTTCTCAGTGTAATAGCATGCACACACACCAGCTGTTATACTCCTCTCAGTGTTGGCTGCAAAAATACGTTTAATTTGGCTTTTGTTTTGGATGTGTCTGTCACTCAAAGAGAAGAGCTATTGTGCTAACTAAAGAGGCATCCCGCAAATAAGGAACACACTATGAATAGAGATTCATGGCACTCATATAAAGAGTGTTATGAAAAGCATCGCACAGTATTCATGATTTTCTTCAAAGTCTGTACCTCATACTGTGTATACAGCGTGCTGTGTAAAATAGACTTTATGGGCTTCATGTAAACTGTTTATGTGTCAACAGTTAAAAAGGTGTTTGTGTACGAGGACAAACAGGAAGGAGAACGTCTGATGTCATATTTTTACTGGAGACAGAAGTGAACAAAGAACCTTAACTCAACCTTAAAAGTAAATTCAAACTTTTACTTAAATGAAAGACATAAGTTGACCAGAAAATGTTCCAAAGGCATCATAAGCACACTAGCTCTTGAAAGGTTAATTCTAACTCGTACTCTCACATCATTTAACCTTTAAAATGTGGCTGTTGTACAGTGGTTTAGGTTTGTGGTGGATTTAATATTGACGCATCAGTACCTCAAATGGCAAGGGGTGCCAGGTCAAAAGGTCAGCGCAGTAATCTTTTAATCGCTATATTCCATGAGATTCGTTTTATATATGATCTCCCTATCAGGAAATTAATCAGCCATGATGTGGAGGAAAAAAAGACAAGTTTTTGCTGTCATTCTGCAGGTGAAAAGCAGGAATCGAAAAGAAAAACAAGCTCATTTACACTAAAAATACCTCACACTATAAGTACAGTGCTGAACTGAATGTCCTTAGTTGCGGTTCACCACTTACAGAATGTTGTTTGGGGGAATAATCAGTGGATTAAAGTGCAAAAGCAGACTTACTTTTTTAATCCAGGGCATCTAAGTGAGGAACAGTGTGTGTTTTAACCAGAAGGCCAGATGCATCTCTCTCATTTCTTATCACAGTGTGAACCGCTGACAGTACAGGCGTTATAGCTTTACATGAAGATTTCAAAAATGTGCCGTAATGAGAAACTTGCGTTTGTATGTGAAAAAGGTCAATGAATGATACAATTTCTGTAGAGTTGAAGATTCAGCTTTTAATTTTCTTATTACTGGTGCAATTATCTCTGCATCTCACCTTTAACATGAGCAATACCTCTTCTTTTTATGGATGGGGAGAGCTGGCATGAAGGGGGTTGCCCCGGGACACCAGAGGTAGCTCTTAAGCCTCTCTGAGGTGTTGTGGGCCTAACTTAACGAAACACCAGTGACAGGAGGTGCCCATTTGATAACCCTGGTGGTATCCTGGCTCTTGCTACCCATCTGTCTTCAGGCTTTGTTTTAGGACTTGAGGCTAAGTTACACATTACTGCAGGTTTGTGGAGTGAGTTTCTTCACGAAGCACTCCTCTAAAAGTACCAGTTTGAGTTTGTTCAAGTTCACTTTCTTGCAGTTTGACATATATATTTTACCTTGGTTCAATCTGTGTACATTTTGTACTTATCATCATCATCACCATCATCATTTTTATTGTCAGACTCAGAGGTCCACATAAAAAGAAACAAGCTACAACAATAAAGAAAACAAAACAAAAAACAAACAAACAACAACATAACAGAAAATAGACTAAAAGCAAATTCAAGAAGACAAATCATCACCAACATTTCAGAAGACAACTATCCGAGTGTCTCCACAAGGCCGTCTGGTATCTCAGATAACTATGGCTGGAGTTTGTTTATATCAGTTCTTTAAAATGGGATATTATAATAAGTGTGACCTAGAAAAAGAAATATTTTCAGGTCTATTTAATGACGAGAAATATGAAAAGAACCAAGATACAAGCAAAAATGTCCACAACAAAAGTGAAAATAAATAGACGAGACTACAAAATGGTGAAGAGGTATTACACACGTTAAGGAGTGAGATGTAGTGACAGTGGCACCAGTGATAAAAAAAAAAACATTATTGCAGCTTTAGAACACAGAGGGTTGCATCATTAGCAGGTAAAAGTGACTTCTTTCTCTTTTTTGTTGGTTTTTGAGCTATATTGTGACTTATAAAAAGTTTCCTGGTGCAGTGGCTTCTGCTCTTGGTATTCATTTCATAAGAGAACTGGTTTGAACAAGTTTGTACGTAAAGGTTTTAGCAGTGGTGGCTGCTGCTGCAGAAGTCGCTCCGGCACTGAAAGAGTTAACTTGTCTCTCTCTCTGTTCAACGCTGCGTGGGCTGTGCGATCATTCGAGAGTGCATTTACAGCGACCAATCAGCTGCGCGGAGTCCAGCCTGCGTTCAGCCAATCAGGAGAATGGGAGGCTCTATCGAATTTGAATGAGGAGTGTATCTTTCGGCGCCATTTTCGAGTGAGCAGCTCCGGAGAGAGGATGGAGAGACCAACCGCTCAACATTAAACTGCGCTTTTAGGGGGAGGGCTCGCGTATTTTCAATGGAAACACAGGTAATTTCAGCACCAAAGTCTCTCATTCCTTTTTTACCGGACTGTTCAAGCGGACCCGTGGAGAGGAGTACGTGAAAAGGAGGAGACACCGACCGTTGCGGGGAGACGTTAGCCATTCGGCCAGCTTTACCAGCTTCTACTTCTCCTAGCCCGTTAGCTTTAGCCTGCTAACACGTATAGAGGGATTTCTGACTTTGCTGCGCTGTAACGGTAGAAAAAATGCGCTCATACACTCTCCAGTGTAATGCATGACGCGAGAAGGAAATATCTTAAAAGGAAACCCTTCATGGAGATTTATTCCATACTTTTAAGAGAAGGCATAAATGAAAGTTGAAGAATATTGGAGTGTTTTTTTTTCGCCCGGTTTTGAGCGGGAGGTGCAAAAGCAGCCAGGCTCGATGAGAGGAGCAGCTCAGTCGGCAGTGTCAACAAATGCACACGGCACCTATACTGGCTTAGGAGGGAAAAAATCAATAGACACGCAGTCTTTTTGTGGTAACTTAATTTCACCAAGCTTGTTACCCACTGTAGAGGTTTTTTTTTACCCGAGATGGTGAAGCCATTTCTGCCATTGCGAGTGTGTTTGAGAGAGCAGCCGGTAAGTTTGTCATATGCTGTTTGACCTTACAGTAAGTGATGCCCTTAATGGGAAGGATTTTTTTTATTAATTTTTCTGCATATGCAATGAGATGCTTATCTCAATTCTAATGTTACCAAGTCACATAACTTTACAATTTCGTAGAAAATAAATATTTTCGCCACGTCTTTCGTTCAGTACAGTTGTAACATGTTTCACTAAGTTGAATCTTAAAATAATTATTCCGTTCCGACCAACAGTCATAACTTAAGACGATTCAACTTCTCCTGAGGAATAAAGTTTGCCACTTATTTCTCAGAGGGGTCCTGTTGTTGCTGAAGCGTTGATGTTTGGGGTTTGCCGTTATTTGTCGTGGCTTGAAGAAGGCTGTTCAGTCTCTGCTCCGTCTCCTTTTGCCTTTTTTTTTTTTGCCCTCTCCAGCCTCGCTCCACTTTCTGTCAGCCATGCACTCTGATTAAATTCAAGTACATTGAAGGGGGAAAAACCCGGTCTAATCGGTTTACTAAAGAGTGACAAAACGGTCCAAGTCATTATTTATTGGAGAGGTTGTTTGTGTGGCGTTTTATCTCGCCCTTTGCTTCTCATAATGACTAATAAAGCAGAGAAGAGGAAAAGAGAGGCTCCATATAATTGTGCGCCTGAACCCGCCCCTTTTACTTCTTTCTAAGTAGAGATCGGTTTAATGTGTTACATAATGCGAGGCCTTCCTATCTATTGCAGTGTTGCTGTCATTTTAACAAATAAGTATGATGTGTAATGTTTTAATACCATAAAGAAAATAACCACGTTGTGTTAGAAGGAGGCAGACTTATTTTCTTGCACCCTCCTCCTTACTTGGCTCGTCAGAAATGACATTTTGCTTACCAAAGACACCTTTCAGTCATTTTATTTTGCCATACAGCATTAAGGTTATTATTTGTACTCTAATTTGATTAAATTGCACAACATGAGTGAAAGTAAGATGACACAACAGATTCAAACGCAGGATTTCATCCACTGCAAATGTAGATTGAACCCTTACTGCATCTTTCCAATGGAAGTGCTCACTCCATAAAGCAAGATCTTGTCTGTTTTACTCTAAGCACATTAAATTGATTGGAAAAAAAGCTTATATGATATATGTGAGGAACTTATCTTAGCCATAGGAAGATTTACTGTGCTGTAACTTTAGATGGGCGTATATGTCACTTGATTTTTGACAGAAATGCAGGTTGAAAGTCTTTCCAAATGTGACTGTTTTGACAATATCAACTTTATAAATGCGTTAATTTGTAAATATTTGTCTGAGGAGCACAGTGTGTTCAAAATGCAATGGGAATACACATAAATCCAACTTTCTATTAGTCTCTACACAGAGGGTGCATTAACAGCTGTGCTCCAATATGACTCCCGCACATAACTAAATGTAAAAAATCGACAAATAATTTTTTCATGGAAAGTTTTGTTCAGAAAAGCAGTTTTTTATGCATCTCCTCTGTAAAATAGTGTATGTATGTATTATGGTGCTAGCCTGTACACCTAGGTGGAGATTTATTGAGATTTTTTTAAATACTGTGTGGAAAAGGGTCTTGAAGCATAACAAAGAGACATCTTAACAGGTTTTATCCATTAGGATTTTGAATACTATATATCTGCTTTGATGTATGTGCTTATGTGTACTCAGACAGATTGACATAAGTACACCCTCCATCTTTTTTGGTATTAATACCTGAAGTTGTACATTTTTAGGTCGGTGGTTATGTGAAATTACATATATAGCAGATAAAAGTTTTGAAGATATATAGTTGGATTTTTAGAAACATTAAAGAGATTATAGGATATCTCTGAGTGATTTGCAGTGAAGGTGTAGATTAAAAACGGCAAAAGAAATTATGAAATCTACACAACGTGTCAGTAAAGGCAATGGAAATCATGCTGAAATGCATATTTTTAAATCAATATTTGATATTTTAATCATTACAGGAAATCTGTGATATCAGTTTTCAATACTTTCTGTGATATGCTTCTTTTAGCAGCTAGTCTTGTTGCATTAAAGCTAAAAATGTAATTAGGTACACCTAATTTCTACAATGAAGTAGGTGTCACTTTGTCTGAATTTTTAAAACTGGGAATCTCATAAATTCATAACTTCAACACACTGCTTGTGTGTCGTCTGTGCTCAGGTGTACTGGGTGAAATAATTTTTCTTTTGTTTTAAATTCCCTTTTCAGTTTATCTGACAGGAAAGCAATGAAGCAGTTTCACACTTTCTATTTTAGTTGTGTTCACAGCTGATGTACTCTAAATGCTACAGGTCTGTGTCTCCCCTCCGTTCTCTGGTATTTGCCTTTTTCACTCTCTTTGCAGAGCACCGTTGTGCTGTTTCAGACTGTTAGCATGACATTGTGTGACTCATCATTCTGTCTTCTCAGACCCCTCCGGCAAAATGGGCTCCCACCCCCATTTCCTGGTGAAACTGTGCCTCTCTTCTTGTACTTGCTCACATGTGTTGTAGCCAGGCTGCAGAGAACCCCCACCCTTCTCTTCCTTCTTTCTGCACCACTCAGCACAAACTTTATAGTATTCAAATTTGCAGTGATGGGAACAGGTTTTCGCGGGTCTTGTTGGTTATTTTCCAGATGCTGGCGTTGGTTTTAGTTCTTTGCCTCAACAGAATTAAATAGAAGCTGTCAAAGAGTTTTATGTGCATCAGTCGGTTCTTTAGAAGAAAGACTTAAAGCTGTGGTGTAGTTGGATAATTTACAGTAAAATGTTATTCAAATTAAGCTGTGATAATCAGCATCCGTGTGTTTGTATGATGATGTTCACAAAATTACAGCTGATAACAGGAGTTGCGGGCCAACTGATGCCAGGTCCTTAAAGGCTTCTTATGACCATATGTTTTACATTGGCTCTGACTTTTGCATGCAGGGGGCAAGGCATCACTGTGGTGCACTGAGTTTACACCTGCTTGTCCCAAACCATGACATTTTTCAACAAAAAAACCCTTACTTTACTGACACAGATTTTTTTGAAATTCAGAGCTTGGTTTCTGTTTTAGGTTTTGTACACTTTGCATATTTTTGGCCAAGAAAATTGAAAAGGCATGTGAAATTTGCCAGCATACTTAAGTTTGATCATCTGTTGTGAAGAGTGACATGTCTAGATGATCTAAAACCAGCTTTTATAATTTTGGTAAATTTTAAAAGGTCAAATCTGATCATCTGATTTGTAAAAAGTACAGATTCCCCTTTGTTGTTGTTTTGTTGAGGAAAGGACAGACCCGGACAGCATGTTCAGATAAAATACATCAGCTTTTTAAGTTCTGGTGAATTCTCTGCCTGATAAATAGATTTCAGGTGGTAATATGATAACCTGCAACAGCACTGGCTGTAAGATCTGACATAGCAGAGTGTTCCTCCTCTGACCACACACACATGGTGTTTTCATTTCTGCTGCACCAGCCTTTTTTCACCTGAGGGTGCTACATAAACATGCACTATTTATATGTAAGTAGTTAAATTGGAAATATTTTAATAAAGCTTAAATACTAGTGGCTGGTGTTTTGTGTTTTTTATCATAATTTGTGCAGCCCTGACCTGGTGAGCAGAAAACACCTTATCCACTGCTTCTTGTCTGTGTGGGTGCTTAATTCAGAGAGGCTGGATATTTCCTTTACAAATGTTACAAATGTTTTATTTTGGATGAATGTAAAAATGGCTAATTGTGTGTGCTTTTTACAGAATTATCCTGGTATGGTTGTGGAATTTCTGTGGCTTTTCAAGCTGATCTGCTGGTGTGTAGTTTTGTTAGTCAGAAGTTTGTCCAGTCTAACAAAGAATGTGGCAGAATCATCAGGGATTAATAACACTTGTATTCGCTGTGAACAGTAAATCATATTGTTTTAAACTCCTCTAAATCCTTCATTTATTTTATATTTTTTTATTTAACTTTGTCAAAATGTGGATTGTCGCAGCATGTCATCAAATGTCAGAGTCCTCAGGAAGCCTTTTAATTTGTTGTAAAAAATATTTGTTTTTACTCTGATCTAGAGTAACAGTATCTGAACTCCACCTCGGTGTTAGAGTTGGAATTTGTACAAAAGAAAAAGAGAAACAAAAATAGTCCAGTGTGTGTAATTGGTGCACGAGTATATGGGTGTGTCACTCAACTCTGACACTCTGACTTTGCTTCCTCTTTTTAGCCTTTTGCTTACATGTGCATGTACGACAATGTACACACAAAAAACAGGGTCGTAATTTCATCCTTAGTGGTGATTCTGTGAGTATTCACTGCAGTTAAGAAGTTTTCAGATGTGTGAAAGCTTGTGGTGCTATCAAATTTTAATATGCCTTGTAGTTGGTTGTTCTGAGGGTTTTAAAAAAAAAATGTTACTTCATGTTTTTGGTCAAGTGTTCTCAGGTCATAGATTTGAGTTGTGTCACAGTGTACCGCTTTAGCTCTTTATCCTGATTTTCTCTCATCTGTCTCCTGTGTGAGCCTTTGGTTCATTCAAATGAAGTATTAAATGACAAGGCAGATCACACATGTTTGTTTTGAGATGTGTAATACTCAGTTAAAATGTGTTAGTTGTTCAGGAAAGGCAGATACAGCAGTTGTGTTCAGATTAAATATTACACCACACACTTAGTGAATACACTGGTGTGTTAAATGACGCACCATCATGGGGGAACCTTATGATGTGGTTCACACTTTCTCTGAAAGTAGTTAGAAATGTTTGAGTCTATTTTTAAAATGTCCTGTTATGAGACTTACTCTCACAAATGCAGACAAATCAAATTAAACTTGCATGTTAGATGTGTGTTGTTCTGGCACCAGCCCAATTTCAGTGTTGGTGATACCATGCCTTTTTATTTTTTATTTATGGAACAAAACTTGCTTATCTAATGTACAATATATTTAATTCATAAATCTGTGTATTGTGTAGCTGCACTGTGAAGAGTCAGTGTGCCACGCTCACACCTGACAGTTAACAGAGGGGGTGTGTTTACCTGTGGAGAATGACTCAGAGGTCACTACCAGTGTTGTCCTGTGAAATACATTTATTCTCTTGTTGATCTCTGGGATGTGTTTTCACATGTTTCCTGACTTTCTGAAATTATTTCAGTAGGATATAGCTCAAGTTATGGTCACCTGGGTGTTTTCTTTATTTGCTCTGTGATGCCTTTGAATAACACATCACTGCTTTTCTGTTCGGAGCTGATCAGTATCATCTGTGGTCGACAAAGAACATTTATAGTTTTCACCTCTGTGCTCCTCTTTGACCCACACTCAGAATAGTTCTAGTGAAGCCCTTTTCCTTTGATGTTGATATGTTATTGCAAATACTTGTTTTGTAATTATACTTGAATTGCTTTAACTGGTGTACAGATCCCATGCTGTGTACACACTACCTCGGTAGCTGATGAAACATTTTATCACACCTTTTAAAGTTGTGCCACAGTGAACATAGCTTATTTGGAGTGTGTATGTTGTTCTGCCAAACAGAGGACAACAATGATTGGCCTTGCCTGTTACCCGGTGTTTATTCAGCTTAATTCCTTCAAGTGGTGGATTTGTTATTGTGTGAGGTTTATGGTTTTTGATGCCAGAGTTAAAAGGAAAGAAAAACTTGATCTTACCTTCATTGCAGCCTTGAATAAAATGAACTGAATTAGTAATAATCAGTATTGATTGTAAAGTATTGCACTTTAAGACTGGTGGGGGTCTCTTTGAACTTACAGGAAGCTTTATTAACTGAACAGGAAAGCTAAATTTGAGCATAAATGTGATTGTTATTCAGACGTTTCCCCTCACAGCTGATGGCTCTGTGGATCTCCTTTTAGTTTGTGCTTATACCGGCAGAAGTCAGTGTTACACAAGAGAGGATAGCCCCAGACCACTTCTGGGGAGGTGATGAGTTGTAATGTCCACATCCCTGTTCTCAACGGGGTGAAGGAGGTTACTTGACCTCCAACCTCAGGGTCAGGTGACTGTTTGAGGCCATTGTGTAGGGAGTAAATGTTGAAGGAACGGGTTAAAAAGGCTGAGCAGTGAAGGTGACATGTCTGGGCATGCTTCCTTAAAGAAGAAGGAGAAAAATAGGGAGAGGTTAGAGTCATTGATGTGAGCAATTCCACTTGGATTTGTAAAGAAATTATCAGCTTAGGAGGAAAATACACAGCTTACCTGGTCGGTGCCTTTTTATAGATGTCATCAAATTATTGTTTCTACACCAGCTAAATTCAGACACTAGTGAGTGTCCTCTGCACAGATGAGCCTGCACACTTGGCAGCGTAGAAGGAAGTGATTCAGCTAAAATTCTCTATCAAGATTCAAGTTGGTGTATGTTGTGTTTTCCATGTTTCCGCACTTTGCATCTTGCAGATATACACAGCACAGTATAAAATAAGGTCAGGAAGGAGAAGTCAGATAGTTTTAAAAGAGGAAAATCTACAAACTTTTTCTTCTTTAGCCTGTAAGTGAATATTGAATTTTAAAATTAATTTATAAATTTATCATGCATAGTCTATGACAAAGAAATCATCCACCTGCTTCCTATAGACTTCATCCTTTAACAGTTCACTGAATTTTCAAAAATTTGGCTAAAAAAACTGCAAAATGTCCACATGCAATGACTGTTACTGACTTAAAAATATTTGCTAATTTTTCTCTCTTCCATAACTGTTTATCCCATGACCTACTCAGCGTTTAGCAGGGGGTGTGCACTTTGACAGAGATGTGGCACCTATTTTCCTCAGGCTGATGCAGGGAGACATGTCACACCCCACAGTTCTGAAAATTACACACTCCAGATGTCAGCAAATGATTAACCTCAGTGTCTGATATTAAACATCTGCACTGGATGCTGGAAATGTGTAAAATTCTGTTTAAAAGTTTGACTGAAGGATGGAGCCGATTCATTATGGTGAGGTAAAAAAAAAATCTGCACCCTGATCCTTGCTGTGTTTGCACTCTCCCTCTATCAGGTGTGTCACACTTAAGACAACATTGCTGCACCTGGTTTGACACTCATGCCTTGTATACAGTGTGCAGATTGTTTACAGTAAGTTATACACAATGAGCAATTCCTGTAACCTCTATGTTTTTTACTTCTGCTTCTGAGAAAAGCAGCCCTCTTTCCAGGTGAATTAATGCACAGAAGCGTTTCGAAGAAGCATCACTTAGACAATAACAGCACCACTGGAGGTTAAGTTAAAGAACAACTTGATTAAATTTGTTGTCAGTGTTTGCACTGTTTATGTAACTGCTCACCATTTTGCTTAAGCTGACCGCGGTTTAAGATTGACTTGTGACCTCCAGTCAGCTGGTGCCTGAGCAGTGCGGTCTATCAGTGAACAATTGTTTGTTTTCTCCAAGGAGGAGTAGTTTAAATGTTGCGTGGTAATGCCATTAAGAGGGAATAGTTAAAGGTTAAAAAAAAGGAAAGAAAACAAGAGTCAGTTTATTTCTCAAACCCTCTGTTAGCATCTTGGTATGAATTTTTAACAGTGAAGTTCATGAAAGTAATTTTTGTACAGGTGACCCCAGAGTTAAAAGCAGTTTTTATTTTCACTGGTGGTATTTTATGTCTTTTATTGTTTTGTTTTTTTGTTCTGCCACAAAAGAAAGAATAACACTCAATACTCGAAGAGGATGAAGGCCACAAATTGTCTCTGTCCCTCTGTTTCTTCTTTTTTTTTTCAACAGCCAACAGCACTGAGCAGCTAGTGTGTATGTGTGTGTCACAGTGTGTGTGCAAGTGTGTGAGAGAGAATTTTTATGAGGAGAGAAGTCTGTTCGTAGCACCACCAGGGTCAGACTATCAGGTCCATTTCAGACCAGGGTCATAATTACAGGTCCATTGAGACCTCTAGTGGTAACACACTCATTGGACCCAAGCTTCTTACAGATTATCATCAGCAGAGACTCTTTTCCTCTGTGCCATCAGATTAAAATGTTGTGTTGGGAACTTTGTTTTAAGTTTTGGATCTGAGTGAACAGTCAGACATGTAGCTTCAAGAAGAGTGACACACTCTTGTTTTGAATTAAAAGCTTCTTTATTGGTTCAGTAACTGTTTTTAAATTTCTCCTTTGCTGACACAAGGTTAGCTGTGCAGTACATCTAATCCTAATAGAGTTACAGTGATTCACCCAATAACACCTGAGCACCTTAGCCCACCTTTTAGCAAAAAACGTGATGAGAGGTTGTTGCAATAATCTCACAACTTCAGCTGCAGAAAAGAAACCTTGTTTTTCCACCGGGGACTCGACTTAACTTTTTAAAATTCTGCCTCATCATTTTTTTTTTTTCTTTGGGCTTCTGTTTTTGATTTCAACAGAGCAGTAATTGTCTCTGTAACTTAAGAACCACTGAATGAGATACTAAACCCTCTCTCTCTGATTTGACACCGTCTCTGAGGCTCTGACAAGATGCTCACAGCAGCACTGAGTGTGACTGAGCATGAAAATGAGCAGTGTAGGGACTCCTTAACTTTTTTTTTTATTTTTAGAGTCGTGTAATCTTTCTCCTGCGAACTCTGCAACCTAATTTCCACATTGTTTACATGTGAAATATTGTTTTATAGCAAAATTATCCATGTGAGGGACTTGTGTATCTTTTACTTCCGGCAAAAAACGTCTGATATTTTTACTTTTACTACGTACTGCAGTCATTTGGCTCCATTATAAGAAGCCTGTATGGGTCCCGGGAGTTTAAATGTTTATTTCACTTTGGTACAGGGACCCTCTCGTTGATTTCCAGATTCCATTACAGCAGATAAGAGAAGACCTTTTTATGGCTCCTCATGGATTGCTTCCCTGGCCAAAGAACAACATCAATAAAGATTGAATAAAATCACCAGCCTGCTGAGATAGATGCATATTTACATTCTTTAAAAAAATTCAAATTTGAACAACCAAGTTTCAAAGTCTTGTCAAGTTTTGGGCCTCGTAGGCCATTTGAATATTATATTCTGGTGTCCACATACTTTTGGCCTCTTCTTCACCCCATCCTGCTGTTACCACAATCTGAGTTTGAAGAAACTAAACTGCATTTTGTTTTTTTGTGTGTGTTTCAGGTGAAGAGCAGCCTCTCCTGTGAGCGATGCTACCATCCATATGAGCATCTTCAGTTAGTTAGATGTTAGGTTTTTGGAGCAGACGTCAGTGGGATGAAGTGAGTGCATCTCTAAAGAGAATAAGAAATGTGGGATGCAGAGGGACCTGGACTGCGGTTCTGGTGATGCTGTAGCAGCACGGAATGGTTTGTGGGTTACACTGAGATGCAGGCCATACTGTGCTGCCGCAGTAAAACCTGAATACACAACCTGATTGCCTCAACCTGTTGCTTTTTTCACTCATTTTAAGATTTATTTTTCCTCTGGCCTGTGCATGCATGTACAAAGAACTGTCACTTGGATTAATCTGCTAGTCAAATAAAGTGGTTGGATTTTCTTCCTCCTGTCTGCTGGTCGCTTTACTGTAGCAGCACGTAAATATTGGAGTTAAGACTCTTGCTGAAGCCTCCAGTATTGATCGTGCTGCTGAAGCAAAGCTGACCACTCACAGCCAGTGGATCCGACCACCAAGTGAACTCTAGGAGTGCTCACAGGTGCATCACCACAACCTTCAACTCTTCGATTTTAAACATGAATGTCAACTCTGTTTGTCTGCTCATTTGAAATAAAGACTCAAACTCATTTTGTTTGTTTGCGTTTTGAATATAACCTTGATCACTTGCTGTTTCACAAAATTCCGCCCTCTTAGTCTTTTAGTGAAGTGAAACCCGAAGTATTAGTTTTGCTGACACGGAAAATCCTGTACATGGTTTTAAATAGTACCGTCATCCGCTATAAGAACTCACGCAAATGACGGCCTGCGTGTCCCTCCGCTGCGCTGCCGTGGTGTCCAGCCTGGTCACCACGAGCCGTGACGCACACAGATTTTAGAGGATTAAAATTCTAGCACTCATCATACTTAAAGCAGTTATTGTGAAATATGAAAATAATAACAAATATATATTTTTTAACCAAAATTAAATACATTTTATTGACTTATCTTTGACCGTGCTCTTGTGTTACAAGTCTCACGAAAGCTCGGTGTGTGTGTATGTTATTTCATACCTACACAATTCTGATTTTTTTTTCTAATGTTTACCAATATGAATTCTTAAGCTATAACATATAAAATAAAATATCTGCAGCTCAAGTAAAAATATCTGGTACAAATCGTGCCCCGTGCGAACCCCCTCCATGCATCTTTGCAGAAAGAGCACGTTTGACTGCGATAATCCCAAATCAGACATTACAAAGACAAAACAACGACATGCGTGTTTCTCTCCAGCCTTTCCAGAAACTGACATTCTTTCTTTCTTTTTTTTTTCATTAAATTACAGACCACACACCTGCCGTGAATTTGAGGAGTAAAAAAGGATGGGGCAAAAGTCTCCCCTCCCCTATGATAAAATCACAACAGGCTTGTATAAAAATAAAATTAAAAAAACTGCAGGTTACAGAAAATTTTGTCCACATTTCTCTTGTTTGCGTGGATTTTTCTGATGAGAAAGTGAGGCCCAGGAACGCTGT
Source organism: Thalassoma bifasciatum (assembly GCA_008086565.1). NCBI lineage: Eukaryota > Metazoa > Chordata > Actinopteri > Labriformes > Labridae > Thalassoma > Thalassoma bifasciatum. Next base: position 40,579 of record RPOG01000273.1, on the reverse strand, counting down.
GGTGTCCACTGAACGGATGCACACCGCAGCTGTCAAATTCCACTTGGCCTTTCGGGCCTTTTATGTGATAATTATGGAATCTGTTATTTATTTCTCGGCTTTAAACATAAATTAGCTAAAATTTAGATATTTGGAAGAGGTTAAATTTATGCAAAATGATACAGGAGAGGAGCGGAACATTTTGATGCGCATCAGGATTTTTTACCCAACGCACTATGGCTCGATTTTTTTTTTTCTAATTGAGGAAATGACATATAAAATCAAAAAATTCACCATTTTTTATCTCTGATATTGTTTCAATGTTAAGAAGACATGCTTAAATATTAGAACGCTTTTTAATAGCCGTGGCTGCTAGACAGACTGGTGTGTGAGACTTTGTGTGTGTGTGTGTGTGTGATTGAGTGTGTGTGTGAGAACAAATCCCTTTTATACACTCCTATGTCAAATATTTTGGACGCTCATCAACTCATCAACTTTTTTCCCTTTTTTACGGGCATTTGTCATATCAGGGGAAAAAAAACACCAAAATGTTGCGTCTTTTTTTTAACACCTGCTGATTTTTTTTTTTTATTATTCCTCTCTCTTTGTCATCCTTATTTTTTTTTCTTATACATCCGTTTTAACTTCATTTACATGATTTTTTTAGAACGTCAGAATAAATTAGGTGACATTTTACACGTGAAATAAAAAATGCTTTAATAGCAAACCAAGGATTTCACTGAGTGTGTGTACAGTGTGTTAGAGTGCGGGACTTCACACACACACACACACACACACACACTAAACTGATTTTTTTTATTTTATTATCCAGAAATTTAGCCTCTAAGAGGGTCTGTAACATTTATTGCAGTTTCTTCTATTTTAACCTCACTCGGGCCCTCTGTGCGTCAAACTAACGGACCGTGCGTAAAGCCTTGATGAAAATAAGTCATTAAATTTTGTTTATTCACACCACTTTGTCTTAATTTGTCCTGAGTTGACGATTTTGAGGCTATATTTAAATTTGCGTGCCGTGACAATTAAAATATTAATGTAGAGTGCTATATTTATTTTCATCCTATACTTGCCTGGCAACAGAAGGCTATATATATGACCGTGCGTGCCATGACGTACATCCTGAATTATGGTCAATGCTGACATCACGGAATCACTTTGTGGTCTGATCTTTGGATTTTTCCTCCAATTCAGAATAATAAATGAGGAAGTTAATGAGGAGGTGCTGGTGTGTCCTGCTTTGACCTATTTGGCACTGCTGGCGATGAGCCAAAGATCTTCTTGTATCTGCACTGTATTTAAGAATATCCACCTCTGATTTAAGTACATTTTCTTTTACATCAGATGTATAGCAAAAATAGGCCTCACTGTATTTTAAAACAGCCTGCAGATGTTTGACTTTATAGATCCAACGAGTCATGCAACGAATGAGTCACAGCCGCAAATAAACCAGGTTTAAAAATAAATCTGAGCCCAACACGCGTGACGAGCAAGTGTCCTAACTGTGATATAGATGATAGATCAAGAGAGGTCATCAGATTTTTAGGTTGTGTTAAAAATACCAGAATATCGCTCCCTCTCCCTGCATAGAGTCTGCACCCTGCGAATATTTCACACGGACCCTGTTATGCAACGTGTGTAACCTTGAAGAGGTTGCAGCATCACTGAGGTGCGGATGCGCTCTGATGGGAAGAGGCCCGGGATTACTCAGTATTTCTTCAGCTCATAGGCTCGTTTAATTGTCTCACTAAATACCTTCATTGTGGCTTGTGGCACTAAATAAATACAAACATAGAGGTGACTTGATTTTCTGTTTTATTTTCCAGGATTGTATAAAAGTGTCATGGATATTTTAAGGAAAAGAGATTACATTCGTTGAGAGAAATAATTAGATGTCTACGTGATGTAAAAATAAGGAAAAACCTTTGATGCGATAGTGTTTTTTTCTGTGGCTGTATAAAAATGAAACTAATGTGAAAGGAATGTAGAAAAAGACAAAGATAATGTTGAATAAAAAAAAGATTTCTTCACATTAAAGTGAATCTCTGTCATTCGTTAAATGCACTGCACTGATCATCGTTATGTAACAATCTGTCACTGTGAGTGCTGGCAGAGATGCCACAGGCTTGTAATTAATGCAACTTACAGCTGCCAATAAAAGTGACAGTGTAGTCGATAAAGTTCACAATGCATTCCTGACCTGCACCAATTAATCGTGCGTACATGTCAGTCATTTCCCGCAGGTACACACCGGTGTGGGCAATGTGCGAGGAGGCTGCAGTGAGAAATGGCTCGATGTGCAGAGACACGGAGGTTGCATGGATGTGCAGCAGCAGCAGGAGTGTTGGCAATAACACACTCAGAAATATGATGATCCATCTGGACGCTGACATCCGTGAGCCCCCCACTCGGTAGGAGCCACTCTCATGAGGGACAGAAATCTTGTCCACCTCTCTGAGCCTCAACGAGTCCCACTTTTTGACATCAAAATTACGCACGAGTGGACCGACATCAGTGTCCTTGCGAGACGGCAGAGGAGTCTCCCGAAGGATCCCCAACTTCTCCCGAAACTCCTGCATCTGCTGCAGAAAGCACAGGGGGTCGGAGACGCTCCTGAAAGACTCTGCAATGCTGAGCGCCCTCCTGTGCTCCTCTATAGCTGCGCTCAGTTTGCTGATCTCCGGGTCGTAAGCTTGCAGCACCACCAGCTTTAGTGTTTCGAAATCGGAGAGGATCTCATTCTTTTTGCATTCGATAGCGCTGATGAGTTTGTCGAAGTAGTCTGTTACCTTCTCTGCGTCCTTGGTCACTGACTGAAGCGCCTTTTTCTTACTGGCTTGTAGTGTCTCCAGGCAGGACAGGATGTCTGCGCTCTGCCAGCTCTCCACCCCGCGCAGCAGCTCTTCAAACGCCTCTTTCTCCCGCTCATATGCCTCCTCCAAGGAGCTGAATTTATGCCCTCTGTGGTCATCTGTAGTGGCGCAAAACCCACAAATGAGTTTCAAGTCCGTGGCGCAAAATATGTTTAGAGGCTGGCCGCAGTGTTGTTTACAAACAGACAGCTTGGGCATGACGCGGATTTTATTGTATTTCTCCACTATTCCGCGCAGAGAATAGTTGATCTGCAGGCTGTTTGCACCGTTGTGAGGGGTCTCTTTGCGGCATGTTGGGCATTTGAGAGGTGTTCTAAAAGCTGGACCTCGGTTTCCCTCCAGGAGTCCCTCCAAGCACTTCTTGCAAAAGCTGTGAGAGCAAAGCAGCACCCGTGGGTCCTCGAAGAGACCGCAGCAGACTGGGCATGTAAGTTCCTCCTCGAGCTGCTCCATGGTGCCCTGCAAACACATTATCCGTGCGTCAAATCCATGCGTGATAAAGTAAAGAACTCATAAATTGGCACTTGATTGACTAGGTTACATAATACGCACCCACACTCAGATGGATGCAGACCCACAAAGCAGAACAGGCAATAAATGACACACGAAAATAAAGAAGCATCGCAAAGGATACAGATTATGTAGTCATGTTCCAGCTGTTTCTGGAATATTCCCATCCTGAAAGTGAAACCGACTCTCATCGCAGTGCCCGCGTAAAAGAAGGTTGGCACGAGCTCTGTCAAAGGCTCCGTTTGCCCACCTAATGTTAAGTAACATCCTGCTATAATGTCTTTCGGACCAGCTGGCGATGACAGAAACTTCAGACCGCGCGGCAAAACCACTCTGGGTTAAATGTAAAACAGCAAAAGCAAAGACCAAATGTCTCTAAGGTTTGTATTACATAAACAGAAGCCTGAAAAGCTGTCTGAAGCTGTGAATTCCTGCCGTCTAACCAATCCAATGCGACAATTTATCGACAAACAGGGCGCGCGTTAACGTTGCTCCTGTTGGCAAGGTACTGAAGAAGAGCTGTGACAGATTTTGCAAGCGCATAGTAACATGCAACTACTGGACCAAAAGAATCACTCACCAGCTGCTGAGACGCACAGTGCAACGCAATCATGGCGCTTGTTGCTGTGCAGACTTCGCCCTTTTCCGGGTACAGAGTTAACGCTTTCAAGTGCGGATAGAAACACAAAATGCACCGATTCGTTCCCACTTGTGCCCTAGTAAATCAGATAATTCAATGAGCTTTCAGTACAGACAACTCTGCTTGTATTTTGAGTTTATTTGACACGCCAGATTTGATCATTTGGGTGCTTTTCGTTTTTGTCCCTGTTGGGTAAGTTGCAGAGGGTCCCTGCCTCGCAGATGGGGGAGGGGCTGTTGCTATGCAAAACATTACAGCGTGAAAAACTGTCAACTAGGTTTTTGTCCCAGCTTGGCATCGCAGGCTTTCTACTGCCCCACTTCCACTTCAGCTCGTGTGGGTACTTGTCAACATCTGTAAGTTAATATAAAAGAGGGCGCACAGATTCACGCACTGACAAGAAAGTATAACTCCAATCTCTGCTCCTCTGTACGGAGAGGGTGCATTATTTTACCAACATGAACAAGGAGACTTGTGAAAAACAAGAGCAGCAGTGAAAAGCACTTGAACCCTGCAGGCTTACTTATGAGCCAAGCGATGTAAACTACAGAGGATGTTGCACTCATGCGTCATGAGGATTGACTAAACAGCCAAAACTAACTTTCTCCTCACTTCTTGTTATGTAACATCGATACCCAATAGTTACTAAGTCACGTGTGGAAATTTTGACCTTGATTTTCTTCCCTTGTTTCCATGCCATCAGGAGCAACTGCCTATCTTAGCCGCTGTGATTGGATACAGTCGGCTTCTAGGGGTTTATGCAGTACCGGGCTCTGCCGCAGGGTGTCGCTGTTGCACCGGAGGGTGGCGCGGTTCGACGGTAGGACGCTCGTTGGTTTGATGGAGTTTGTTTCCGGATGCTCAGCTAGCATCAGGAGGAGAATGGCTGCGATGTTTACGTGTTGTTTAGGCTGCTGTGGAGACGGCGGGACGGGGCATATTCCACTCAAAGAAATGCCCACGGTTCAGTTAGACACCCATCACATGGGTACGTAAGTTTGTGTTTGATTCCGTGTCCAGATAACTCGTTATGTCTGTGTTTGACATGACACTTCCAGCGTTAGCATCCGTTAGCTCACCGAGAGCTGCTCCTTTAGTTTCATCTTTTGGAATAAAAAACTGTATCTACGCCAGAGTTGAAATATATCCTCTGGTACCGTTTTCGAAGGGTTAACATTTGTGTAAATACAGAGCTACTGAATACGTTAACTCAATGTTTCACCTACATAAATAGTAGAGTACAAACAGAAACAGGATTAAGATTTTTTCATTCCTTCATAAGTTACCTTAAAGATCCTCTGACTCCTGTCCTGAGGAAAATAAGTTTAAGATGTTCCACGAGTTTGATTTGTTTGGTTATAATTCTCAGAGGAAACGGGTTGCCATCTTCTGAATCATCCACGGGGTATTTTCTTAACCATGACACTTATTTCGGACTCACAGGTCCATATTAGCCTAGAAGTAGAGTGACCAAAACCCTGAACGACCAAAAACAGATCCCTCATCTCTTGGAGATGCTGCAAAAATACCTAAAGATATTCACAACGACCAAGTAGCTTCGTATACATGTTTTTAAATACTTTTTTCTGCTTGAAGGGAAAAATTTCTATGATGTAAATATGATTCGTATATAAAATTAAATTTCTGCCAGTAAAAAATATAGTTTAAAAACCATCCTTCCGTCTTTATTGAAGAATTGTTTTTGCCTGTACTAATCCAAAATTTGAGATGAAACGTTCAAGTTTCTCCTTTTTTCAAAAGTTGACTGTAATCATAGAGATTTAGACTTTGTATCTCAAAATTTTGACTTCTGATCTTATTTATTTGAGTTTTAATCTCAAATATTGGCTTTTGTTCTCATAAATATGACTTTTGGCCTCAAATTTTTGACTTTACCATACAATTTTGACTCTTATCCAAAAAAAATCCGACATTTACCTGCAAAATTGTGAATATTCTCTGAAGAATTTTGTTAATGTTTGATCAAGAGTAGAGGCGTTTAAATTTTCTGCCGATACAAAGGTGCCAGCTTGGTAACCAGTACAATGCCTCCCAGAAAAAAAAGGCTACCACTGTTAATTTGCAGTTTTTCTGTAAACGTGCACTTTAACTTCATCATTTTCTGCCTGGAAATGCAGTCAGAGCATGTTTTTTTTTATGCTCAATATTTTGATAGGTTGGTGCATCTGAATAATGCCAGAGGCCCAGTGCAGCGCTTTATTTGAAATATCAGTGGTCTGTAGTAAAAGCTGAGAACAAAATGGGCATTTTGGGAAATCGTTCCGGACAAAATTTTTCCATTAATAAGTAATGGTAAAAATATTTTACCCCTTAAACACTAATGGGTGAAAATCACCTGAACACATGCCTGTTGAAAAGGGACGGAGCAGGGAAACATGCTCATCTTTGTCGTCAGTGGGTAGCATAAAGGTACCAGAGACCCAAGACTCTCAGACAAATGCAACATTATGAAAACTATGTAAACACCTTTACTCAAGTAAAAATCACCCAAAGAAAGGGTTCTGCAGTTAAAATGGATTACATACAGTTCACAAGTCATAACCCACAAATGCATTGGTAGTTTGCGTCAGCTTTTTTATGATTTCATTCTCTGACTCAATTTATCAACATTAATTTATACAAAAGATATTCCCTGAATCATATAACTTAAGTTTTGTTCAACTTGGTAATTTGATAAAGATTTGGATGGCACTATTCTCAGGGGTTTTCATCTTGGGCCTTTGTGCTGTTTTAGACTGTTCATCAACATTTATTATTATTATTGTGGATAAGTTCGTAATCACCCAAAGTTTTGGTGAAGGTGTTGAAAAAGATTGAAGTGTTTTCTGTAATTGTGTTCATACCTTTGGTTTTGCAGGCACAGATGTTGTCATAGTGAAGAGCGGCAGGAGAATATGTGGCACCGGAGGCTGTCTGGCCAATGCTCCTCTTCACCAGAACAAAAGTTATTTTGAGTTTAAGATCCAGTCAACTGGTAAGACTTCTCCTGTCTTCTTTTCTTGAGAAACTGTTCTTATTTTGGTGATGATTCGCACTCGCTGAACCTTGTGACTTCTTGCTTCGATGAAGAATTTCTCCCTAACAAAGACAGCATTGGAAAACACACAGAATTTGCTTTCTTAGAGTTGTTCCCTGAAGCAAAGCTGTCCACAAGCAGCCCCCTATTTAGACTGAATATTCAAGTATCATACAGTCATTTTATGGTAATCTCATTGTTAATGGCCCTGGTCAGTATTACAAACACTGTCTGATGATGAGTGTTTTTCTCTGCATGTGTAGGTGTGTGGGGGATTGGTGTGGCCACGCAGAAGGTGAATCTTAATCAAGTGCCTTTGGGCAGGGACACAAACAGCCTCGTCTTGAGGCACGATGGCTCTGTGTACCATAATAATGAGGAGAAGAATCGTCTGCCTGCAAACAGCCTTCCTCAGGAAGGTGATATTGTGGTAAGAGCAGATTTTATTAAAGTCATCTGTAGTTAAAGTTCGATGATGTAAACATTGAATAATGTAAGTGTTTGCAGTAGCTTCTAAAACCCAAATGAATGTGAATGTGAACTGAATGTGAATCTTGGAAAATCTTAAGTAAATTGACAGACACTGAAATCAAAAATGAGCAGCATGTTTTTGGGAGCCACAATGGCCTAGCGGTATGGGCGAGGCCGACTTGAGCAGGCTGGCCTGTGTGTCCCAGGAGACCCTCAGTGGATTTTGTTTTTGTGGGTTTTTTCCATGGCAGCTGGCATCAATAATCACATTGCAACAGATGTTAATGGATGGTAGTAAAGTCACGTGTAAAACCATGACACTGATGAATTGGAACTGAAATTGAACAGTTTGTGAGAGAGACATAATCCATCAGAAAGTTCATGGAATAGCCTGAGCTTGCCTGCTTTCTCCAACTCTTCTGTGCTCTTTGTGATCAAAAGTACAGTATTTAATTTGTCTTTGTTGAGGTTAAAGTCACAAATTTTGGATAATCAGTGTTAATTAGTGTTACATACAGAAACTGATGGCCTGTTTGCACCCCTCAGGGTATCACATATGACCACGTGGAGTTGAACTTGTATCTGAATGGAAAGAACATGCATTGTCCTGCCTCAGGGATCCGAGGAACTGTCTACCCTGTTGTTTATGGTGAGTTTCTTCCTCAGGTTTGTTTTTCTTCAGATTATTTTTATAAACCTCTATTTTAGAAGTTAAGAAGTTTCTTCATTTGTTAACACAAGAAGTCAAACTAGTTATTGTTGGGCACATAGTTTGCGGTTACAGTCTTGCTCCACCAGAGGGCGTCATTTATACATTTTACCAAACAGCTCGATTTGTTGATTAGTTCAGTCTTTAGGAAGTTTTATTTGATGGCTACTAGAATCAATACTGCTGATCAAAGCCCTTGAGTCTTGTGCTTGTTAAGTGGTCACCTGGGTTTGACCCAACCTGTGCAAAAATAGAAATAAAGAAGAAATAAGAAGAGCAACACCACTCACTTGTTCCTGTTTTCAAACTTATAATAGGTTTCTGACAACATGAGCTATAGAAGTCTCTGGTTTGTCTTGTTTAGACATGTTTTTCAGGAGATACTTCAGAGCATGCAGAAGAAAACCTCTTAAGGGTTTAAACAGCACTATACAAGCGTGAGAAATAAACTTTGTTGGGTAATAAGTCAGTATTTTCCCTCTTGCTAGCTATGTGGCTGTAATCAGATTACTCTGAAATTGCTTTGAATCATTCAAATTGATGAATCAATCATTAAACAGTTGGTGATTACATCGGTCACTCACTTTGACAATGTTAAAATTATGGTACTTTTTGAGCTGAGAACCGGTTTTTAAGCTCAGTCAATCCTCATGCTAACTTTACACAACAATAACATTCCTGTACTCAAAGATTTGCGTATTAACAAGCACATACAAAATGATACATTGTGTACTCAGAGATTATGTTTAAACAGTTGTAACGAGGTATTCGACCTAATTTCTGCAGAGCAAATAACTGCAGAAGAAACAGGAAACAGGTTGGAGCATTTATTATTTATCGTGTAAATACTGACATGGTAGACACATTTTTTTCTCACTTATTTGGCACTGCTCATAACTTCCTATTTTCTGTCTGTGCTGTGTTTTTGTGATGGTTGATATCAATTTATGATGGGGCTTAATTCATGTCTTTCGTTTCAGTGGATGACAGTGCCATCTTAGACTGCCAGTTTAGTGACTTCTACCACACAGCTCCACAAGGATTTGAGAAGATCCTCTTTGAACAACAAATCTTCTAAAGGAGCACTCCAGCCTCAGCCCCTCTCTCTCCTGCCCTCCTCTGTATCTACTCGCCACCTCTGTGACACTACAGTTTGACCCTGATTGGATAATATTATTATGTGTGGCCTGATTGCCTCTCTTTTGTTTTCCCCTGATTGCTCTGTCTCTGTGCTGCTGCTCAGGACTGATGCTGGAGTACTCTTCTGGAGGGGGCAGGGATGTCTAATCATTGGTTATTGTACATTAGCGATTCCTGTCTGTGCTGATGAAAAACTATCAAATCATTACCTTCTGTCAGCAGTAATCACCTCATATTAGCCATAAACTTTCAGTTGTTGCTTATTTTCCTCTATTTGTGTGTCGATGTCAGACAGTGGGTGTGATGATGCGATTAGAAGCCATGATTGACAACACTTTGTAATTCTGTTTTTTATTTGTGATCGACTGACATCTTAGCATCCACCTTTATATTTATGTGTATTTATTTCAGCCAGAACTCCAGTATCGTCTATCTGGTGCAACAAATCATTTAATTTTGGGACAGCCGGTGTTTGGAAGTTACGATGAACAGCTGTCAATCCTGACCATTTTTATGCTGCCTTTAATGAATTGATAAATGAATCCAAAGTATAATTCAATTGCATAAGTGAGCTAGCACATACTCTTCAGTAGAGCAGTGCAGATTTACGAGGACCGACACTGATTGAGGGAGTTCCTGAGGTGCCGTTCTGATAATTGTTTTACTAATAGAAAAAGTGTAATGATTGATTTGATAGCCTTTTAATATTTTCACTCTTTCATCCATCTAAAGTGTTACCCAGTGTATTTATTCTAAATATCAGAACATGATCACAGCTGGTGCTGGTTGTCTCTGATTGGAGATTGTTGAAATGTCAATCTGTTGTGTTGTATTGGCATTGCATTACTGCTGCTGACGTGATATTACAGAAGCTTGTCTTTGTTTTTGCACTAATTATATAATTGTACAAGCAAATCCGAATATTGTCGATTCATTAAACTTTTGTGTCTGGAAGCATACTCCACCAGAGTCATGTTATATGTCAAAGGTTGCATAGAAAGCACACCCTGCAGAAATGGTGACTTGAATGATTACACTCTGAAGGATGTCCTTTGGGCCAGTCTGTGACAGATTTAGCAATTTGGGGGCCCAGGGTGAACACAGGCATGTTTTACTGTCAGGTGTTTTCGTCCTTGTTTATCTAAGAAAGTTCTATTTTAACTTATTGATGTCAAAATATCTCGCTAAAAGTGTATAAAACAAGACATTAAAAGTTTAACTAATGCCCTCGCCATGACATTGTATTTTCTTAAACAATATGATCTCTGTACTACAAGAATATTTTTTACTGGTCATTCACATGGGAAATCTCTCATTAGTTGCCATCAATCACCTCAACTTTCATGCATCTCTGAATCATAGGCTGATATGTTATTAGAACTATATGACTATTAAATAGGGCTGAATGATTGGCAAAAATAATTGTACTGCAATCATTTTTCCCTATACTGCAATTGTGATTTATTTTGCAATTATTTTAGGTACCCAGTCTTATGTGTTATTATCACTCATTATAAAGAGAAGAGATCCAAGTTTATTAAGTAAAACTCGGAAATAAATAACTTGAAAAAAGAAAACTTTTGATTCATATGACAAATTTGATCTGCATTATTTAAAGCTTTTATTTCTTGAAATGTTGATGAGTATAGTTAACAGATAATGAAGACCCAAGATTCAATGTCACGGAAAACTAGAACACTACATGAGATGAATAAAAAATCTTTTTAGAATAGAAATGCAACTTGTGACTGGTTTTTGTCCATCTGGATGACTTTTCCCTCTTTCTTGCTACTTTTTGTACATTTTTGCCACCTTTTCATCACTTAGATTTCTGCTTTTGCAAAGGTATTTTTTAACCATTGGCTCTTTGGTTGAGTAAGGTTGAGTAACACTGGTGTAGCATAAAACATCTACTGCAAAAATAATCTGGTTTTCTAACACGTTTGAGGTCAAAGAAATATTGCACTTTCCAAGATTAGAATATTGCAGCAGGCCATTCTGCCATTGATTGTCCAGCCCTTGTAGTGAATGAAGGTTAAGACAAAATCTAAATCAGACCTATATGGGTGTTTTATGTGACCCCTGAGGCAACTGTGTGCCCATTAGTAAGACCGCTTCTGGGGCCAGTATGACTAAGGTGAATTATTCTAACTGCGTCGAGGAAACGGGGAAACCAGGACAGCCCATGCAGGAGGCATGCATTAACTCCTCCCCTCACTCTGCGATCTGTTACGTCCTCCTCCTCCCCCTCTCCGGAGCCAGCAGCAGCACAGGAGCTGCCGTGCCTCATCTTTCACGGAGGAGATCCCGAAAGCCGGAGTAATAGCTGAACACCACACAGCCATGGCAGAAAACGCCGGCTTGGAAAACCATCGCATCAAGAGCTTTAAAAACAAGGGACGCGATGTCGAGGTGAGGAGACATGTAAATGTGATCGTATACAGCATAAATCCAAATACTTAAATATAAAATGTGAAGTGTTTGGGCCTCGATGGGGAGCCTGGCCCCGGCTGCTGCTAACCTGTTAGCAAATATGAGCTAACATGAAGCCATCAAAGTGCTCATTGGCCTACTCAGGTTGCCTCCGTTTCCGCTCTTTATTAAGCGATTCTCATATAATACACCAAGATTCCAGCAGGGGGGTTCTCATATTTATTATATAGCGTACTTAAAGTGGGTAACATCACAGGTTGGACCGTTTGAATTGAGGGCAGGCGATGTAGCTGTCACTGCCGGCTAACGCAAGCGAGGCTGGGCCTGCCCGGCACCTTCATTTTGATATCCACTTAACTGCACAGCCACCTGACCTCAAACATTTCAAATATAGAGGCATCACAAGAAGCCGTTATTACTAGTAACATGTCAGTCTGAGTCGAACTAAAAGGTTGGTCCACACACACCCAAACCAAACACTGCCCCTCCTTGTTAGCATGCTAACGCTGTCAGGCTAATGGTTAGCATGTGAAGTCAGGTGAGGCAGCTAACCTGAGCTGTTAGATAAGCTTTTAAACAGTTCAGCGACCGATAATCATATGTTGAGCTTTGTTATACAGAACACAGATGTTTCTTTGTATCAAATCGATTTTGTTATGCCTATAGTTAGAAGCTACATGTGAAAAAAGGTATGTCAGACCTTCATCACAGTGAACTAGCTGTCATACCAACCATAATCTGACATATCACATTAAATAACATTAATTTACTTCAAGAAAAACTGTATTTCTTGATTTTTTTTTTTAACTGGTTCCCGTTCTGGGTAAGTCTCATGATCTAGATCCCACCACCGGTACTCTGCCCAAGTGGCAAACAGACCGTGTAAAACGCCGGGTTAGTATTGCAGCATCATTCAACTAACAAGTCTAATTATAAATCTCTGCGACAGCATTAGTCTGTAATGCTCATTGACATGATGTTAAAACCATTTGGCAGAGTCTGTCAGGATCAGACTGGATATGGAAAGCGAACATCAGGGAAAGATTGAATTGAATTGAGTTGAATTGATATGTTCATACTCTGTAGTTGCACATGCAACATACACATGCACAAACAGGACTGTGTGGATGTGCATTCACTGAGGGATGACAGGGGGAAGTTGGAGGTTTGCTTAAGGGCGTCTATACAGTGTTTTTTCAGCTACTAATCTTCAGACTTGATTGGTAATGATTTTGAACCAGCAACCCCAACTCTAAGCTACAGCTGCCCCCAGAAGACAGTTGCGAATAACTAAATATCTGTTCAATCTGCTCATATCACACGTTTTCAACCAGCAAGTGCAAACAGACCCCTGACTTGGGTCTTCACGTTTGACCACAGTACACTTTGATCCCCCATAGGTTGTTGTTTTGAAACTAAGAGTCGGTGTGACAAGCACATGGCTACTCTGACAGACAGACTTTGCCAAGTGCATTCCTGATGCTATTTCAAGCATCTTGTGTCTGGCCTAGGTCCCCTTTAAAGCCCCAGGATGAATTTGAGTTTTTCTAAATAGATGACTCAGACCGACCACAAGCCGGGGGGGAAATGCCAGTTTGGTTTTTATTAATGTAGGTCAGGCAGAACAGATTGCTCTTCATGTCTGACATCATTAGGAGCAGCTTTGAATCACCAGGCTGTTAAGTCTTGCATGCTGCTGGTCAAAAGTTCCCTTTTTGTTTTCCTTGATATAACATATAGAAATCGTCACATCTTTGTTTTTAAATTGTTAACTATAGTGTGTTTTTGGCTTAGAGCTTGCAAGAAAATTTTTCCCTCTTAGCACGTGTTCATATTTTGGGAAGTCCAACAAATCAACGTAAAGCTTGACATCATATCATTACTTCTGTCTTTTTGACTTATTCTTCTGTCACCAATGTCAAGTCATATTGTTGTTTAGCGGTAGTTTGGAGATACCTCTATGCCCTGTAGCCTCCTGAGTTATGACTGTCCCAGATTACGTAAGGGGCTATTTAGGAAGGCAACATGAACCTCTTCAAACAGTCACAAGATGTTGGACCATCTCGAACTGTTCAGGATGAACTGAAAACTCAAGTGGACACACAAACACATGAATCAGTTAAACTGTTTGTCCTTCTTTCAGAGTTAGCAGGAGGAATCAATCATAGAAATGATGTGGACCAGAAAAAAGTTATCTTCTAGCATATGATGAGAACATTTTTTGCTTCATAATAGTGATGAGATCCTCAAATGGACTTTTTTATTAATGAGGCATGCAACAAAAATCATACAGCTCCATGCCTTCTGCTAATGGTGTTTTTTTGATTGATTAGTTTGTTTTGATATCCATGTAAGGGGCTAGCATGAGTTTTGACACCTAAAACAGATACCTTATCATTAACTGTCTTTAATATTATCTTTTTTTTCTCCTCACAGACTATGAGAAGACATCGAAATGAGGTGACAGTCGAGTTGAGAAAGGTAAGGAAAGAGGCTTCGGTTAAAGTGTTATAAATGTGTCTCAGAATCAAGATCAGCAGACTACAGCGATTAATGCAAGTCAGACAGATGCTGAGAGTCATTAGGAAGCATCCATGCAGTGAATATGGAGACAGACAGAAATAAGCTTCAAATACTCACAAGATTGAGCACTTTAGGACTCTTTCCTTTGAATTCATCTCTGATATTGAAAATTGTTTTTTTAAATGCTTGAGATAGATGTGTTTCCTCCTTTCTGTGACGATATCAGTTGGAGTGAAGTTTAGTCAAACTCTGGATGCTTTGCTGTGGCCTGCTACGATCTTTTCTCTGAATTTTGTTGATGTCCTGCGTCACAAGTGAAGTAATGTTATGCTGACACGGCAGGTCTGAAGTTTCTGTGAAATTGTGTTGTTACGCACTGAAACGTATTTGTTTTATCAAATCCACAAATATCAAAGTTTGGATCTGGAACCTGAAACTTGGTCTTAATACTTGACTTTATACTAAATATAAGGCTGGTGAATGTATGCAGGCTTTTATGGGTACATGTGATACCATGCAATCAGCAGAAACTCTTTTCAAACTTAAATTGAATTGCTGTGCTGTTGCATAAACAAAGTCAGACCCAGAGTGCCAACATGTCCTCCAGAACAAGCCACATCTGATCATGTTAACACACAGTCATCTGTACTGTTGATCTGTTGCAGACCTGGAAATTACTGAATCAGCTGCAGCTGTTAGCTTATTTATGCAATTTGCAAATATTTTGGTGAATGAACTGGAGTGGTTTTTGGAACTCTTTGTCCAAGAGCAATTATCTAATAATAGGTAATGAACTCTCAGCAGGATTCCAGTTTGGCTTCACACTCTGTTGCAAAGCGATGCCGCTCTTTGTCACAACTGTGTTTGTCTACTCTTCTATTTCCTGCTTGGCATTAAGAGAAAGATAAACTGCTATTATTTGAAGTATTGGCGGAAAAGGATGTATTTATATTACACTTGCCCCCTGAAAGCAGTTCATGCACATTTTGAATAAGTGTCACTGCTCCTTTGCGACACCTTTGCCAAAAAGATTAGCTGAACTGAATGTGATCTTAAAGAACACCATGTATGCATTAATTTCACACGACTGCCGATGTCAGCAGTGACCTCATCTGTGAACACAAGTGAGCTGGTTTTACTAACAGACATAAATACTCATGCATAAACACCATCACCATATTTTATAGATGATGCATGAATACAATTAAGCCCACACATAATTCCTCTGATCGTCTGGACTTCTGCGACATCTTCCAACAATACTTTCACCATCAGAGTCCTACAACTGATTTAATCCATTCTGTTTCCAAATCTATCTTCAGCTGTGGCTAGCTCAAATGTAAATATGGCCTGTTTTGCTTTTTTCTAGGGCTGATGCAACAAAATTAAACTTGTTTTGAACAGAATTACCATACTATCTGGACTCTTGGGTGCACTGAGCATAAGCCGCACCCACTAAATTTAAAAAGAAATACTAATTTTCATGTTTAGATAGGTAGTACATGTTTAGTTGCATCACCAGCTACAGGCATGGCATGGAAACTACTGTGCTTTCAACCACTCAGCATTTCTGTGTAATCACATATTTTTTCTCTTTGTTTTGTTTGTGTTGTCAAGTGAAACAAAGTGGCACATTGTCATATAAACGTTGCCTAAATGTATTGGGGGCGTGAGGCTGGTCAGTTCATAAAAATCCAGAAATTAACCGCGTCATGGTTTAAGCAGCAGGATTTAAAGCATGTGAAAAAGTAGAGGCTTATAGTCTGGAAATTACAATACTGCTATCATTTTGTGTCTCAAACGTCTCACTCTCACCTCTTTGGGTACATTTATGATGATAGGTGGTTGTTGCAGGTGTATTTTGGGCCTCACTGCCTTTTTTAGCCTTTATTCTGTTCCTATGGTGCCCCTGTGGTATCTTTTCATGATTCGCAGCTCACAGATTTCTTATTTTTCTCTCACGGGTGTTTTGAAAAACCTTAATCCCAGGTTTGTTTTAGCCGCTGTCTCTTTAAGGCTCCTCTCCTCACAAACTCCCTTCACACTGATTGGCCTGCTTTCTGGAGGCCTGTCAGGGGAGGAGCTATGGGTAGAACTTGGTGTTTGAGGCCAGGAGGTTGTTATGACATGACCTCAGCAGGTGGTGTGCTTTTGGAATAGAGCATTTTGATCAATGTACAGACATATTCAGGGATTTCTACCTCATTTGAATATGTAAAAGTATGAAATTCTGCACACATTCAGTAAGCATCAGGGATTGGTACCTTGCATCCATAGCTAACACGTGGAGGAGCTGAATACACCCTCTTTGAACAGAGTTCTGGCCATTTTTTAGGGATAAGAAGGCACAATCAAAGGTGCTATTTAACCACCTCACTGTGCTTCCAGAGAAAATCTTGAGTATTCTGGTAAACCTGAATTAAGAGCAGCAGAGGGCTGAAAAACAAAACATCACTGCTGTGTAGTCCTGAAGTGTCCTCAAGTCTAGCACATTCCATTTAGCGGGACCAGAGCAGCAAGAAGCACTGCACTGGCTGATTAGTCATCAGTGACGCACATCAGCACGACGCACAGGAATGTAGGGCAGGGGAATCTCCTCCTACACTGACTCACAGGCCCTGTCAATGGATGGGATGTGTGGGTATCTCAGTGTCTATGTGTACATGCGTGCCTTTATTGCCACGCTGCATTAATGTCAGCCTTCTGGGGGGGTTGAGAATATGTTGAGGGTAAAAGTTCAGTCATTTAGAGCTGGATGTTTGTTATTTTGCTCCCACAAGCCTTCATGTGTCGTTTTCTGACTGAGCGGGATTTGTCCCACGACGTCTGAATTCCAGAAAGTAAAAGTTTAAGGAAGACTTACTCTGAGTGAGGCCCAGATTCACTGTTTCTTTAAGGCTTCATGAATGCATTAATGAACTCTTTCATCTCCTCTCTTCATTGCTTTTCTGTCTTTTTTTTCTCCTCTTGTCAGAACAAACGAGACGAACATCTACTGAAGAAGAGAAATGTCCCGCAGGAGGAGAGTCTGGAGGACTCTGATGTCGACTCAGACTTCAAAGGAGTAAGTGTGGGTGTGAGCTTGAGTGGGAGTGATAAAATGAGACTGGACTGTCTGTATAATAGGTCAGAGGGGTTAAAGTGAAGTGGGCAGTGTGTTTAATGTGGTTCAGATAAATCTAAACTGTGAAGAAACACAAGTGAGGGAGCTCTTAAGGGAAAAC
The DNA here is from genome assembly GCA_008086565.1 of Thalassoma bifasciatum. NCBI lineage: Eukaryota > Metazoa > Chordata > Actinopteri > Labriformes > Labridae > Thalassoma > Thalassoma bifasciatum. Next base: position 23,025 of record RPOG01000273.1, on the reverse strand, counting down.
GTCATTGAAAATCCCAAATGAAGCATCAATGAAACGGATAAAATCATGTTACGTTGTCATAATATCATCCCCTAAAGGACCAGTACTCTCAAATCGCAGCAGATCCCCTTTGCTTGAGGCTGGCTGACAAACATCGCACCACAAAGTTTACCTGCTGTCAGTCATATCACAGGTTCTACCTCAGCAGATGGAGTTTTCCCAGCCGTCTAAGTGTTGTTGCTGTTAAAATTTCCAACCTTCATAAACTCCAGTTTCAAAGTGGGTGAGCTTCACCTGGGGATTCAGGAAACTAGGAGGGTACAGCAGCCTAAGTGCCTGCTCCTCAGAGCTTATTTCGTCATTTTCTCTACGGTGTTGTAGCTCATAATGCAGAACTTTGTTGCGCAAAATCAGCTTCTGCAACGTCTTCCACAATCCATCCATGATCAGGGTAAACCGAATCTACAAATGCTCCTCACAGCAATGAAAAATAACATTGAGGGCTTTCACTTTTGAAAACTTGTCAGGAAAGAAAAAAGTGGAAATTATTGATCAAAGTTTAACAAATCCCCAAAAGTAATTGTGTCTATTGAAAGAAACCAAACACATTAATATTCCAAAAGCTGAAGTCTTACAGATGCAGTTCTTTAATTCTGAAAATGCTTCTGACTGACCAGCGGTTTAATAGTTTTTGGCAAAAGAGGAAAAGTTGATTGAGAAACCAACAGATGTCAGTGCCCACTTAAAGCAGACACAAAGTTTCTGTTGTTGCACTGTTGCTCTAATACTCTTCTTCATGTCTCTTCTACAGCAAAATGTTACGCTTGATGCCATCCTACAGGTGAGACTTTACGTCTGATATATGTACCCTTTACCAACAGCTCTTCAGCCTTAAGCTAATCGTTTTGTGCTTTTGTTTATCTGCAGAATGCTACTAGTGATAATGCCGTAATCCAGCTCAGTGCTGTTCAGGCAGCCAGGTGAGTCACTGACAGAAGGCACACCTGCAGAAAAACAACATTTTCTCCACATGACTTACTGAAGATGTGTTTTTCTTTCTCCTGTCAGAAAACTGCTTTCGAGTGACAGAAACCCTCCGATCGACGACTTAATAAAGTCTGGCATCCTGCCTATTTTAGTCAAATGCCTGGAAAGGGACGACAAGTAAGTCAGCCTCCATGACAGTTTGTGTTGTTTTCTTCTGTGACGCGATGAGCTGACTGTTCCGCTTGTTAAGACTGCAGACTGCTGTGATGGATTACCAACGCTGCAACCTGAAGTCCCTACTGCAACAGAGGCTTTGTGTGCAATGTGTGCAAGAGTGTGTGTGTGCTTCACTGTGTCCACACGTGAGGGTGTGTGGAAGCAGACAGGGCACTTGGCTGGTCCTCTTGGAGCAGGCCAAGCCAAATATAACAGCATTCCTGCCTCTTGGACTTCCCAAATTCCCAGGACCTTGTGTTCACTGAAGGGGGGAGGATTGAAGGGTGCAGGGGGGAGCTAAAAGCATATCAGCATCATGCAAATATGTGACACAGGAAGTTTCTGTTATTCTTCTGTACGATTCAAAGCATTTCAAACCACTCATGTGCATCCACCAAGAGAAATTAATTGTCCTCTTCTGTATGTTGCCATAGCAGGATGGCAGAAAGCCAGACCAGCCTGAGAACATAATGAGACACAGAATCACAATATGCAACATGACAGATTCTTTTCTGAGGGTTTGAAATTAATCTGTAATAGATGAGGAAATTAAACTACAGCCTCCAGAGATGACAGGTATCACCACACCCTTTAAATCCCAGATAAACTCTGAGAAAACCAAGAGGAGCTGCGGATCATGCTTGGTCGCCTGATGAAATATTTAGCGGGGTAGACAGACTCTCCACACATCCACATGATACGCTAGCATTTGGCTGGTGGGTGGTGTGAGGATAACTTGGAATTGTGCGATTTCTATTATTTTGTGATGCATCCCTTTCTTCTTTTTGAGCTTTGATTCAATACACGGCATCATACCTAAGCAACTGATCTAGTGTCAGAGGAGTTTGGCGCTGTGTTCTCAGGGCTTCACTACGAAACTGAGAATTAACCTCTGTGAAGCATGTAACAAAACTCAGCCTTCAAAAACTAAGTTGGACTCACTAGACTCACTTCATAGCAGCAAAATCTCAGGTCTTGTGCAGAGCTGGACAATTAATACCAAATTAGATTAAATTGCATGTGGCCTGCTGCAATCTTTTTATTGCAGACAATGCATTATTTCTTGTGTGTCAGAATACCAGTGCAGTAGATCTTTCATGCTCTCACCAAGTGTTACTCAATTTTACAAAATCCTACTTTCCTCCCTCATGCATGTGTTTTCCTTTTTCCAAGTGAGTAGAATAATTTAAAAGAAGAAGTCATCTCCTTTGGTATCGCAATTGATAACAACACAGAACACTGGGAATCTAAAATAATGACACAGTATGTCACAATTGCAGTATAGTTGAAAATAATCAACATTAGATTATTTTTGTGAATCATTCAGCCTCAGTCTTCTGTCTGGGTAACAAGTAAGAACGTTAAATTTTTAGCTACTTCCTACACAGAGCATGTCTGACACAAGAACTGGTTGTTTTCTTGCACTGAAAAGCTCAATGCAGAGATTCCTCAATTCACAGCGCTCGATTGACTGAAAGTGAACAATCTTGTTGTTTTTTTTTAACTGGTTTTGTTTTCTTTGCCCTCCAGCCCCTCTCTCCAGTTCGAGGCTGCTTGGGCTCTGACCAACATCGCCTCTGGGACGTCACAACAGACTCAGGCTGTGGTTAAATCCAGTAAGTTGACCCCGCAGTCTGTGTTTGTACATTGTCTGCAGTCTGCCGGGGGAGCTTATTTATTTATTTATGAAATAATTTCTCTCAATGAGGCAGTCAGTCATTTTTTGGATGATGTTTTTATTAGATAGCAAAGCCGCCAAATTGAGCAGAGAGCTGTTTTTCTACACAGTCTGTTCAAATCTCTGATGTAGTGATGTTTTTTTGTGTCTAGATGCAGTGCCGCTGTTCCTACGACTGCTGCACTCTCCCCATCAGAACGTCTGTGAACAGGCCGTCTGGGCTTTGGGAAACATTATAGGTGAGTAATGTTTTATTATGCACACGCGTCTTGGAATCAGCCAATTAGACTCGCGCTGACCTCTGACCTCTCTCCAGGTGATGGTCCTCAGTGCAGGGACTATGTCATCTCCCTGGGTGTGGTCAAGCCTTTGCTGTCTTTCATAAACCCCTCGATCCCAATCACCTTCCTCCGTAACGTCACCTGGGTCATCGTTAACCTCTGCCGCAACAAGGATCCACCGCCGCCCATGGAGACGGTGCAGGAGGTGGGTGTTTGCACCTGCTTATGGAGGCTTTCATGTGGCAGACAGATGGATGTGTTGCTCTGCAGTCGGCTATGTCACTGCAGGCTGAGTCACACTCAGTTTTTGCAGAGCGTTGTCGACTCAGCCGTGTCACCCCGGGGATTTACAAACTACAAAGCACTTTTGGTGACATTTGAAGTCTGAGTTTGACAGCTTTTCCACTTTGTATTTTTTTTGTGTCTCTTCTCTGCGCCCTGTTTCTGCCTTCATCTGATCAACTGTTCCTCTGCCAACTTCCAACCCACTCACAACCCACTCTTCTTTCCCCCACAGATACTGCCAGCCCTCTGCGTGCTAATATATCACACCGATATAAATGTGAGTATTAGAGCTTTGAAGAAAATCTCAAGAAAAAACATGTTTTGAGCTTCTGGCAGGTGTTCCCCTAAATGTTGAAGCTTTATTTTTGCTCACAGTATCATTTTCCTGTGTTTAGATTCTCGTAGACACAGTGTGGGCTCTGTCCTACCTGACAGACGGCGGCAACGAGCAGATTCAAATGGTCATTGACTCTGGGGTCGTTCCATTTCTCGTGCCTCTCCTCAGCCATCAGGAGGTCAAAGTTCAGGTGAAGCTTTTGGTCCCGTTGTCTGAATCTATCTGCTTTCATTTTAATTTAAAATTTTCATACTCAATGAATTCATCTTCAGAGTTTCATCTTTATTTTGTCTCTAACCTGCAGACAGCAGCTCTGAGGGCAGTGGGTAACATCGTGACAGGGACAGACGAGCAGACGCAGGTCGTGCTCAACTGTGACGTCCTCTCACACTTCCCCAACCTGCTAACACACCCGAAAGAAAAGATCAACAAGGTTTGTGTCATATTTAGTAAGTCAGAGAGCAAAGTGTCTGACTCACAGCAGAGAGATTTCATAGATATATCTTCACTTATTATGTAGAGCTGAACTTAGATGAAAAATGTGCATTGAATGATAAAAAAATCCTCCGGTTTGGGAGAAGATCTTTGTTATGTTGAGGACACTTGGTCTAGATTTGACCGTTTGTGATTGGTCTGTTTCCAGGAAGCGGTCTGGTTCCTGTCCAACATCACAGCTGGGAATCAGCAGCAGGTCCAAGCTGTGATCGACGCTGGCCTCATTCCAATGATTATTCACCAACTGGCTAAGGTTTGTGCACGGAGGAAGACGAGGAGAATTATTATTATTATTGGCATTGATTTGTGTGTCCAGATGCATTCACACATTCAGCATTTCGACAACTCTTCATGCATGAATTAATGCAAACATATCCAAGCTGTCTGTGAGTCTTGGCTTTGTGTTGTGGTGCAAAAAAACCTGCTACGTCCACATGTTAGTGACAGCCTGTGTCTCTGCAGGGCGACTTCGGCACTCAGAAGGAGGCAGCATGGGCCATCAGTAACCTCACCATCAGTGGGAGGAAAGACCAGGTGAGCTCGGGCTGGAGAGATCTGGAGCTCTGATTTCTGCCATGTTCTGTTTGTGTGTAGTGCAGAATCCCTTCGTAGCATGTGGGTCAGTCGTATAATGTTGCATAAGTTGAGCATTTCCCTTTTGAGATCTGTTCCAGTTATTGGATAAAAGCAGAAAGTGTCACATTTTTTACATAAAAATGATGAAGGATGTGTTCCACACTTGTAACCTTGTACTTATGTTGTAATCAAGTATGGATGTGGTGTGTATGTGTGGGTTTGTGTAGGTGGAGTTTCTGGTGGAGCAGAATGTCATCCCTCCGTTCTGTAACCTGCTGTCAGTGAAGGATTCGCAGGTGGTTCAGGTCGTCCTGGATGGCCTGAAGAACATCCTCATCATGGCGGGAGACGAGGCCAGCACTATCGCTGAGATCATAGAGGAGGGTGGAGGTTGGTTTGCACCTTCTGATTTGCCTCTTAGATTTTGAGCGAGTTTGGAAATTAAGAAAGATGGTGTATATTTTTTTTAACTCTTGGTGTTGTTCTTTCCTTCCAGGTTTGGAGAAGATAGAAATCCTACAGCAGCATGAGAATGAGGACATCTACAAACTAGCCTTTGAGATTATTGATCAGTACTTTTCAGGAGATGATGTAAGTTTGTTGCACCTTGTATACATCTTTAAATTCATTGTTCATCCATCACATCCAAACTCAAACCCCTGTCCTTTTCAGATCGATGAAGACCCCAGCTTGATCCCCGACACCACTCAAGGAGGAACGTTCAACTTTGATCCAGCTTCCAACATGCAAACAAAAGAGTTTAATTTCTAAAAAGCCAGGATGTTTGCTTCAACCAGCTGCACGGGTACTCTGTAATCACCCAGACATTCATCCATCTCTCCTCCAACCTGGCAACCTGGTACAGAAGGATTTACAAAGCATCACTTCAACAAAGAAACTCATCACTGAAGGATTTACTGCCCCCACCTCTGCACTGCGGGGTTTTTATTTTGTTTGGTTTTTTTGTTCTCCATCCTTCACTGAACACAACAAAACCTTCATTGGAGTCCCAGTCATTCGGCGGGCGCCATCAACATCTGGCAACCTGCATCCGAGGGGTTGTCAGCACGTCTGCGAGAGCTTCAGATATCATCGAAAATAAAAACCAGAAGGAAGAAAAAGCCTTCATGGCAAGAGGTTATTGCCAAATGTCAAATCTTCATAGAGACTAAAACACAAGCACATTTTCACACACACACACACACACAGACACGCACACACACAGACACGCACACACAGACACACATACGTTTTGACACTTAGAATTTGTGTGCATACTTCTGTTAGAAGTCATCATATCACATATGGGGAAGAAATACTGCTGTTTGTTTGTGGTTTATTTTTGTGCTTTCCCTCCCCTGGATCGTCCTCTGGTGTAAACTTCACACACGCACGCACACTGACGAACAACCGCACACGCATTGACACACTCACGTCACACAGACCCCCGTTAACCCTCTCCCACCCAGTTTAAAGAGTTAATCCTAGAGCTAAGCCATGATTAACCACGGACCCCCGCTGCCCCTCCAGGAGCATCCTGAGGCAGGCTGAAGGGCGAAAGGGCTCAAAGCGAAAAGAGGACTCCGTGGCGATTGACTGACGGACGGGACTTCTGACTTAATGGCGTCACTTTTTTTAACGTGACCTGTGTTGAATTATCAAACATGTTGAAAAGAGAAAAAAAATCATCAAAAATGTGAAGAAAATGCCATAATCTTTTGTTTTTCAATTCATGTAACTGTTAGACCTGCTAACCTGCTCCTGACAGGGCAGAGCGACTAAAATTTTTTTTTTTCTGGATGTGCTACCTGTGTGGAAGGAGGCACCTTTAGGTGAAGGCGCAGAGACTTACTAGAGGAGGAAGATGTCGGCTGTAGCGTTTTATCCCCCAACAGGACATCCATTTTTGCAGCATGAGCTGGGTCACATCATGTGATCCAGTGACCTGTCTGCTCTGGACTCCCCTGTAATGTGAAACTTGGAAGAGGGGGGGGTTTAAGTGAGATTAAAAAAAAGAAAAATAAGCGGACATAATGTCGACCTGATGGTTTATCAGTTTTAATTCTTTTAAATTCTCTTTCAAGAATATTTAGGTTCATGTTTCAGCTTCTCCTGGTTGAGTCTGTGGAGCTTCCATTTGTCTGTTTTTCTTTATTTTTATTCTTCAGTCTTATGCACACGTCTGAGAGGCATATCGATGTCTGCCTGCAGAAAGGGACCTATACTCCTCGAAGACTAGACTTATATTAGAGTACAGGTCCAGACCTTTACAGTACTTAACTACTTTTGATGAAGAGGTCACATGTCATCAATCGATTTGAATAATTGTACAAAACAATGTGATGTGTATCTCTCCTTTGCCGTCTAATGAATATATGAATATATTTACATAAAGCCTGTACAAAGCTGCTGCAGCTGACAGTCATTGGATGGACGATTAACCTTACTGTCACAGATGGCTGGGGAGGGTGTTTTTTTTTTCTTTATGAAGCAATATTTCTTTGTTTCATTGTTTTTATTTTTGACTTGCATATGTATTGTGATGACATGCTGATGATTTGGAAGTGGCTGTTTTCTCTCTCTCTCTCTCTCTCTCTCTCTTGCTCTTCGTGGTGGTGACAGGCTGTTTCAAAATATGCCGTCCCATGTCCCAGTGGGTGTGGGCGCTGGTTCAGGGCGTCAAAAAAAATCCCTGAACCTGACCCCCCAGCCCTGGTCTCGAAGACTTTATGATCCTCTGGTTGGCTGCTAACTACTGAGAGGGGGTCAGAGCGGCGACGGGTGGGGGTGGGGTTGGAATGGGAGGGGTCACACTCGGGGGTCTACATGTTGGGTGGGGTTGTTTGAGCTGCCCAGGCTTGTTTTTGGGACTAGCTGTTTATTACTGAACAAAACTATAGAGAGGGTGTACAGTCATGAACTAGCAGACTAGACCGAGCCACTTTAAAGATTTACAATTTCGTTGCCTTGTATCTGCATTGGATACAAGCTTATGTTTGTTGCAAGATTTTTACTTGCTAATGAAAAGTTGTTTTAAATAAAAATAATAGGAGAAAAGCAACAGACAGCGTTTTGGCCTCTGATTGTTTATATCTTTTTATAAATTTTAGATTGAATTCCTCTCTTTAAGGTGGCTCATTGATGCTTTCAACTCTTGTGCATATTAAAGACAAGAATGAGTTGAAAATCATTGTGCCTTTTGTTTTTCATTTCAACTGAAACTATTGAACAGAGTTAAGATTCTTTGACACTGGAGGATTTAGAAACAGGAGATGTGGCTTCAGGATTAAATGTGCTCTCCCTGTTGTTGGGGTTTGGTCACTGCTGCTCTCTGCTGTTGAGAGTAACTGCTCCTCTCCGATTTTATTCACTGAACATTGTAACACACCATTTCTCTCCTAATCATTACCCCCTCCTCTCTCCCCTCCGCAACACCATTATCATCCATCATTGCCACATTTCAGTCAGGGGATTTCTGATCTCATCGCCCCTCATCTCACCCTCAGGACATGATCTGTGTTTCTGATCCTAACCAAAATAAACTTGCTGTTTAGCCGTTGGATCCTCCGTGCTTGCAAGTGTTGTGATTCACACATACAGTTGCTGTTAGCTCCTAATATATGCCCACTTCTAGGTGTAATGGCATTTTGATGCATATCGGCGTCAGCCTTTTTTTAATCAATAATCGCCCGATCAAAGATCAGTTTAAACCTGGGTTAATTTGTCTTTCATGCAATCGTGCCTCTCTGTCTACAGTCACTCCTCTATCTCCAGAAAAGAGAGGGCAGAATTGAAAGAGAAAGAAAACCACAGATCCCTCTTCTCATTGCTAAACTTTCTCAGCCCGCAAAGAGTTGGCATAGAGACTTTGTGCCATAAATTAATTCAGCCCTGCTAGACCCAATCAGGAAGCTTAGACAGAGCATTTAGAAATAACCCATTTTGGCACTGATAATCTCATTTTAAATTGTAGACTACGATAAGGGAGATATCTAGCAGTGAAACTTTTTCAAGTTCATTAACAAAGGCCTCACAGTCCCTTTAACTAACATACTTTGAGGCATTTAACCTCCCTGCTGTCTCCAATATGACCTGATTTTAAAAGTTAACTTATCTTTTGGTTTGGCAGGCTATTTGCATGCAAAATTAATTATGACTATTTTTGTTAAATTTTGTGTATTGTATAAAAAATGTATAGTGTCTTGCTTTCACTAAAAAAAGACATTATTTCATAATAAGATCCTGCCTACACTTTGACACAAACCTGTCAGTGATAGTGTATCAACAAAAACCTCTGATTATAACACTGGTGAAAAAAACTCAAAATTATGTTTAAATTTCTACTCATAAAGGGGTATACTTTTATGTAACTGAGGTCTATCATGCCATACATTACAAAAGTAATTGTTATATATGAATATGAATATTCTCTAAAAAGGGAGAAGCAACGTATAAAAGTTGGAGAAAATTTTACACCTTGTACTTTACAAGGATCAGAACAGAACAGACGGTGCAGAGTGAATGTGAAGAGTGGATACAGGGGTGAAACAAAGTTAAGTGTGTGAATTTTTTACTAATTAAAATTTTTGACCTCAGAATTTTCACTTTTACTGCAAAGAATTTTGGCTCCAAATGTCAGATAATGACCTCCATGACCAAGAATAATTGGTATCAGTTTTGGCCTTGAAAAAAATATAACAGTTTATTTCAACTCACCGCATCGATTTCTCTCTGTGAAAACCCAAGGCCACTTGGATATTGTAAGAATTTTACTGCAGAGCTCAATTTCTGTTTCAATACCTCAGACAGTGTAAGCTCATTGAGAAAATATAGGTTATTGTGATACAAATCTTAAATTTTTGACAGTTCAGAACTCGTTTGATTTCTCTTAACTTTTTTATGATTGTTATTAATTGATTCATTTACTTTAAGAGTAGGAAACAGAAGTTCATTCAGACTCCGGGCCAGTAGGTGGCGGAAATGCACTTATAAGTTGTTTTCCAGCCGCCAATAAGACGAAGAAAACTGAGCCCCGTCTGATCACGTGACCCCGTTTCTCCGCCTCACTTCCGTAAACAAAGCGTCAGATCAGCTGGTTGCGTTAGCCTGAGCGGAAAGTGAAAACAAAGAGGCATCCTGACACCGGACTCGTGTGTCATGGTTCATCCGTCACCTCCACCCGTTAACGGCACCGGAGAAAAGTCTTTCTAACACGTGAGTCGACGCGAGTACTCGGCGTTGCTTCCAAAGTTGCTTTCTTCCGGGCTAAATACGCTAATGCATGCTTGCTCAGATTAGTCTAGCAGCAGCTCCGCTCACTTTGCTCTGTTGTGACAGTCTGCTGAATAATGCGTTTCAGACAAAGACATGAGACAGCCAGCTGAATGTTTTTACCCCACGGTCAGTGTGTTATCAGTTTGTGCTGTGGGTTGGAGGAGGTGGTGAAAAGTGTTCTTGTTTGTTTAGCAACTTTGTTACAACACTTAAAGCCTCTGTGACCTAGATTTTCAACACTGCGTCTCTTTACTGAGAAAGTCCTAAGCTGTTTTCATCAAAAACAGGTCTGGCGGAATTAAAGAAATCATCCCCAAACAGCTGACACACTGTCTGTAAGGAGAAATGTCAGCATAAATTGGAAAACACAACACTAAGACCTCATCAGGGTGGAAATATTAGAGGATATAAACAAATCAATAGTTCTAAATCCTTTTGCACAAAACACTAAAAGTAGATTGTTTAGTTAGTTAATTTGTTTTAGTTAGGAAAGAATACCGAAACAATATGTATAACTGTCAACTACATTTCAATGAATATGAATTTCCTAGAAAATCTTTTTATTATTATTTTAAAATGTGAATCTCATGCTGTATATCGATTCAGTCCACTTAAACGTAATTCACCACTCTAGTTATGATGATTATGGCTCATCGGTAATTAAAATGTATATCGTCCCCCCTCATAAATAACTCAAACTCTTCCTATGAGACTAAGTTACATAAAAGCCCCTGGAGTGTTAACTGCACATTTTAGCATTGCTCCTTTTTACATTTTGTGTTTCCCGTTTTTTATTTCTTCACATATAAAACACACACACATGAAACTCGAAAAAAAGATTGAGAAGTTTGTTTATTGATGTTCACTTAACATTTGTTTGAGGCCCTGTTTGCATCAATTACTGCTCTCTGGGATTCAGGTCTTATTCTTTTGGCAGTGAAAGCCAGGACCCATGTCCTGCTAAAACCAGCATCTCCATAAAGCTCGTCAGCAGAAGGGAGCCTGAAGCACTTTCCTTCAGAAAACACAGGAGAGATTCTTCTCTGAAATCCAGACAGGGGGTAGTTCCAAGTTGACTAGAAAGTGGACACATCTATGTGTGGCACATATGTTTAATGATTGGTTGCATTATTGTTCCAGTTATGACACAGTTTTACTCCAAGGAGCTTACCACATACCAGCCCAAATCTGTTTGAGCCACTTTTACTCCACATTACCCAACTTCTCTGTAATCTGCTCAGAGAAGTCATGCTTTGGATTAACATTATTCCCAATGAATCTGTACATGACTGCATTCGTCATAAGCTGCTTTGTCCCTGTGTGGGTTGTATTGTAGATTATCAAACTTGAAAGAATTTAATGCTCAAGTTTTTATTCGTTTTTTTATTGGCTGTAAGCATTTTGATTTTGTGTGTTTTCTCCTTACAGCAACAGCAGCTCTGGCAGAGTTCCTGATCCACCGCCTCCCCCTGCCCCTGTCCCCTGTCCTGCCTTTGAACTGAGGCTCATCTCCTACTCGGCCGCCTTCGCCGCTTGCTCACGGGCAGCTCACCATGGTGGACGTCACCAAATGGCCCATTTTCAGCCTCATGGGGCCTCAGGAGCTTTCCAATATACGGAAAGCTTGCGTGTTTGGATCATCAGCAAATGAGGCCATCTACATCACCAACGATGACGAGGTGACCCTGTTAACCAGAGACTTATTAGGCTCATGTGTTAGATTTAAAGCTCTTGAATATATTTATTAGCCAGGTGTTTGTTTTGTCCTCTATATCTTTTCATGTGACGGGAGGATCTGTTGGTGTCACCTGAGGTCTTATCAGCTCGATCCTGTGTTGATGTTTTTGTCTGAAATGTGACCTTTTACCCACTGATCCACATCATCCTCTCTCTCTCCCTCTCTCTCTCCTCGTCCAGGTCTATGTGTTTGGTCTCAACTGCAGTAACTGTTTGGGAACAGGGGACAGCCTGAGCACCGTCGTCCCAAAGAAGCTGGACTTCCTAAGCGGGAGGAAAGTGGTCAGCCTGAGCTACGGCAGCGGCCCTCACGTCCTGCTGGCTACAGAAGGTAACTGTGCCGAAGTGCTTCACTGTGGGATTTTAAAGCGTTACAAGGAATCTAATCAACCTGTGTTCCAGACGGAGAGCTGTTCGCCTGGGGGCATAATGGTTACAGCCAGCTGGGGAATGGGACGACAAACCAAGGAGTGTCTCCAGTGCTTGTGTCGGCCAACCTGCTCAATAAGAAGATTACCGAGGTGGCATGTGGCTCCCACCACTCCATGGCACTGACTGACTCAGGAGAAGTGAGTGTCTGTGGACAAAATGAGTGTGAACCTGCTCTTCAGTAACATGCCATGAAGACACTGTTGGAGGATTTGGTGATGTTTAAACAAATGATCGAAAAAGAAGATGAGATTTCTCCTCCTTTTTTTTCTTTAAGTTATAAAGTAGGTGATAAAACACTTATAACAATTACAGACTTAATGCCACATTTCTGAATGTTTAATGTCATCAAAGCTTGAGTTTGTATTGCAGGATATGGGGGCCATTTTTGTCCCAGTTTTTATTTTTAGTTTATATTCCCCCAAATGAGATTTTGGTCTGATTTAATTGAATTAAGGAACCTTAAATATTCTCTCCTTGTTTCCTGTCAGGTGTACGCATGGGGCTACAACAACTGTGGTCAGGTCGGCTCCGGCTCCACAGCGAATCAGCCGACTCCCCGCAGAGTGTCCAGCTGTTTACAGAACAAAGTGGCCGTCAGCATCGTCTGCGGTCAGACCTCATCCGTGGCGGTTGTGGACAATGGAGAGGTGATTTTCTGACCAATAATGCATCTCTAGGCTACTCAGTGTACGGTCAGCACGGTGTTCATGTGTTGTCATTATCTCTGCAGGTGTTTGGTTGGGGCTACAATGGGAACGGACAACTTGGACTTGGAAACAACGGGAACCAGCTCACTCCCTGTCGGATTGTAGCTCTGCATGGTTTATGTGTGCAACAGGTTAGAGGTGTTTAACTTGAAAACATACTTTGTTGATAGACTTTTAATAATGAAGAATAATCTGTTTCTTTATCCTCCTTCCTGCAGATTGTCTCAGGTTACGCTCACTCTCTTGCACTAACTGATGAGGGCTTACTCTATGCCTGGGGCGCCAACACGTATGGGCAGTTGGGCACCGGCAACAAGAGCAACCAACTGAGTCCAATTCAGATCATGGCAGAGAAGGAGAGGTGTGAGACACCCCCAAAGAGATGATAACATCTATCCTGACTGTTGAAGTCTCTGCTCACTCCTCTCTCCTTCCTCCTCCTCCCTCAGGATCGTGGAGATCGCCGCCTGTCACTCCACACACACATCAGCTGCTAAGACTCAGAGTGGTCAGGTGTACATGTGGGGCCAGTGCAGAGGTCAGTCCATTGTCCTGCCCCACCTCACACACTTCACCTGCACCGACGACGTCTTTGCGTGCTTTGCTACGCCCTCAGTGATGTGGAGGCTTCTTTCCATGGGTAAGACAAGGTACAAGGATGATGTATAAATGAAAGGACAAAACGTACCAAGCTCATGTCAGGTTACTTTAAATCAAACTAATAAATCATCAAAGAAACTTCTTGATGTAGATTCTGTAAATTCAGATATCTCTGAGAGTGTTTATCTAAATAACGCCAGAGCAAATGTGATGTGTGCGTGTGTCTCCCTTCAGAGCACGATGATTTCCTGACTGTGGCTCAGTCACTGAAGAAAGAGTTTGACAACCCTGAGACAGCTGACCTCAAGTTCTGCGTGGACGGCAAATATATCTGTGTTCACAAAGCGATTCTCAAAATCAGGTTGGTGATTTGAACCTGCAGCCGTCACTTTGCTGCTGGAAGATATAATAATTCAAAGGGTGTTAAACATTTGTGTCCTGCAGGTGTGAACACTTCAGGTCCATGTTCCAGTCGCACTGGAATGAAGACATGAAGGAGGTGATAGAGATCGATCAGTTCTCGTACCCGGTGTACCGCTCCTTCCTGGAGTTCCTCTACACGGACAACGTGGAGCTTCCTCCAGAGGACGCCATCGGTTGGACACACTCAAAAACGTCACAGCCTGACTCCTACTGTAATTGTGTGTGTGTGTGTGTGTGTGTGTGTTGTGGATACTGATTCTTTGCCTCTGTCTGTCAGGGCTGCTGGATCTGGCCACATCTTACTGCGAGAACCGCCTTAAACGTCTGTGTCAGCACATCATAAAGAGAGGAATCACGGTGGACAACGCCTTCTCGCTGCTGTCAGCTGCCGTGCGATACGATGCAGAGGTACGCACCCACCATCAGTTAGAAGAGCTCAAAATACAACAATTCTGCTTTCTTCTTTTAATTTTTACTTTTCCCTTCCTCCTTCAGGACCTGGAAGACTTCTGCTTTAAATTCTGTGTTAACCACTTGACTGAAGTCACCCAGACAGCTGCTTTCTGGCAAATCGACGGCAACCTGCTCAAAGATTTTATATGTCGGGCCAGTCGCTGTGGAGCCTTCAAAAACTGACCCCAACCCAGAGATTGAAGACTCTGACTCAGGAGGTGATTTCACATCAGATCTGCTCACCATCAACGTCATATCGACTTCTCATGTCATTCCAGACCACGTGCTAAAATCAGGAGGCGGAGCTTACAGGCCGTAAACCAATAACAGTGGATTATTCACCAGAGCGGTGCCCAACCAGCTCAGACGAACTCTCGTGCCATGAGCGGTTCTTTATTCACTTGAAAACTTCTTGCCAGTTGCCTGATATCACTTTACTTTTCTATTATTTGGTTGAATTGACCAAGTTACTCACTTAGTTTTTGCACTTGTGTGAAGCATTGTGATGATTTGGACTGGATCCCAGCTTAATGTGCCATCTGGAATCACGGTGTTCAGTTTGCACTTTTAGAGAACTGGAAAAAGTATTTTTAGAATACCAGGAATAAGTTCAGCCTTTATAAAATCTGTTTAGGTCAAACTCTAGTGGGCGATTATTAGTGCTGGCTTTGCCGAGGGTTAGAGGGTTAATAAGTGATCCAAATAGGAGAACTCCAGTTACAAGTTAAGGTGCTTTTCTATCTGAGGGTTCAGGAACTTTTCTTTTCTTGTAAAACATTCCCAGGAACTACATGGTTCCCGTGGCTGATTGTCTGTGTTGACACTTAAGCCCAAAAATGCTTCATCCTGTGAAACACTGATTGTTCACTGCTGTCTAAAGCCTTAAGACAGCAAAGATCAGTCAGTGTCTTGACTTCAACAGACAAACCAGTTGATCGAAAACTATCAGCAGGATGCATCCTTCTCAAAAAATTGAGACATTGGTCCCTCTGGTTGAAAACACATAGTTCTTCAAATAGTTCCTGTGTTTAATAAGCACCTTTAGACTCAGAACAGAGTCAGATGAAGTCTTAAACTGTTACAGATGGAGCGGCAAAACCCAGAAATCTATCTTTATGAGTGCTATTTTGATATATAGTACACTTGTAATATTCATGATTTATTGGTAATAATTAAATCTTTATCATCTCTATATTTGTAGAAAATGGATGATACAGTTTTGGGAAAGCCTTGATGGGATTTCGCGTATATCTAGACTCATATTTGCAGCCTTTGTTACAGGCAAGAGTTTAGTTTTCTTAGATTGGAAACCTGTGCAGCTAAACCTGTTCTATAACATAAAAAGCTTCTTTAGTTGAAATTTATTATCAGCTGATAGTTTCTTGAGTTAGTAAATATGAGTTTACAGTCAGGCATTAGTGACAGTCCAGGGTTGATTTATTCATCAACTGCACGATGAAAACACTGTTTTGCAGTATTATTCTACATTCACTGCTCTCTGCTGTGAGTGAACTTCTATGCAGGTCATTTCTACTTTATAATCAATGTTTATGATTATGATTGATGCTGATAAACAAAGTGCCAGTTACCGTTTATGAACTCCGTGAGCTAATAAATAAAGGAAAGACTTTTGATTCTTGTGTTTTCTGGACCTCTGTGCAGGTTTGTCGGGTTTTTTTGTCTTTGGGGTAAAGAGGTAAGCCTTCAGTCTCTCTGCTGACAGCTGGACACAGGATGTCCACCTGTCACTCAGGTTATAATCTCAGGAAACAAATTACTATTTGATGGTAAAAATATTAACTTTGTGAGACTCCAAAAGCATTTTGCAAATCAGGCTTTTATGATGCATTCAACAACAGACATCCTTCAACTCCTGATAACAAATCTTCACTTTGACAGAAACAGGAGCAAAGAGAATAAAATGTGAAACTTAAAAAAAGTTATAAAATCAAACATTAAATTGTCATTCATTGTTTTTTTCTATAGTTGTTCACTGTTACATACTCAAATAACCTGAAAAAATTATAAAAAATTTGTACTCCCAGTAACTTCAACAGCTTCGATAAACTTATTCACAAGTTCCCATTGAACATTCCCCTAAACTAAACATTTCAAATTCTGACCCTTCCCCACTGAAATATGAAGTCAGCAACACAAAAAATATATAGATTTCATCTCAATGTGTAAAAAACCTGAAAATTGTGAATCACAAAACAATCAGCACCAGTAGAAATTGTACAGTGACGTGAGTGACTCCTAGTGGACTCATCTCTGCAGCGCTGAGACGACCTCTGACATGGCTGCAACCGCTTTCTCCAGCTCCCTCTGTTTCTTCTGCAGCTCTGTAAGACAATTTATTTCCTCTTAAAAATTTCTGAAGCTAAAATAACACTTAGCTTGATGGTTGCACCTCCAGACTCTTAAGAGTTTAGGAGGTCTCACATCCAAGAATTCACTGTTACTCACTCAGCTTTCATCAGCATGTGGACACAACCAGATAATGTTATTAAATATTATTTTTCCTATTCTAAGACTTCACCTTGCTGCTGCTTTGTCACCAGCTTTTCAAGCTGCCCAGAAGATGACATCACCTTCAGAGCCAGGTCATAATCTATGGGGAAAGAGAGAGAGGTCTAGGTTTGTTCTCGGCAAGCTGCTCTCCAGGAACCAGTTCACTTTTCCACAAGTTGGAACCACAAAGAAAGCCATGTCACTGAAAATTTCAAGAAACTTGACAAGAATTTTTTCTTATCCTATTTGCAGATTTTTGTAATCACAGCAAGGAATTCAAACATCATTTATGTCTTTAAATAACTTGACATAAGACATGCTCCTTAACTGAAAAGGTTAATGTGGCTCATAATGAGGATAAGAAAGCATTTTGGACAAAAAATAAGACATAGACACTTTCTTAAATTGCAGATTTTTTGCAGTGTAAGTTTTTGCTTCATGAAAACTCCCAAAATATTTGGAAAAAACGCACACAAGTGCGATGTTTATTAGTGTAAGACTGTAATGATAAACAGGTAAGTTTTATTTCAGGTCTTGGTTTGTGATCTCATTGAACTTAAAACAGAAGATCAGCATTTTGCATAGGGCTCCCACAGAAATGAAAATAGCCCTGGCTCACAAATACAGATCAAATTTTCTGATCTGGACAAAGATGTTAAGAGATGTTTGGTGTCGTGTACTCCCACTCACCTGTCTGACTTGCTTGCTCGGACTGAATCCTTTCAGAGATTTCATTCATCTCCTTCATGAAATCACTGAACATGGCTTGAGTGCATCCTGCAGTGTTGCAGTTTTTCCAGAAGCTGGCAGAGTCGATAGCAGGCTCTGGGTCTGGGTCAGGGTCTTGGTTGGGAGGAGGGGTCTCCGGAGAAGGAGAAGAGGAAAGGAGAGATACGGAGATGGGTTCAGGTGGTGCGGGGGAGGCTGAGCTGGGGCGAGGAGGTGAGTCTGTCACACTGCTGGGTTTGGAGGCATGAGGTGATGGAGGAGTGGAGCTGTGGGGCGGGACAGAGGGCGCAGTGGTTTGTTCTTGGGGACTGTGGGCAGGACTCTGCTCAGGACTGGACTCTAACAAAAGACAAGAAGAAAAGCTCAGTGTTTGTCAGAAACAGAGACTAATGTCTAATATGAGGTTCAACTCTTTTACTCTTCACCTCTTTCTGGTCTCTCTTCTGCTTTTTCCTGCACTGACTCGGTCGGAGGGGAGAATTCAGATGGTGTGAATGAACTCAAGCAGATGTGCACAGGAGCCAGCAGACTCTGTGACTCATCACCCTGAGAGGACATGACACAGTTTAGGTTGGACAAGCCTAACTTTAAGCAAGAGCCGATGATCAAAGGTCTCAGAAAGGCTGGAAAATTCAAGTTAGCATCAAGAAACCATCAAAGCTATCGATCAGAGAGAAAATCTGTCTTCTTGTGTCAAAGCAGAGAGACGGAACTCACTGGGTCCATTGTATCGTCATCTTCACCATCCTTTTCTCCACCTCTGCTCTCATCTGGCTGATTTCCTGTGAACCACAGTGAGAGCTTACAAACTAAATCAGTTTGAGTTCATCACGTAAAACCCCAAGAGTCTGCACCTACTTGAACCTTGTTTTGAGCTGGACCCTGCAGGACTCTCGCCATCCCCTCTGTGAAGGGAGAAAAACACCAACTTACTGAACTCCTATGTGAATTTACTCACTGGTGACGGAGGTTCACCCTCTCCTCAGACACTTCTTTTTACTGCTGAATAGGTCATACCTGTGTGGCTGAGGGACGGTTGGGATTTGAGGAAGAGAAGAAATATCGATCAGAGATTTCCCTTCAGGATCATTGTATGCATTTACAGATGAATCAATCAAAAACTGAACTTACTGTGGAGTCTTGAGCAGACTCGGAGAAATCGTCGTCATCTATTGGGGGAAAAAGCAACGTCCCTGTATTGGTTATAAACTCATGTGCTGAGGATATGAAGGAGACAACAGAAAGTTGAGAGCAAAGAAAAAACAAAAGAAGAAGAAGAAACTTTGGAAGTATTGTAAGTGGGCTACCTGAATTTAATGGATGTTCACCCAATCTCCTTTTGGATTTATTTCTCACGGGGGAAACGTCCTCACTGCGGTAAAGGAAAGGGATTGTGGTGATCTGTGCTGTCGAGTTTTTCCTGACCCCCCCCCCCCCTGCAGAGCCTTGGGCGGTTCCAGCCACTCCTGCACCAGCCACTCCTGCACCAGCCACTCCTGCACTCACACCTGCGCCTAATCACCCTCATCAGCCACCCTGCACAAAAGCCTGCTGAGAGAAGAGTCTGGTGCCAGATTATTCCCACTCCTACTGTGGTACATCGGGCTTCTCTAGCGATAAGTATTTGCGAAGATTGTTATCTCCTGTGCTTGGTTTTTTGCTAAATGCTGTTCTCTCTCCTTACTTTCCAGTGTCTCCACTTGATCACCTGCACTGCTGCCCAGACTCCGCCACGCTGCCACTCTCTCTCTGGATCACTCACCCTCACCCCTCCCTCTCCTTCTGAAAATAAACCACATTGCAATTGCCTCCACCGTCTCTGCTTGCTTTTGGGTTCATCTACAACCACTGGTTTGAAACCGTAACAGAATAATCTGGCCANTTGCTAAATGCTGTTCTCTCTCCTTACTTTCCAGTGTCTCCACTTGATCACCTGCACTGCTGCCCAGACTCCGCCACGCTGCCACTCTCTCTCTGGATCACTCACCCTCACCCCTCCCTCTCCTTCTGAAAATAAACCACATTGCAATTGCCTCCACCGTCTCTGCTTGCTTTTGGGTTCATCTACAACCACTGGTTTGAAACCGTAACAGAATAATCTGGCCAACATGGACCCAGCAAATCCAGATTCTGTGAAGGAGGCTCTGTCTAACCAGGGAATTCTCATTGGACGACATGATAACATGCTTCATGGGATTTTGGAATCACTTCAGGACCTCCACCAACAAATCACTCAAATAGCCACCCAGCTTCACCATGTGGATCACCAGCCCAATACCCTCAGCACCAACCCACCTGTGAGTAACCCACCAGAGCCAGCTTCCCCTGCCCTTC